>BDMV01000009.1:30620084-30869881 GCA_008326285.1 Oryza officinalis | reverse complement strand
TAATTAAACAAAAGTGATTTCGACTGGGGCGGCACGGATAGAATATGGGTGGTTCTGGGAACGGTAAGCCGCCGACCCTGGTCAGTTAAGGACCGAGTCAAGAAGCTAAGCAGGAAACGAACCGAGTACGACCACACTTCTTGAGTGGGGTTAGACCCGGTGGACTAGGTTATTCTCGTGGGGTGGCACCCCAGACATGGTAGGTTCTGGATATCGGTATGGAAATGTGGAAGTGTGTGGTTTAATGACGTCAAGCTTTATATATGTATGATGTAACCTTCAATCTCGGGAGCGCCAGGACTCCCCTCACAACCGGCTCGAGGTAGGAATGTGGCGCCGGGGGTGCAATGGGGATTCATAGTCCTTGGAGCGGGTGCCGCCATGCGAGGGTAACTGAAAAACCGGGCCGTGACAAGTCTCATGTGTTGGGTGCGTCACGGAGTGTGGGATTAAAAGCGTACATCCACTGCAGTGTGAGTAAATTAAACTATTCGAATAGCCGTGCTCGCGGTTAATGAGCGCCGGGACTTGCATTACTCTTGACTAGCCTCGTCAATTTGTAATATTGCTTAAAATATGATGGGTGTGGAAGGTGTGACCTTGCCTGATATGCAAAAAGGTCATAGTGGTTAAAATTGTGGAATTTGGATGCGAGGGTAAACCGGACCAAGCGAGGCTTGGGGAAGGTGGATGAACCCTCGCAGGTTAATGATAACTTCAACTTAACGTGGTTTTCAGTTAAAACTGTTGTGGGATAGGTTTGTGAAATAATTTGTGAAAACTAGCTTTATGCAAATAAACCAAGCCATCCTTGAACCCCTATGAACATTATATGCATTCTGTAGTGGTGGCTTGCTGAGTACGGTTGGTACTCACTCTTGCTTATTTACATCTTTTAGAAAGGTGTTGGTGTCGACCTGTACATGTGCTATGCTGGCAAGGAGTTACCGAGGACGGTGGAATAGGGACCTAGGTTCACCAGTCGATGCGTGTGGGATAAGATGGACCGCCGCTGCTTCGCTTCCGCTACTTTATTTAGTTGTTTTGGTATTTTGTGTTGCTATCGACCATGCTTGGTCTATTCGGGTTCCATTTGGGCTACCCTTGTATTATTAATATATTGTAAGACCTGTATGACGATGTCAGCTTGAGATATACAACTGTGCCATGTGTGTACCATCTACTGATCCAGGGAATGGTATTGTAATACACATGGGGTTTCCGGTATACAAAACCGGGGGCTCACAGGAACAGCCGGAGAGACGGGCGCACCCCGATGAACATCTCGCACAGGTGCGCGAAGATGGCCAACGTCATTATTGCATTGGGGGTGAGGTGCGCCATCTGGAGATCATAAAACTCCAGAATATCCATGAAGAAAATAGAGAATGGCGGGACCAGCCCCGCCATTGCGAAAGAGAGGAAGAAGACGGACCGCCCCGGGTAGTCTGGCGCCGGGCGTCCCTCCCCAGCGTGACCACCTCCCGGCCGGTGGCAGATTCCGGCATGAATCGGCGCGGCAGCCCGGCCTGCCTCTCGCTCGTGATGCGGGAAGGCGGCAGCACGCTACCGTCGAGCGGTGCGGAGCCCCGTGCCATGGCGCCGGCGGAGGAGGAGCTTGAGAGCGAGTGCGTGCGGCAGGAGTAGGGCACAGGAAACGAAGAGTTAGGGCACGAGTGGCGAAGGCAAGGGGAAAAAATGGAGAGAGGAAGGAAACGAATCCCTTCCTCGGCGTCTTTATACCCTTGCCAACGCTATGCCCGACTCCTCGCTTCCTGCACCCACTACCTCGCCCCCTCGTTTCTCGCGCCCACGCCTCCACTAACCCCACTCGCCCGTTTGCGGCGCACGCGGCAGACGTGCGGCCGTGGCGGTTGAGATGGGGCAGATCGTGCGCGCATTAACTGCGCTCGCCGACCGTGAAAAACGCCATCATCATATCCCCAGGCGAAACGAACCGGCTCGTCCCGATTCCCGCGCTGCTCGGGTAATGTAGCGGTCTTAAAGAGGCCGCTCATTATTATCGGTCAGTTTTTCTCTTGCCGATGCGCGCGATTCGCGACCGTCGAGTTTCTGTCCGCCTGTAGGGACCGGCCCCACCTGTCACCGGGCCTAAGGAGTGGCGTCACGCCCGAGCGCTTCCCTCGAGGGGGGCGGTCGCCCTGGCGTAACGCCGGGGGCTACTGTCGGTGACATGGGGCCGGGGGTATCATGACTAGAGGCTTGGGTAGCCGCGGTCACCCACGTGTCCCGACCCCCTCGGGGGGGTCGGGCCCGAGGGTGACGTGGCCACCCCTCCCTCTGTCTCCCCGAGGGGTCGGGCCGCTCCCATTTCGGCCCCGAGGGCTGGGGCGCCCCGACCCCCTGTGATTTTGGCGCCACGTGTGCGGGTTAGGTGAGCACAGCAGTGCTCACCTAACCGCATTTACAGCGGATCAGACGAAGCGCACCACGCCGCATTTAATGCGGCGCAACACACGCTTATCCGGTCCGTGACCGGTCGCGGTGTGTGACCGGTCACAGACCGGTCAGATCGCGGGTTAGGTGGCGACAGGCGGCCGGTGGCACGCCTCGTCCCGTCCCGTCAGAATGATGAGAGCCTCCTGGCTCTCGTCCCTAGCCGGAGCTGGCGTGCTAACTCCTGGAGTTGGTATGTCAGTCCCGGTCAGATCCATTCCAGACTACAGCGCAAGCATGGCAAGGAAGTCGCTGGCCATCGAATGAAGGTTGAAACGGGCGTCCACCGGGAGAGCTGGCGAGCGGGGCAGAAGGCGTGTACCATGCCTGTCAGAGGTCACTTCCGGCTGTAGACTAGCCCTCATTGTAAAAAGAATGTTTCCTTTCTTAGGCAGCTTGAGGCCCATGTGGTGACCCCTAGCCAGATAAAAGGAGGCCCAGGCCTAGGAAAGAGGGGGAGGACTCCGGCGAATACGCTCTAGAGACCGAACTCTCTTTGTATTGTTGGAGACCCCCAGATCCACCAGAACGTAGGAGTAGGGTGTTACGCTTCTCAGCGGCCCGAACCTGTCTACGTCGCCCGCGTCTTGTGCGTTTCCTCTCTCGCTGACGTTCCTCAGATCGAGGGCGAAGAACCTCACTTCGCGCCCCCGGCCGAACCGGCAAAGGGGGGCCCGCGCGGTCTCCCGGTGAGGAGCCTCACGCTCCGTCACAGGTGGTCGACGGTTAATAGTAATCAACTTCCTCGAATATGAACTCGGTGATATTGGAGGTGGCTATAGATCATCTTGTGAGCTTTTGTAACGCTCGTTGGATCATAGACCTCCTCGAGGCTTAGGCTTGTGTTGATCTGTGCGGGCGCATCTTGACTTGCGTTGGATTGTCCTCTCTCTTTCTGAGAGTCTTGTATTTGTACCCTTGTTTGTCCATTTGTTAAGTAGAACTAAGGAGACAAATATACCTACGATCCAAATATACCTTACAGTATCCAATTAGAATTCTGCTTATCTTTGCTTATTCGGAACACCTTTTATATACGGAGCTTGATTCCATATAGGATTTGGTATATGGTAGCCCCGCCAAGCTTAATACAAAGTATAGGATATCTCATATCTAGAATACTGACCTATGGCAAAAAAATTTATTATACTCTACACTTTACTGCTAACCAAATGTTTGTTTTTAGAAAAGTTACCGAACAATTATTTCTCAAAATTTATACAGCTAACGCTCATATTTTCTCGTTGGGGTGCATGCATTTTTGGGCAGGAAGGCAAGAACATGTTTCGCCTATTTATTTTTTGTCAATTATTTTTCAGGCGTTGTTGTTGCGTGACTAGAAGTCTAGAACCTCAATTAGTAATAACGCGTCCACCGGCATCTCGATGGGGGAATTTTCACTATTAGCCTTTTAATTTAAATCTCGTTTTAAAATCTGGACATTAGAGACTTTCATCTAAATATCTGAAAACTTTACGCAAGAATAACAAACTTTCTATTTATAAAATTTATCCAAAAATAACAAACTTTCTCTGCAGATCCAAAGTTAGAAAATAAGATGTACATGCAGACAATAGGAATCCATTCATGAAATAAAAACACGTGCTTATAAGCCCACATGTGTCACCCTTAGAAAAGGAAAGGTAGTTTGCATTTTTGAGCCAAAAAATAAAAAGAAGGACAGTGTGTTCCCTCGTACTCATGTGTGTTCACTGATTATATATTATTTTTATTTAAAATGGGGAACTAAAAAATAGATAGAGTAGATATGCCTGCATCCTATATTTAGAGTGGGATCCTATAGTTGGCCATATGGCCCGAGGCCCGACGGCCCGGCCCACGGCACGGCATTTTGGCCCGGTCCAAGCACGGCACGACCCGACTGTAGTCGGGCCCGTGCCGGCACGACCCGACAGTTGGGCCGTGCCTGGGCTGTTGCCTTGGCACGGTGGGCCGGCCCGAGCACGGCACGGACGACGATCGGCACGATGGGCCGGCCCGGCACGGCACGGCCCAACGGTAGGCACGACCGCGGCCCGATCCAACGGTCGGTCGCATAGGCAGATAGGCCGCCGGCCTGCTCGGCCCAAGACCCCGCACCCGCATATATAAACCACCACGCAGCCGCTGAGCCTAAGCCGCATCCCTAACCCTAGATCACATGCGCCGCCCTCTCCCGATCCAGTCGGTCTCGGTCCTCTTCCTCTCTCTATCTCTCAACCCTAACCCTAGATCACATTCGTCGCCCTCTCGAGATCCAGTCGGTCTCGCCGTCTCGGTCCTCTTCCTCTCTCTGTCTCTCAACCCTAACCCTAGATCACATCCGTCGCCCTCTCCAGATCCAGTCGGTCTCACCGTCTCGGTCCTCTCTCTGTCTCTCAACCCTAACCCTAGACGGCTTGACCACATCCGCCACCGCCGTCACAGCCCACAGCCACTCCGGTCTTCTTGAGTCCAGTCTTCTCATAGATCTGTGAGCTCTTCGTCTTCAACGGCAACTCCGGTGCTCCGGCTGCGCAGGTACAAACTCAAACCCTAACTTCGGTCTATCTCTTTTCTCCATCTGAGCCCTAACGTTGAGTGTGCTTGCAGGTCGCATGCCCGTTGCTGAGCGGCAGCCGCCGTTGAGGAACCGGAGTGCCTGCGATGGACGACGATCCTACCTCCGTCAACTACGAGTTGAGGACGATGGGGATGTGCGGTGATGGCGCCGATAACTTGGAGGAGGAACGTGTGAAGGTGTTCGGCAACACTTCGTCCATTCCGGCCGATGTCCATGGCAACGACGACCCGCAGTCGCAGCCGGAGCCGATCGACGGCGGTGCTCCTGGAGCCGGTGGCAGTGGGACACCGTCGTCCGGCTTTAGCTCCAGCAACAAGAGGAGCAAATCTTCTCAGGTATGGTCTGACTTTGAGGAACTTTTTGAAGAACGTAATGGATCACAGGTTTGAGTCTCTGCTAAATGCAATTACTGCCATAAAACTTTGAGTGCTCGTTCTTCTGGTGGTACTAGACATTTGCTTAGGCATATTAGTTCATGCAAACCTAGAAGGCTTCGGTCTAATGCCATGTCTCAGTCCATGCTTAGGTTTAATGCAGATGGTTCTGTTACTCCATGGGAATATAGTGCTGATGTTGCTAGAGTACAATTGTGTAGGTTGATTGCTAGAGAGGATCTTCCAATTTGTTTTGGTCAATCTGTTGCTTTTGTGGACTATATTAAGCTAGCTCATAACCCTAGGTTTGTTCCTGTCTCTAGGCAAACTACCACAAGAGATCTTTATAAGTACTTTAAGGATCGTCATTCTTTTCTTATTGAGTGTTTAAAATCTGTTAGCTCTGTTGCTTTAACATCTGATATATGATCTGGTAATGCTAAGGAAGATTATTTGAGTGTTGTAGCTCATTATGTTAATTCTGATTGGCAATTAGAGAAGAGGGTTTTGGCTCTTAGGCTCATTGATGTGTCACACAGTGGTACTAATATTGCTGAACGTGTGCTTGCTGTTGCTGAGGATTATGGTATAACTGATAAGATTTTCTCTATTACATTAGATAATGCCTCTGCTAACACTAAAGCAATGGAGACCCTTACTCCTGCTTTATCTGGTTATGTTGGTGATTTATTTTTGCATCAACGCTGTGCATGTCATATCATCAATTTAATTGTTAAGGCTGGACTTGAGAGGTTCAAGCCCATGCTTAATGCTTTTAGATCTGCTATTTCATTCATTAATGCATCTAATCAGCGCATTGCTGCATACAAAAACTTCTGCATTGCTAAGGGTATTCGTCCTCGTAAGTTTAGTTTGGACATGGATGTTAGATGGAATGCAACATATCTAATGCTTAAGCATCTCATACCACATAGGGAAGCTTTTTCAGTCTTTATTACTACACATCATCCTTTGGTTAATGGCCAGCCATTACTCACAGACAGACATTGGACATGTGCTGAAACAGTTTTATTATTCCTTGAACAATTTTATGACTCAACTGTTGTTCTGTCTGGTGTTTATTATCCAACATCTCCACTAATTATGCATCACATTCTTGAGGTTGCTGGACATCTACACACTTATGAGAATGATGTTAACCTTGCACATGTTATTGTCCCCATGAAAGATAAGTTCATGGCCTACTGGTCTGATATTCCAATTCTTTATTCATTTGCTTTTATCTTGGATCCTAGGGCCAAGATCGGGGGATTTAGTAAAGTGCTACAGATTATGTCTCAACTAATTGGTAATGATTACTCTGTTTATTTAACTACTGTTAGGGCTGCATTGTCTGATTTTTTTGCTAAGTATGAAAATAAGTTTGGTGCTGTGAGATTGGAAAGGGCCAAAATTCCAGGCCCTTCCACTGGCAAGAAAAAATGTGCTTGGGGAAGGATATTTGGTGCCAATCCTGGTGCTGGGCTTGGTGCTGGTGCCAATTCATGTGCTGGGCTTGGTGCTTCTGCCAGTCCAGGTGCTAGGCTAGGTGCTGGTGCCAGTCAAGGTGCTGGGTTTAGTGCTGGTCCATTATCTAGGATGACATCTGCTAGTGCTTTGCTTCAGGCAGCTTCTTCAGCTGCTAATCTCAATGCTTCTGAACTGTCTGCATATCTTGACAGTGATACTGTCATTCTATATGATGATGACTTTAATATCCTTAACTGGTGGCAACAACACAAACTCACTTATCCTGTTCTTTCCATCTTAGCTAGAGATGTTTTGACTGTTCCTGTATCTACTATATCGTCCGAGTCTGCTTTTAGCCTAACTGGCAGGATCATCGAGGAGCGTCGGCGGCGTCTAGATCCTAGGATGGTGGAACTGCTGGCAGTGACCAAGGATTGGGAGCTAGCAGATGCAAAGGTTCAACATACCACTGATAATCTGGAGCTTTTTCAGTCTTTTGACAACTTGTATCTCGATGTTGATGATGTAAACACTGGAACTATATGAACTGTTAAGACTATGAACATTTTAAAGCTATGGGCTGTACTTTTTTCCTTTCTAGGGTTTTCTCACAAGGTGTGAGTTTTTACCTAGAAAGGTTTTTAACGAGGCAGCCATTGCACTAAGCAGCTGACTGAATTCCACTTAATGGGTACTGAACTTGTGAATTGTGAAGTTGTGAAGTTGTTGATTGTGATTGTGAAGTTGTGATTGGGTACTGAATTCCATTGCACTTGCTGATTGTGAAGTTGTGACTGAATTTCACTGAATGAGTACTGAACTTGTGAATTGTGAAGTTGCTGATTGTGATTGTGAAGCTGTGATTGTGAAGTTGTGATTGGGTACTGAATTCCATTGCATTTGCTGATTGTGAAGTTGTGATTGTGAATTGAATTGTGACTTGTGGTCAATCTGAATTTTGAATGTTGAAATTTGTATTTGTTGTGAAAAAAGCTGAATTGAATGTTGAAATCTGAATTGAATTGTGACTTGTGAAGTCCTATTTGGTCAATCTGCTGTTTATTTGCAAGTCGTGCCTGGGCCGGCACGGGCACGGTAGGCTGGACGTGCTTTCGGGCCGACACGGCACGGCCCGCGCCTTATTGGGCCGTGCCTGGGCCATAGGTTCTGCTTACGGGCTGGCCTGGCACGGCACAAAAATCATGTCGGGCCGTGTCGGCCCGACATGCCTTGGGCCGTGCCTTAGTCGTGCCCAGGCCGTGTCGGGCCGGGCCGCCCATTTGGCCATCTATATGGGATCCTATATTGCACAACACATAAAGTAGGTATCACTGACACGAGGACGCAAAGCAAGTAGGAACCACATGTTAGTTACACTTATTGTATGTTCAATACAACAGAAGATTTGTATCTCTATAACTACAATTCCTCTGTGTACAAATACTTTCAACCGAAGATAGATGAACTCTTGCCTTTAATATTGTCAAAGCAAATAAATTGGAATATAAGATCTCAGTAAAATGCTTTCAATTATAAATATAATAATGCAACTTTAGTTAATGCTAAATAGTTTAAAATAAGCCCAAAATTTTTTTTCAACCTAGCTTTTCGTTTAATAGTGTAAGAGTGGCTTATGGCTTAAAAAAAACCAAATGAAAGAGTTGTTTGTTTGTTTAGGCTTAGACTTTTTTGGTTTATACGCTGTCTTAATAGGGTCTTAGTTTCTATGCCAGAGTGAATTTTTATTACTAAGTTTTGACTGTTTTGCTAACCATACTTATTTTAAGTTTGTCGAGGATTATGTCGACGAGTTATACCCTTAGACCGTATCCTGAGGATATTGGGGTATATTCGAACAAGGATTTACTCAAAACGACATCAATCACACAAAAGACAAGGATTATATTGGTTCAGGCCCTTTGTAAGGTAATAGCCCTAATCCAGTTTATATGGGATTATAATGAGAACCACAGAGATTACAATAGAGAACACCAGAATTAGTGAGTCATCGACTAGACCCCTGTCAAGAACGATTTGGCGAGATCAAACCGGCGAGTTGGCTTCGAGTCCTCCGGATTGCTTCTGCTATGGCTAGTGACTAAGTTCTGATTCCATGATCCTGTACCCCCTGAGGGGTCTTGTATTTATACCGCAGACTGCCTTGGCTTTCAAATAGAACTCGGACAGTATTTCTGGCATACGAGACCACAGAGTTTGTATCTCCTCCAAATAGGACTCTAATACCTCCTATTCGAGAGACGGTTTCCCTACGTATTGGCCAAATTCCATAATATTGAGGCAACCTTCCCGTATAATTAAGGGTATGTCATATCCGTATACTTCATGACCCCAAGGATAGAAGGTATGCCTTATCCGTAACCTTGACAGTTTATAGAAAAATTTAATAACAACTTCAATGCCAAATTAGTTCTATTAAATTTAACATTGAATATATTTTGATAGTATGTTTGTTGTGGGTTGAAAATATTGCTATGTTTTTATATAAACTTGACCAAACTTCGAAAAGTCAGTTTGAGTAAGAAAAAAGTCAAAGTGTCTTATTATAATAAAGAGAGCGAGTTTTTAACCTATTAAATTTTTAGTTTTAAAAGAAAATCCTCCAAAAAGTTATTTCTAAATCCAAACTTTTTTGGCCACGTCACCCATAATTGACGTGCCAGTTTTGTTTTGCCATTCTAATGTGGTTGACGTGACAAAATAATACTGGTGTGATAATATTGATTCGTCACGCTAGTTTTCCTAAAAGTTTAGGTTTGGAAATAATGTTTGTTTATAAATTGAAAATTAAAAAGGTTTGCAAAAAACAGAGAGTCGCTGCCCTGTTGTTCCCCCTTCCCTTGGCTGTTGTTGGCTCCTATATACTCTTCCACCGCGTCGTGCCGTCGTCTCCTCCGTACCAACGCTGATTGGGGAACAAGGATCTTGCAGCGCGGATGAGATTCCTACCCAGCAAGCGGAAGCGGCAGCTGCAGTGCTGCCGCCGGCAAATCCGACGCCGTACGCGCTCCTAATCCCCTCTCTCTCGATCTGTACTGATTGTTGTTGATCTCTGTGTTTGCGTTTTAGTTTGCTGGAAGGGTGAAATTTTTCAGCTTTTTCTGTGTAGCTGGGGGCGTTAAGAGGGTGGAATAAGCTGATTTATTGGGACATCTAGTTAAGCCGGCTAAGCGGGTAGCCAGAGCGCGCTCCAAAATCACGGGGCAAAGGATTATTTTTTTTCGCCCTTCATAAGTAGCCTTCGTCTGTGCATAGTAAGATCAAGTTGAGGAAATTTCAAGAGAAAGGTGTCATATCCATTAAAGGAGTAGATAGGAATTCCTAGTAGTATTTATTAGTTCTCCTAATGTTTTGGATTCAAACCAGTGGCAGATCCATGAAGAAATAGGAGGAGGATATGAATAAACTAGACAAAGCTACAACAGACCCCCCCCCCCCTCCCATCTACGTATGGCAAAAAAATTTAGTGGGGGCTTTGTGGAGGCTCCCATATACTATGCCGTCAGTATTGCGATTGTTTCTCTCCTTCCATAGCATCCAATCTACAAGAATAACAATCGTGTCAAAACCTTTGTGTTGCGCTTTCTGAATCTTTGTCCTCACGTTGGGCGACTAATTTTCGAAAGCTGTATTGAAGATTAACTGCAGCAAGTATTGTTCACCAGATCTGACTACCAACGGAGGGAGAGCGATACTTGCAGTTTTTTTATTGTTTTCTTTTCTTTCTTTTCTTTGGTGGTGGTGGGGGTAATTTTGCGTATGTACAATAACGGAAACAAGTTGGATCAGGGGTGCATAAAATTAGTATCATTGGCCTTGCATCCCTCTGTTGTCTGTTTTCATCGTAACTGTGATATGTTTTGCAGGTCGACTGATTTCTTCAGTAACTAAAATAAAGGGCTGGCCATGCCAACAAGATGATAGTTCTCAATATGACAAAGGAATAAGATCAGGACTTGACCTTCCAGAGGTAGAAAATACTGCTAATGGAAGTATGGAAGACCTACATCACAAATAAAATCATTTATATAGTCTAGGAAAACACTGGCAGACTTATGCTTTAGGGTAAAAAGATGGATGGCTCTGGCCTCTGTTAGGGCTTTATGGTGTGTCTGGTTATTGGGAGTTTCCTGGTGGAGATGGGAACTGAAAAAAAATGTTGGGACACTTGTTAAATCTTAACTACTTGGTTGGTCTGTAGGCATGCAATTATTTGTGGTTAACTTGTGGTTGATCTGTACATGAAATTTTTGACTAAATTCGTTTTTCATTGCTAACTTTTTGTTCAAATTCTACCAGTTAAACATGTCCATGCTTTCATGTACAATTTTAACACAGTATTATTGTATGGTTCAGTTGTATGTTATTCATATGCTTTCTGGTCTAGTCAGTCTACGTTCTTGCCACAAAATATTCAGACGTGCTTAATATACCCTGTTCAGAAATTACATGTTTATTTCCTGATTTTTGGTACTCTGGCATAGTTACCGTACCGCATTGTACATTATAGCAACATGATTTTTACTCAGATGCACATGAGTCACTCTTGTTGACTGCCACATGCAGATTTCGATACTGATTAGACATAACTAGTCACTTTCGGGGAAACAGACTTTCACAATATTTCTAATATAGTTCCCAGTCTGCCACTTCCCAATCCACCTACTGTAGCTAAGTTCTTATGCATTTTCTTCGTCTACTGTATGTAATGTGGCACATTTTCACATACTGCTTATATAATTCCAGGACATTTTTAGGTACATTCATGCCTTAATGCCATTCCGAGATGCTGCTCGTGCTGCTTGCGTGTCTCGTGCATTTTTACAATCTTGGAGGTGCTATCCCTACCTTATCTTCAGTAAGGAGGTATTCGGATTGGAAGAAACTGCATTTAGGGAAGCTGAGATAACGAGAGATCTCATCAGCAAAGTTGACCACATTTTACAAAGTCACTCAGGCGTCGGTGTGAAGAAACTAAAGCTTGATTTCTTAAGTAGTACCAATGTTGACTCCAGTTATCTTGACAGCTGGCTTCACAGGGCTGTCACACCAGGGATTGAAGAACTCACACTGATAATGCCTATAGGCAGCAATGCAGAATACAACTTTCCATGCTCGCTTTTGTCCGATGGTAATGCTAACTCCATTCAGAATCTTGGTCTTTCTTTATGTGCCATTCGTTCTACTGTTGACCTTGGTTGTCTCAGAACATTGACGACATTGCGTCTATGTTCCGTGCGGATTACCGGGAGTGAGCTAGAGTGCCTTCTCTCCAATTCCCTTGCATTGGAGTGGTTAACAATATTGGATTGTAAAGAGATAGTTCAGTTGAAGATACCATGTCTGCTGAAGCGGCTCCATAGCCTTCGCGTGAATGGATGCAAAATGCTGAGAGTGATAGAGAGCTATGCTCCAAATCTGTCCACCTTTCGCTTCTCGGGCAATGTAGTACGAATGTTGGGTTTGCTGCAACTGAAAACCCTACGGATTGTATGTTTATATCAGTGCAACATTCTCTCCTATGCTCGCACCAAGCTTCTGTCTGTTGTGCCCAATGTTGAAGAACTTAGAATATCGTCATGGGCAGAGGTATACTCTGAAGCACTAAATAATTATAGATTAGCAATTTACATATAAGTCTATAACAGTAGACATATCACTTACCATAAAATAATTAACCTGGGACATCTTTATGCAGAATGTCAGTACCCCTATTGTGCCAGGGAAGTTTCTTCGCCTCAAGCGCTTGCATATATCTCTTGGTGGGATTGCATTTTCCCCAACCTATGATTACCTTTCTCTTGTTTCCTTTCTTGATGCCTCTCCTTCACTTGAGACTTTCTTCTTGATTGTAAGTCACTGATTTCATCTTACAAAGACAGTAGAACCATCTTTTGAAGTACATTGCCCTGTTTACATCTTAGTACCTCGACACTAAGATTGATCCCATATGCAGATATCACAGGATCGAATGGAGCATGTTTCGGTTGTTGGAGGTTCTGCGCAGCTGAGGCAGATGCCAGAGCACCGCCATGACAATCTCAAGAAATTCAAGATCGCCGGTTTTTGCTCCGCGAAGAGCTTGGTCGAGCTAACATGTCATATCCTTGAGACTACGTCGTCGCTCAAGCAAGTTAAGCTTGGCACCTCCTATGGTTATGATAGGTGCTATGCTTCTGGCGGATGCTACACGTATCGTACGGAACAAATCGTGGAGGCTGTTAACGCTGTCTTGGCTGTCAAGACATACATCGTGGGGAAAGTTCCACCTACAGTGAAGTTTGATCTTGTTCAGCCTTGCAGCCGTTGCCGTGCTCTTGTACAGTAGATGCCAAGTTATATTTATTGTCAGCTATGATGCCCGCATGTCTTTCTTTTTTACCCTTTTTTGAATTCCAGTAAGCAAAATTTACATGGGCTGTGCATTTCCTTGAGCTGTAACATACTAACAACTGCCCCATATTTTTGATCTTGTGTAATCTCATGCGTGGTGCTTTGTAACAACTGTCACAGTGCTTTATTGTGTAGTAGGCTTTGGGATAATCTCTGGCTTGGAGATGGGATTGCTGTTTCTAATAAAATTGCCTGACACGAAATAAAATCAGATCAAAACTGCAATTCCATGAATTGCCCCATCAGTGTGTGAGGTAGGAGGATAGCATTGTCAGTGACACTAACAATTATGTAATATGAACAATAACCAAAAATTTGCATCATATAGTCCTTGTCAGTGACTTTCAACAGCTTCAACAGTTTGCTTTTTGGTGTGTGAGTTAGGAGGATAGCCTTGTCAGTGACTTTCAACAGCTTCAGAAAATCAAGGAAGGTACAAAATCATTCAAACATGACTTGTCATGATCACGATAATAAAGCAATCAGGATTTTGGACGGCCGATAGGCTCCAGCAAAGAGATTGGCCAAATAACTACTTTCGCCAGCTCTGCTTCAAGAACACTTTGAAACGGTGCAGCATCTCTTCCATGAATGCCCGGTGACCAGGAGAATTTGGGACACGGTGGCAGAACGCCTGTGCTACCCATAGCTCCAACACCACAATTGGGGCAGCACATCATCCCTCGAGGAATGGTGGACTCTAAGCGTCGCAGCTGCACTCAACGAAAAAAGAAGTGGAATCAAATCGATCCTAACCCTAATTTCCTAGGAGATCTAGAAAGAGAGAAATGCATGAGTCTTCCGGACGAAGAAACTCCAGTACAAGGGTTGAAGAAACTCTAGTATAAGGGATCATAAACCGTATTACCGACGAGATATAGCTTTGGCGGGCTGGCGGAGCCAAAGGCATTAAGACTTTAATGCCAAGGGAGCAGGGTAGCGGCACAGTTATTTTGTAAACTAGTTGATACCCCACGCGTTGCCGCGGGAGTTCATAGATTGAATTAGATAGCTAAGACATATGATGTGTTAAAAATGTTGGTTTTATTCTAGTGTAGCATAAATTAACATATATTTATATGATAAAAAATTGGGCTTCAACTTTCTAATACTAGTAGAAGTAATGCAAGAGAAAATAATCACATAGTCCAATAGAAGAACTAATATGAATGACATTTATAACATGGGAAAAAGTATACCGACGAACATTAGTACATAATGCAATGGGAGAACTAATGAATCAAGTACTATTCAATTCAAGTTCCTTTGTTTGAAAGAAAAACTACAAATCCAAATCAATCTTAATGAAGAGGAAGAAATATTGGATTGGATGGATATATGTTAAAATATTGTGAAAATAATGTTAGGATGATTTGATATGTTTGCATGTTGAGCTCTTGAATGTAATAAATTGAAGATTTGTATGTTTGCATGTTAAGATATAATAATTACTAGTGGATGATGACGTGACATGTTTGCATGTTAAGCTTTAGGATATAGTTGGTTGTAACTTTATAGAAAGTATCGCACAACTTGTACGTTGGGTGTCATCCCACGGTATCCCCCCTCCTCTCTGATGTATTTCCCCTTTCGATACTTAGCCTGCATGGCTACTATACAATTTTTCCTTCTTAATACAAGTATACCCCTACGGGGTTTCAAAAGAAAAAGCAATCATGATTTGTATTTATACCACAGACTGCCTTGGCTTTCAAATAGAACTCGGAGAGTATTTTTGGCATACGAAACCATAGAGTTTGTATCTCCTTCGAATAGGACTCTAATACCTCCTATTCGGGAGACGTTTCCCTACGTATTGGCCAAATTCTGTAATATTGAGGCAACCTTCTCGTATAATTAAGGGTATGTCATATCCGTATATTTCATGACCCCAAGGATAGGAGGTATGTCATATTCGTAACTGACGGAGCGTTCACTCCTCAACGGGGGACTGCGAGGGCCCCCCTTTGCCAGTTCGGCCGGGGGTGCAAGGCGAAATTTTTGCTCCCGATCTGTGGGATCTTAGCAAGAAACGCGAGGACACAAGCGATTTAGACAGGTTCGGGCCGCTGAGAAGCGTAATACCCTACTCTTGTGTTCTGGTGGATCTGAGAGTCGGAAAACTCCGGAGTACAAGTCTGTATCCTTTTTTTCCTCCCCTTTCCTACTTAGGCCTGGGCCTCCTTTTATATTACAAGGGGCTACCACATGGGCCACACGTTGCCTAAAGTAGAAAGAAAACATTCTTTTATATTTAAGAGCTATCTGGTTGCTCGATCCGGAGGCCACCTGGACAGACGCCGTGGGAGGGCCCTCACTCTGTCAGGCGGCTGACACCGGGGACGCCCGCATCAAGCTTCATTAAATGGAGGAGGACTTCCGTGATCCACCCACGTAAGAAATCGAAGATAAGATTATCTGACCGGAGCTGGCATACCAACTCCGGCCGAGAGACGAGAGGCAAAAAGCCCTCATCATTCTAATGTGACGGGGCAAGGCGTGCCGTGGGCTGCCTGGCGTGTGTGCGACGCACATGCGCCCTGACACAACTTTACCCGCCGTATGGCCAGTCTACGACCGGTCAATCATCGCGACCGGTCTCAGACTGGCTATGCACGCGCTGCGCCGCATTAAATGCGGCGTGGTGAGCTCGTCTGAGCCGCCATAAATGTGGTTAGGTGAGCTCTGCCGCGCCCACCTAACTTTGCACACATGGTACCAATGCCAAAGAGGGTCAGGGTGACCTAGGCCTCGGGGGAAGCCTGGGAGCAGCCCGACCCTCGGGGGAAAACGGAGGGCAGCCGCCACGTCACCTCGGGCCCGACCCTTCCGGGGGACGCGCCGCGCCGGAGGCTGGGGACACCGCCACGGCCACCGATCCAGCCGCGCCGAAGGGCGAGGCTGCCACAGAGGCCTCCCGCGGCGACGCAGAGGGGGCGCACCCGGGGCCCGATGCCCCGGCGGGCACCGAGGAAGAGCCGGCCACGGGGGGAGACCCCGAGGCCAACGCATCGGCCGGCGAGCCAAGCCGGACTCCACCACCACGGGGGCGGCAATCCCCTTTTTCCTCCGCCACTCCGCTAAGCGCGGAGCCTCTCCTGCAGGCTTTGGCCACGGCCAACAGCACAGTGCTGGACGGGATAAGCGCCCAGATGCAGGCCCTGCAGGCGGAGCGGGCGGAGATCGACGCGGCGTGGGCGCGCGTCGAGGAGGGGCGGCGCTCCGTGGAGGCCATGGTGGAGGCCGGCCGCAAGGCGCACGGCCTGCACACCGCGCAGCTCGAGGCCCGCCGCAGGGCCTTGGCCGAGATCACCCGCGAGGTGGAGGAGGAGAGGGAGACGACCCTCATCGCCACCGCCGTCATGGACGAGGCGCGGGACGACCTCCGCCTCCAACACGGGACCCGCATGGCGGAGTTGGAGGAGAAGCTCGACGCCGCTGTCGCCCGGGAGCGGAGGGCGGCGGAGATCGAGGTGTCGACTCGCCAGCGCGAGGAGGCCCTAGAGGCCCGCACCATGGCGCTGGAGGAGCGCACCGGCATGCTCGGGGAGCGGGCCTCGTGCCTACTGGCGAAGGAGGCCACTGTGCGCCGGCGGGCCGGAGTCCTTGACCACCGCGCCCGGGAGCTGGATGCGCTGAGGAGCGCGCCCGCGCCCTGGACGCGAGGGAGGTGGCACTGGCGGCGCGTGAGGCCGCCGCCGCTGCGCGGGAGGTGTCGCTGGCGGCGCACGAGGCTGCCACCGCCGAGCAGGAGTCCACACTCCACCTCCGCGAAGACGTGCTTGCCGAGCGGGGGCGCGCCCTTGAGGAGGCCGAGGCCATGGCGCAGCGGCTGGCGGACAGCCTGCTTCTCCACGAGGAGGCGTGGGAGGAGCAGGCGCGCCGGAATCTGGAGAGTGCCCGCGCCGAGAGGGCCACGCTGGACCAGCGGGCCTCCGAACTCGAGGCACGGGCAAGGGAGTTGGGCGCGCTGGCGCGCAGTGGCGGGGCGGGCGCAGGCCACGACGACCTAGTCGCCTGCCTCACGGCCGCCGAGGGCACCATCACCGAGCTACAGGGCGCCCTGGACTCGTCCGCCGAGGAGGCTGAAGCTCTCCGGCTAGCAAACGAGGTGGGGCCCGGCATGCTCCGGGACGCCGTCACCCGTCTCGACTGCGCCGGGCGTCAGGCGGGCATCTGGCGCGGGCGGCACCCTAAGTACGCCGCCAACCAGGGGGGCCTCGCCTAGCGCCTCTCGGAGACAGCCGGGGACCTCGAAAGGCTCCCCGAGGAGATCGAGGAGACGGTGAAGTCTTCCTCGAGGGACCTTGCCCGGGGGCGGTGGAGCTCGTACTGGCGAGGTACCAAGCCCGGGATCTCGACTTGTCCCCGTGGGTGGCGCTTGAAGAGTTCCCCCCGGGATCGAGGCCAGCGCGCGCGCCCAAGTCCGGGAGGCTGCCGGGGAGATCGTCCATGGCTTCGAGGGGACGGCCCCTCGGCTCGTCTTCGCCGTCGACTCCGACGAGGAGGAGGACGGCGACGACGGTGGCGATGACGACGACAGCGACGGCGAGGCCGGCGGCCCAGGCGCGTCGGGGTGAGCCCCCGGGCCACCGCGTGCCTTCATCTTTAATTTCTTCTTTGTTCTGAGGCCTTCGGGCCGACGCTTGTATATGAACCTCGTTTGCCTGCAATTTGAATATGTTTTTAACTCTATATTAGTTACGCTTATCTTATATATAACAAGGCTGGCCTGTTTTGCGATCCCACAAATTTTGACTTGAGCGAGGGTTCAGGCTCGGGCCTCGGCCTCAAGCAGCGCGGGTCGGAGCTAATGCCTTGGAGAGATCCGCGTGTCGAGACTGGCCAGGCCGGGAGCACGGTGACCGAGGGTTATGGGGGACCCGATTGTGGGCCATTGTCGATTCCTTCCCGGAGTTCACCGCGCCCCGGGGCACGGCTCGGTTTTGGGCCCCGTTGGCGTTCTAGACGACCCGGGCTGCCGAGGGCAAGGACGAGCACGAACATACTGGCTCAAGTCAAAACACTCAGAAGGAATAACAAAGCAGGCGCAGTCTTTAAGGAATCAGAAATGCTTATTACTTAAATACAAGAAGAAACATAAACAAGTATATGCATATGCATGATGGGAGCCCCCGGCCAACCCTGCGTGCCCGAGGGGGCCCGCGGGGTTGGCCCGAGCCCGAGGTACAACACCCGACCCACTTATGGGTAGAAGCGGCGAAGATGCTCGATGTTCCACGGGTTAGGCAGCTCTGTGCCGTCTTCCGTGGCCAACCGAACCGAGCCCGGCCGGGGGACGCCGATCACTCTGTACGGTCCCTCCCACATTGGTGAGAGTTTGCTCAATCCAGCACGCGTTTGGACGCGGCGTAGGACGAGGTCATCGACACAGAGTGATCGGGCCCGGACATGGCGCTGATGGTAGCGCCGCAGGCTTTGTTGGTAGCATGCGGCTCGAAGGGCCGCGCGCCGCCTTCGCTCTTCCACGTAGTCGAGGTCGTCTCGGCGGAGCTAATCTTGATCAGTCTCGCAATACATGGTGGCCCGAGGGGACCTCAGGGTGAGCTCGGATGGGAGGACCGCCTCCGTGCCATAGACAAGGAAGAAAGGCGTTTCTCCTGTCGCTCGGCTCGGAGTGGTTCGGTTCGCCCAGAGCACCGCTGGCAACTCCTCGATCCACGAGTCGCCATGCTTCTTGAGGACGTTGTAGGTCTTGGTCTTAAGGCCCTTGAGGATTTCCGCGTTGGCGTGCTCCACCTGGCCATTGCTTCTGGGGTGGGCGGGGGAGGCGAAACAGAGCTTGATGCCCATGTCGTCGCAGTAGTCGCCGAACAGGTCACTGGTGAACTGGGTGCCGTTATCCGTAGTGATACGGTTGGGAACCCCAAACCGAGTAGTGATGCCCCTGACGAATTTTAGCGCCGAGTGCTTATCAATCTTGATGACCGGATAAGCCTCGGGTCACTTGGTGAACTTGTCGATTGCGATGTATAGATACTCGTACCCGCCCGGGGCCCTCCTGAAAGGACCCAGGATGTCCAGCCCCCAGACTACAAATGGCCATGAAAGAGGTATGTTCTATAGGGCCTGAGCCGGCTGATGCGTTTGCTTGGCGTGAAACTGGCACGCCCTGCATCGCTGGACCAGGTCGGCTGCGTCGTGGAGCGCCGTCGGCCAGTAGAAACCCTGGCGAAAGGCCTTGCCGACCAAGGTGCGCGAGGCGGAGTGGGCTCCGTACTCGCCCTTATGGACATCAGCAAGAAGCTCGACGCCTTGCTCCCGAGGGATGCATTTCAGGAGGACTCCATTGGCCCCGCGCCGGTAGAGGGCCTCCTCCACCAGCACGTAGCGCTTGGAGATGCGAATGACGCGCTCATTCCCTTCGCGATCCTCGGGTAGAGTCTCATCTTTGAGGTACGCCTAAATCTCAGTTATCCAGGCGATCTGTCTTGGGGGGTCAGGTTCGACCCCCTGGATCCCAAGGCCTGGACTCCGACGGGCCTCGGGGATGGCGTGGCTATGTCCGTCTCCCCCGAGGGGTCGGGTCGCGCCGACGGCTGGGCAAGTCTTTCTTCAAAGGCACCCAGTGGGGTCGGGGCTCGCGATGAAGCGAGCCTTGAGAGCTTATCGGCGAGCGCGTTGTCCCGTCGGGGCACGTGCCGAAGCTCTAACCCGTCAAAATGGTGTTCCATACGCCGCACCTCGCGGAAGTAGGCTTCCATCTGCGGGTCGGAGCACCGGTACTCCTTGTAGACCAGTTTCACGACCAACTGAGATTCACCTAAAACCAGGAGGCGTCGGATCCCCATTCCGGCCGCCACTCTGAGCCCCACAAGGAGTCCCTCATACTCCGCCATGTTGTTGGTTGCTTGGAAATCTAGGCGAACCAAGTATCTGAGGACATCCCCGCTCGGCGAGGTCAGGGTGACCCCCGCGTCGGCACCCTGGAGAGCGAGGGAGCCGTCGAACTGCATCACCCAATGGGCGGTGTGAGGCAGCCGCGAGGGGTTCCCCTCGGTCTCAGGGACGGAGAGCCCGAGGTCGGGTTTAGGAGCCGGGGTCCACTCTGCCAAGAAGTCAGTGAGAGCTTGGCTCTTGATCGCGTGGCGTGGCTCAAAGCGCAAATTGAATTCAGAGAGTTCGATTGCCCATTTCACCACTCGTCCGGTTCCCTCTCGGTTGCGCAGGATCTGGCCGAGGGGGTAAGACGTAACCACGGTGACCTGATGTGCCTGGAAATAATGGCGCAGCTTCCTCGAAGCCATCAGAATTGCGTAAAGCATTTTCTAGGCCTGAGGGTATCGGGTCTTGGCATCCCGCAGCGCCTCACTAACGAAGTTTACGGGCCGCTGCACCTTTCGGCGGGGCCTGTCCTCTTCGTTGAGGGCCCCGTTCCCGGGGCGCTCATCGTCCGAGGGGCCTTGCCAGGCCTGCTCGGCTTCTGTGCTGATGACCTCGGGGTCGGAGGGCGTCGGGCCACGCCTTTCCGCAGTGGCCTCGGGGCCTTCCTGGGGGTCGGGGGCATCCAGTGCCATCGGACGAGCGGGCAGAGGGCCGCATCCGGTCGTCAGGGGCCTTAGGCCGCCGTCCGGCTCGGGGGCCTCTCCTCCCTTCCTTGGCCCGGGTCGGGTCGACGCAGGGTGGGGGCGCGCGGGTCGAGAGCTGTCCTCGTCGTGCTCCACAACCAACGCCGCGCTAACTACTTGCGGGGTCGCCGCCAAGTAGAGTAGCAGCGACTCTTCGGGCTTTGGGGCGACCAGGATCGGGGGAGAGCTGAGGTACGCCTTCAACTGGGTGAGAGCTCGCTCAGCCTCCTCCGTCCAGGCAAACGGCCCGGAGCGCTTAAGGAGTTTAAATAGGGGTAGCGCCTTCTCTCCCAGCCTCAATATGAACCGGCTTAAGGCGGCCATGCATCCGGTGACGCATTGCACGTCCTTAAGGCCGCGGGGGAGAGGATGTTGAGGGCTGCGCCGCCGTCTATCAGGACGCGCCTCAACTTCACGTTGCAGACGATGGGGGAGACCACCATCGCGATCTATCCTCCCTGGGCAACGCATGGCGGGTGGTCGGTCTGGTCAAAAGTGAGGGTGACCTCCGACCAACGCGCCCGCCGCGTTGCCTCATGGGTAGGGACGGCGGCCAGAAGCTCCCGCTTCATGGCCTTGAAACTGCGGCGAGAAGCGTGAGCGCACGCTCCCCCGTCGACGGTGGCGACGGTGGCCTCGAGCTCCTGGAAGCCCAAGTCATCGTCGCCATCGTCGATGTCCTTGGCGGGGATCTTCTGCCTGGCCTCACTTCGCCGGTTGCCGGCAGGATTCGTCGGGGCCTTGCCCTCACGGCGTTCCTGCCTCCTCTCCTCCTCCCACTTCCTCGTCCGCTCGGCCAAGTTTTTGACCGCGCGGCAGTCGGCGAGGTCATGGAGGGAGGTGTTGTGCACCGTGCACCACTTGCCGGCTGGGCGCTTCCCGCTGGGAGCGTCGGCCTCCTTCTTTTTGTCGCTCGTGGGCTTCCCCTTGCGCGGGGCCCGCGAAGCGCCCTCGGCGGCGAGGACGTGACCCTCATCGTCGGAACGGGCCGACCTCTTCTTCCTCCTCCTTTCCCGTCGCCCAGAGCGGGCGGCGAACTCGGGGGCAGCTGGAGCCGCCGCTCCAGAGCCGGAGGAGTTCCAGGTCCAGGCCTCCTCCTTGCGAGCCACGCGGTCCGCGAGCTCAAAGAGCTCCGCGGTGGTCTGGGGCTCTTTGGAGGCAATTTTTTCGAGCATGCGGTTGTGCCGCACGCTTCCCCTGAATACATAGATGACCGCATGTGCAGGGATGCAGGGTATGGTGTTGCGGACTTGACAGAACCGCTGAATGTACGAGCGGAGAGACTCGTCGTCCCTCCGCTGTACCGCGTGCAAGTCCGCCTCTTCACTTGGGCGTGGGTATGTGCCTAGGAAGTTCGTGGTGAACTGCTGGCACAAGTGCTCCCAGGAGTGGACCGACGCGGGTGGCAGATTCATCAGCCAACCCCGCGCCTGGCCCTTCAGGGCCATGGGAAAGAAATTCGCCATGACCCTGTCGTCACCCCCCGTGGCCTCTATGCCAGTTGTGTAGATCTGGAGGAACTCCGCGGGGTTGACGCTTCCGTCGTATTTTTCGGCGATGGTGGGCCGGAACCTCGGGGGCCATCGGACATTCCGAAGGCTCGCAACGAAGGCTCGATAGCCGGCACCACCGACCAGGGACACGGGGGGCCTGCCCCCGTGACCAGTGTGGGAGGGCGCTCCCGTGGAGGAAACACCTTCCGCCGCGTGGGCGGCGCGACGAGTGTCGCGCCGATGTCGAGCCGAGCGTCTGGCCCCCCATGCATATTCTCGTGAGCCGGAGGCGTCAACGAGGGGATCGTGGATGTGCGGTGAGTGTTGGCCGTCGCTCGTCGGGCCCTCCGCTTTGACGACGTAGAGCCGGCGGTGGCAGCGCCAGACGTCCCGGCGGCGGACGACCGCTCGCCGGTGCCTAAGCGCTGCTGCGCCGTCAGGACCAAGTCGGCCACGTCGTCCAGCCAACGCTGGACTGGGGTCTCCGGATCGAGGATAACGGGCGGGTGACGCAAGAGCGCCCCCGCGGCCTGGAGCGCGCCCTGGGGCGTGCCGCCGTCACCATAAGTGAGGCGGCGATGCACCCCGCCACGCCGCCTTCCCCCGCCACTCGCGGGTGGCGAGGTCGCGGATCCCTCTGGTTCTTCGGGTGCCTTCCCCCGCCCAGGACTTCGGCGGGAGGGAGACGACGGGGTGCGAGCCTGATGACGGGGGTTCTGCTCCCCGTCGCCGTCGCTGGCACTCAAAGAAAGATCGTACGCCATTGCCTCTTCGGCTATAGGGCTTACTTGGCGAAGCTTGGCGCACACGAAAGGAAACGGGAGCTCAGAAAAACACACGTGCACCCCCTACCTGGCGCGCCAGATGACGGAGCGTTAACTCCTCAACGGGGGGCTGCGAGGGCCCCCCTTTGCCAGTTCGGCCGGGGGCGCAAGGCGAAATTCGTTGCTCCCGATCTGTGGGATCTCAGCGAGAAACGCGGGGACACAAGCGATTTAGACAGGTTCGGGCCGCTGAGAAGCGTAATACCCTACTCCTGTGTTCTGGTGGATCTCAGAGTTGGAAAACTCCGGAGTACAAGTCTGTATCCTCTTTTTTCCTCCCTTTTCCTACTTAGGCCTGGACCTCCTTTTATATTACAAGGGACTACCACATGGGCCACACATTGCCTAAAGTAGAAAGAAAACATTCTTTTATATTTAAGAGCTATCTGGTTGCTCGATCCGAAGGCCACCTGGACAGACGCCGCGGGAGGGCCCTCACTCTGTCAGGTGGCTGACACCAGGGACGCCCGCATCAAGCTTCATTAAATGGAGGAGGACTTCCGTGATCCACTTACATCGGAAATCGAAGATTATCTGACCGGAGCTGGCATACCAACTCCGGCCGAGAGACGAGAGGCAAAAAGCCCTCATCATTCTGATGTGACGGGGCAAGGCGTGCTGTGGGCTGCTTGGCGCGCGTGCGACGCACAGGCGCCCTGACACAACTTTACCCGTCGTATGGCCAGTCTACAACCGGTCAATCATCGCGACCGGTCTCAGACTGGCTATGCACGCGCCACACCGCATTAAATGCGGCGTGGTGCGCTCGTCTGAGCCGCCATAAATGTGGTTAGGTGAGCTCTGTCGCGCCCACCTAACTCTGCACACGTGATTCTAACGCCAAAGGGGGTCAGGGTGACCCAGGCCTCGGGGGAAGCCTGGGAGCAGCCCGACCCTCGGGGGAAAACGGGAGGGCAGCCACCACGTCACCCCCGGGCCCGACCCCTCCGGGGGACGCACCACGTGGAGGCATGGGGCCGCCCGTCTCTTTGATCTCGATACCCTCGGGCTCATATCACCGACAGTAACCTTAACAGTTTATAGAAAAATTTAATAACAACTTCAATGCCAAATTAGTTCTATTAAATTTAACATTGAATATATTTTGATAGTATGTTTGTTGTGGGTTGAAAATATTGCTATGTTTTTATATAAACTTGACCAAACTTCGAAAAGTCAGTTTGAGTAAGAAAAAAGTCAAAGTGTCTTATTATAATAAAGAGAGCGAGTTTTTAACATATTAAATTTTTAGTTTTAAAAGAAAATCCTCCAAAAAGTTATTTCTAAATCCAAACTTTTTTGGCCACGTCACCCATAATTGATGTGCCAGTTTTGTTTTGCCACTCTAATGTGGTTGACGTGACAAAATAATACTGGTGTGATAATATTGATTCGTCACGCTAGTTTTCCTAAAAGTTTAGGTTTGGAAATAATGTTTGTTTATAAATTGAAAATTAAAAAGGTTTGCAAAAAACAGAGAGTCGCTGCCCTGTTGTTCCCCCTTCCCTTGGCTGTTGTTGGCTCCTATATACTCTTCCACCGCGTCGTGCCGTCGTCTCCTCCGTACCAACGCTGATTGGGGAACAAGGATCTTGCAGCGCGGATGAGATTCCTACCCAGCAAGCGGAAGCGGCAGCTGCAGTGCTGCCGCCGGCAAATCCGACGCCGTACGCGCTCCTAATCCCCTCTCTCTCGATCTGTACTGATTGTTGTTGATCTCTGTGTTTGCGTTTTAGTTTGCTGGAAGGGTGAAATTTTTCAGCTTTTTCTGTGTAGCTGGGGCGTTAAGAGGGTGGAATAAGCTGATTTATTGGGACATCTAGTTAAGCCGGCTAAGCGGGTAGCCAGAGCGCGCTCCAAAATCACGGGGCAAAGGATTATTTTTTTTCGCCCTTCATAAGTAGCCTTCGTCTGTGCATAGTAAGATCAAGTTGAGGAAATTTCAAGAGAAAGGTGTCATATCCATTAAAGGAGTAGATAGGAATTCCTAGTAGTATTTATTAGTTCTCCTAATGTTTTGGATTCAAACCAGTGGCAGATCCATGAAGAAATAGGAGGAGGATATGAATAAACTAGACAAAGCTACAACAGACCCCCCCCCCCCTCCCATCTACGTATGGCAAAAAAATTTAGTGGGGGCTTTGTGGAGGCTCCCATATACTATGCCGTCAGTATTGCGATTGTTTCTCTCCTTCCATAGCATCCAATCTACAAGAATAACAATCGTGTCAAAACCTTTGTGTTGCGCTTTCTGAATCTTTGTCCTCACGTTGGGCGACTAATTTTCGAAAGCTGTATTGAAGATTAACTGCAGCAAGTATTGTTCACCAGATCTGACTACCAACGGAGGGAGAGCGATACTTGCAGTTTTTTTATTGTTTTCTTTTCTTTCTTTTCTTTGGTGGTGGTGGGGGTAATTTTGCGTATGTACAATAACGGAAACAAGTTGGATCAGGGGTGCATAAAATTAGTATCATTGGCCTTGCATCCCTCTGTTGTCTGTTTTCATCGTAACTGTGATATGTTTTGCAGGTCGACTGATTTCTTCAGTAACTAAAATAAAGGGCTGGCCATGCCAACAAGATGATAGTTCTCAATATGACAAAGGAATAAGATCAGGACTTGACCTTCCAGAGGTAGAAAATACTGCTAATGGAAGTATGGAAGACCTACATCACAAATAAAATCATTTATATAGTCTAGGAAAACACTGGCAGACTTATGCTTTAGGGTAAAAAGATGGATGGCTCTGGCCTCTGTTAGGGCTTTATGGTGTGTCTGGTTATTGGGAGTTTCCTGGTGGAGATGGGAACTGAAAAAAAATGTTGGGACACTTGTTAAATCTTAACTACTTGGTTGGTCTGTAGGCATGCAATTATTTGTGGTTAACTTGTGGTTGATCTGTACATGAAATTTTTGACTAAATTCGTTTTTCATTGCTAACTTTTTGTTCAAATTCTACCAGTTAAACATGTCCATGCTTTCATGTACAATTTTAACACAGTATTATTGTATGGTTCAGTTGTATGTTATTCATATGCTTTCTGGTCTAGTCAGTCTACGTTCTTGCCACAAAATATTCAGACGTGCTTAATATACCCTGTTCAGAAATTACATGTTTATTTCCTGATTTTTGGTACTCTGGCATAGTTACCGTACCGCATTGTACATTATAGCAACATGATTTTTACTCAGATGCACATGAGTCACTCTTGTTGACTGCCACATGCAGATTTCGATACTGATTAGACATAACTAGTCACTTTCGGGGAAACAGACTTTCACAATATTTCTAATATAGTTCCCAGTCTGCCACTTCCCAATCCACCTACTGTAGCTAAGTTCTTATGCATTTTCTTCGTCTACTGTATGTAATGTGGCACATTTTCACATACTGCTTATATAATTCCAGGACATTTTTAGGTACATTCATGCCTTAATGCCATTCCGAGATGCTGCTCGTGCTGCTTGCGTGTCTCGTGCATTTTTACAATCTTGGAGGTGCTATCCCTACCTTATCTTCAGTAAGGAGGTATTCGGATTGGAAGAAACTGCATTTAGGGAAGCTGAGATAACGAGAGATCTCATCAGCAAAGTTGACCACATTTTACAAAGTCACTCAGGCGTCGGTGTGAAGAAACTAAAGCTTGATTTCTTAAGTAGTACCAATGTTGACTCCAGTTATCTTGACAGCTGGCTTCACAGGGCTGTCACACCAGGGATTGAAGAACTCACACTGATAATGCCTATAGGCAGCAATGCAGAATACAACTTTCCATGCTCGCTTTTGTCCGATGGTAATGCTAACTCCATTCAGAATCTTGGTCTTTCTTTATGTGCCATTCGTTCTACTGTTGACCTTGGTTGTCTCAGAACATTGACGACATTGCGTCTATGTTCCGTGCGGATTACCGGGAGTGAGCTAGAGTGCCTTCTCTCCAATTCCCTTGCATTGGAGTGGTTAACAATATTGGATTGTAAAGAGATAGTTCAGTTGAAGATACCATGTCTGCTGAAGCGGCTCCATAGCCTTCGCGTGAATGGATGCAAAATGCTGAGAGTGATAGAGAGCTATGCTCCAAATCTGTCCACCTTTCGCTTCTCGGGCAATGTAGTACGAATGTTGGGTTTGCTGCAACTGAAAACCCTACGGATTGTATGTTTATATCAGTGCAACATTCTCTCCTATGCTCGCACCAAGCTTCTGTCTGTTGTGCCCAATGTTGAAGAACTTAGAATATCGTCATGGGCAGAGGTATACTCTGAAGCACTAAATAATTATAGATTAGCAATTTACATATAAGTCTATAACAGTAGACATATCACTTACCATAAAATAATTAACCTGGGACATCTTTATGCAGAATGTCAGTACCCCTATTGTGCCAGGGAAGTTTCTTCGCCTCAAGCGCTTGCATATATCTCTTGGTGGGATTGCATTTTCCCCAACCTATGATTACCTTTCTCTTGTTTCCTTTCTTGATGCCTCTCCTTCACTTGAGACTTTCTTCTTGATTGTAAGTCACTGATTTCATCTTACAAAGACAGTAGAACCATCTTTTGAAGTACATTGCCCTGTTTACATCTTAGTACCTCGACACTAAGATTGATCCCATATGCAGATATCACAGGATCGAATGGAGCATGTTTCGGTTGTTGGAGGTTCTGCGCAGCTGAGGCAGATGCCAGAGCACCGCCATGACAATCTCAAGAAATTCAAGATCGCCGGTTTTTGCTCCGCGAAGAGCTTGGTCGAGCTAACATGTCATATCCTTGAGACTACGTCGTCGCTCAAGCAAGTTAAGCTTGGCACCTCCTATGGTTATGATAGGTGCTATGCTTCTGGCGGATGCTACACGTATCGTACGGAACAAATCGTGGAGGCTGTTAACGCTGTCTTGGCTGTCAAGACATACATCGTGGGGAAAGTTCCACCTACAGTGAAGTTTGATCTTGTTCAGCCTTGCAGCCGTTGCCGTGCTCTTGTACAGTAGATGCCAAGTTATATTTATTGTCAGCTATGATGCCCGCATGTCTTTTTTTTTTACCCTTTTTTGAATTCCAGTAAGCAAAATTTACATGGGCTGTGCATTTCCTTGAGCTGTAACATACTAACAACTGCCCCATATTTTTGATCTTGTGTAATCTCATGCGTGGTGCTTTGTAACAACTGTCACAGTGCTTTATTGTGTAGTAGGCTTTGGGATAATCTCTGGCTTGGAGATGGGATTGCTGTTTCTAATAAAATTGCCTGACACGAAATAAAATCAGATCAAAACTGCAATTCCATGAATTGCCCCATCAGTGTGTGAGGTAGGAGGATAGCATTGTCAGTGACACTAACAATTATGTAATATGAACAATAACCAAAAATTTGCATCATATAGTCCTTGTCAGTGACTTTCAACAGCTTCAACAGTTTGCTTTTTGGTGTGTGAGTTAGGAGGATAGCCTTGTCAGTGACTTTCAACAGCTTCAGAAAATCAAGGAAGGTACAAAATCATTCAAACATGACTTGTCATGATCACGATAATAAAGCAATCAGGATTTTGGACGGCCGATAGGCTCCAGCAAAGAGATTGGCCAAATAACTACTTTCGCCAGCTCTGCTTCAAGAACACTTTGAAACGGTGCAGCATCTCTTCCATGAATGCCCGGTGACCAGGAGAATTTGGGACACGGTGGCAGAACGCCTGTGCTACCCATAGCTCCAACACCACAATTGGGGCAGCACATCATCCCTCGAGGAATGGTGGACTCTAAGCGTCGCAGCTGCACTCAACGAAAAAAGAAGTGGAATCAAATCGATCCTAACCCTAATTTCCTAGGAGATCTAGAAAGAGAGAAATGCATGAGTCTTCCGGACGAAGAAACTCCAGTACAAGGGTTGAAGAAACTCTAGTATAAGGGATCATAAACCGTATTACCGACGAGATATAGCTTTGGCGGGCTGGCGGAGCCAAAGGCATTAAGACTTTAATGCCGAGGGAGCAGGGTAGCGGCACAGTTATTTTGTAAACTAGTTGATACCCCACGCGTTGCCGCGGGAGTTCATAGATTGAATTAGATAGCTAAGACATATGATGTGTTAAAAATGTTGGTTTTATTCTAGTGTAGCATAAATTAACATATATTTATATGATAAAAAATTGGGCTTCAACTTTCTAATACTAGTAGAAGTAATGCAAGAGAAAATAATCACATAGTCCAATAGAAGAACTAATATGAATGACATTTATAACATGGGAAAAAGTATACCGACGAACATTAGTACATAATGCAATGGGAGAACTAATGAATCAAGTACTATTCAATTCAAGTTCCTTTGTTTGAAAGAAAAACTACAAATCCAAATCAATCTTAATGAAGAGGAAGAAATATTGGATTGGATGGATATATGTTAAAATATTGTGAAAATAATGTTAGGATGATTTGATATGTTTGCATGTTGAGCTCATTGAATGTAATAAATTGAAGATTTGTATGTTTGCATGTTAAGATATAATAATTACTAGTGGATGATGACGTGACATGTTTGCATGTTAAGCTTTAGGATATAGTTGGTTGTAACTTTATAGAAAGTATCGCACTTCTTGTACGTTGGGTGTCATCCCACGGTATCCCCCCCCCCCTTTCCTCTCTGATGTATTTTCCTTTTCGATACTTAGCCTGCATGGCTACTATACAGTTTTTCCCTCTTCTTAATACAAGTATGCCCCTACTGGGTTTAAAAAAAAAGCAATCATGATTTGAAGCCAAATTTTGCCTACCAAATCGCCTTGCATTTTAAACAGTGATTTAGCAAGTTTTTGTTTGCTATCAAAAGTTGCTAATAATTTGGTATTTTAGTTTGCAACCCATACAAAGCATTGCCAATCATTTGGTTTTTATATGCATATACTACTCATTTATACATAGCAACTTTATTTATATACATATAAGTTTTATGCCATGTAAATATTCAGTATAGAAACATTTAAAATTAAAAACGAACTCTCTAGTCATAAACTTTATATACACAAAGTTAAACTAAACTTTATATTCAGAAATTTGCTATTACCATCAAATAATAAATACATAAAAATTGAATAGAGGTTGGGCTTACAAAACCAAAAGACGATCCAAGCTCATCTGGCATTATTATGCTTATAGATGATCAGGTGATGAGCAGATTGTGGTTACCTTTGCCATAAACCCGAGAAAGTCGATCCCACCTCCCTTTGCTTTGGTCAAAGTAGTCAATTACCGTTATGTGTTTGACTCTCTCATTTGAGGAACCTTGTACATCTTCCATGAATTTTTGCTGCATGCCCACTAAACTGAGCTCTTAAAGAGATCTTAGGAATTCCACGCCTTGTGGCACACACTTCAAATTTGTCAAACAGATGAGAGCTAGGTTATAGAGGCTTGGCATGCTATGCTCTTCAATCACCATTGAATTGACATTTTGCAGCTCAGCCAAAGTGAGTGTATGCAGCTTAGGAAACCACCCTGCCTGAAAGAGCAGGCTTTCTCCACCACTGTAATGGTTGAACAGACCAAGAAGTGTCAGGTTGCAAAAACTGGAGAGTGATGGAAGTGCATCTATACTCAGTCTGCTATCTTTAAGCGTCAGCTGCTGGAGGCTTAGCCTGTTAGTCTCAAACAGTTTGGAGCTTACAACTCTGTCATGGAGCCTGCCTTTCAGAAAGAGTATTTCAAGGTACTGAGGTGGAGGGTTCAGTGCTTCTAAGCTGACATGATCATCCCTGCTAGCGGCTTCGATTCGCAGATTCCGTAGAAGCTGCATCTTGCTAATGGATGCAAATAACTTGGCATGGTGGACACTTCTGACATCTGTAAGCTTGAGAGTTCTCAGCTGCATTAGGTTGGCCAATTGTTCCAAAAAAATTGGTGCTTGGCTGCAGAAGCGAAATGCCTGCGAGAACATTTATGTCCAGTGACTGCCACGATCCGTTGGGCACTGTGACACCTGTGAAGACATCTGCAAGGCCAAAATAGGAAGTCAATGGAGTAGGAAGCTACGGCGCAGCATCCTTAGCCTGGTTATGCCGCGGGGAAGATACCGATTTCAGTAAGGTAGATGTCCAAAGTACGGAGATGTTGGAGCCTGTCAATTGATTAGGGAGTTGCTTGATCTTGGTTCGTTTCAATCCTAAGTAGTGTAGATTGAACAAGCTCCCGATGTCTCTTGGAAGTGTTGTGATTGGAATACTGCCTAGTTCTAGGACCTTCAAGTATCTACAAGTCCTTGACACCCATTGCATATTGGCACGGAGGAACAATCGCTGTCAAATTGGTAGAAAGAACGAACGCGTGAAGCGTTTATACTTGGTTTTGTCACAATTTTCATGAAGGGATAACCGGCGAGGTTCGTACTCAACAACTGATGTTTGTGCGCGACGATGTATCATGCAGAATCCTTCCCTTGCAGATATCGAGATCGCCAACTCCCTGAAAATGTCGTGCATTTGGAGCTGCAATGTCATTCCAAGCTTATGCTTCCTAGCAACTTGAAGCAGACACCGATCTACCAGTTTCTCTATGTATTCCACTTCACTCTCCTCCAGTGTCCTACTGTTTCTTGGCTCTACCAGACCTTCTGCTATCAACAACCTAGATAGTAGCTTCCAATGTATCATGTAGTCCTCTGGGAAGATGCTACACAAAAGGAAACAATTCTTTAAGTGGCTTGGTAGATGCTTGTAGCTTAAACTAAGGAGCCGAGCCACCTTGCTGAGTTCTTGGTTACCTGAACAATTGTGCAGCTCCCAGTTTAGTTCACTGTAGAACCTATCCCACTCCATTGGATCCAATCTTTTGAAGGATAACAAGTTGCCTACAGAAGTTATGGCTAAAGGCAGACCTTCACATCTGTCAACAATCTGTCTTGCTACTCGTTCCATCCCAGGAGGGAATGTTTGATCCTTGCCATGCCGGAATGCCCACAAGCAAAAGAGTTCCCATGACTCTGCCTCATTTAGCCCGCGTAGTCGAAGGCAGTGCTTGTCATCTGCCAGAGAAGCAACATCGTTTATGCGTGTGGTAATTACCACCTTGCTACCGTTGCTATTTCCGTCTAGGAAAGGTTCCAAGCTAAACCAAACCTTTGTATCCCAAACATCATCCAAGATCATCAGGTATGTTGTATCCTGCAAAGTCCTCTGCAACATCACTGCTATGCCTTCAGTACCCATGCTATCTAGGTCAGATCGGCAAGTGTCCTTCAAGGCACACTTAATAATCTTTCTCATTATTTCAGTAATGTCATATGTTTGAGAGACTGTGACCCAAATCAGGCAACCGAAACGGTTCTTGCTAGCTTTGCTTCCGGAAACAATTTTGGTAAGAGTAGTTTTACCTGAACCTCCCATGCCCCATATAGAAATTATTGAGAGTGATCTTTCGTTTGCCATCAGCAGCTCATGCAGGTCCTGTCGCTCTTTTGCAAAACTAACAAATTTGCTATTATGCATTATGTGACAGAGTGCACCAACTTGGATATCTTCATGCCTGTCGGCACTTTCATCGGATAAGTCAATATTATTACCGAAGCTTCAAATTTCGCAGATTTTCTTCGGATGTTCTGGACGTCTTTGAGCTCTGCTGCTAGTCTGGGCAAGGACAACATACTTCTAGATTTTCGAAAGCAGTTCCTCAATGATTTCAGAGACATGGTTTGTCTTCGGCAAAATAAATAGACAAATTCATCCGGAATGTCTTAACTTCAAATGCTATCTGCTGAACTTCCCGTAGAAAGGTCTCTGCCTGTCTGCTGTGGCTTTCTTTGTCTTGACCGTCTTGAAGCAAAGCTTGCATCAACCTAAATTCACTTCTAATTCGATTAATACTACTTTCAATCTCAATGGAAACCGCTACCTCATGTCCCAGGTGTGCAGCTAATGCCTGTGTTAGATGTGAGGACCAGCCTGCTGCTTTGCAGTGGGGGAACTCATGGACACAGTTTAATTTATCATGCGGTGCGGCTTGCACTTTCCAAGAAGTCGAGCGCTAGTGTTGCATCACTTGTGCCGTAATTTCCATCCGACTGCAAGCGTGTACTAGGGACTCGAGATGAAAATTGTTTGAAGGGAAGAAAGGGACTTGAGAGTGTCAGCCTAGGACAAGTAGATTTAATACGTTGACAAGGCCTTTTGAGAGTTCTCAAAAAAAAAAAGACAAGGCCTTTTGAGAGGAGACGCATTTTTATTTTTATTTTATGTACTAATCAAACTTCTTGCAAGTAATCATCTACTATATACGGTATTATTAAAACAGTCTTGAAAGGAGACATCACGTTCGCTATGAAAGCTAGATATTCACATTAATTGAAAAAAAAGAGAGTCCAAATAGAAATATAATTTAAAGAGTAAATTTCGTAAAACCCTAGATTTTCAGACACCTATAATGTAAAACCCTAGTATTATGATTTGTTTCAAGGAACCCTAGTTTTTAGGGCAAAATGTTTCAAAAAATTCTATGTTTACGTCAAATACTTATAATTCCATTATTATATATGTTGTTGTTAGTATATGTTCAGATTAGTAGGCTCAAAATACATATCCTAATTGATCTTCATCATTACTCGTTGCATCACACAATTGAAAAACACAGAACAACCTGACTAGTAATGACACATTAACTAATTATACATGTAAACAATCGTATTACCAATAATCGACTCGTTAAAATGAGGCTAATATGCATATATACTCAAGAATATCTCTTTTTTTAATTATTATGGATAAATATATTAGGAAAAACAATTATATAAGCTTAAACATTAGGGTTTCTTGAAACATTTTGCCTCAAAATCTGGGGTTCTTCGAAACAAATCGTAGTGCCTAGGTTTTGTGTTATGGGTGACAAAAACTTGGGGTTTTCTGAAATTTACTCTAATTTAAAAATAACTGAAATTCGAAGTTAAAAATAAACAATATTGAAAAAGAGTCCATATAAGATCCCAATATAAGATTAATTAAAATTTAGAATAAAAATAAAATAAACAGCCTTGAAAGTAGACACCATGTTCGTCGTAGAGGCTAAAAGTTCCCAAATTAATTAGAGAGAAAAAAGAGTTCAAATAGAAATATAATTTACAAATAACTCAAATTCGAAATTAAAAATTAGTAATATTAAAATAAGAGTCCATATAAAACCCGATACAAGATTAATTAAAATTCAAAATAAAAATAAAATAAACCTCAATAATAATTATATTTGATTTTTAAAATCTCAATAACAATAAATAAAAAGGAGAGGTGACGGACGAGCATAAAGGAATACAGTGGCGAAGCCGCTGATGGTTTGACGAGATTTCTAAAAAGAAAAAAATAAACCCAAACGATAATTATGTTTAATTTTTAAATTTTCAATGACGATAAAGAGAGGAGACAACGGATGAGCCATATAGGAGTAAAGTGGTGGTGTTTGACGAAACTTTTAAAAATTATAAAAAGAAACTCAATGAGACAATAAACTCTAAAATTACAAGGTTTAATTTTTAAAGATTATAAGAAGGATGAATAGAAGTCATGACAGATCGAGCAAACAAATAAAAGGATGATAAAAGAGTAAGAGATAACGACTTGTGTGACTTCTAAAAACTATAAAATTAAAAAAAGGGAGATGATAAGATTCTATCTTTCAAAAGTCCTAAGACAACGAAATAGCTATTTAACAAATAATAAGAAAAATCATACTAAAAATAGATAATTTTATATAAGTGCTAGCCGCGTAATTGCGCAGATCACCCAGCTAAGTCAAACTTCTTGCAACTAGTCAAATGTATGTTTAAATTTTAATACTTGCTTTGTCCCAAAATGTATGAAAAAAATATATAACGTCATTGACTTTTTATATAACGTTTCATCATTCATATTATTAAAAAATATATAAAGATTATTTATTTCATTGTGACTTGTTTATCATCGAAGAACTACGATCTTACCTTATACTTTTACATATTTATAATGAATTTTTGAATAAGACGAATAATTAAATATTATGCAAAAAGTCAAAACATTATATATTATATATTTTAAGACGAAGGGAGTATATTAAACGGGAAAACTGTGTATTCCCCACTGCCATCACCAGCAGAAGAAGCAGCAGTGGCAACAGAAGGTAACATGACTCATGTTATCTGCTTTTAAGTTTAATAAAGTGCATGAGATGAAAAAAAAAAAAGACTCATGGCGGTACGAGCCATTTAATTTAACGGGAAAACTGACAGCTCAGATCGGTTCAGCGAAATCAGGACTTTGCAACACTCGTATAAAAATAGTATGACCTGTTTCACCGAAAGTTTACAATATTTGATAAATACTGTAAGATAGTAAATATTTCGATAAATTACACGCATAACGCAAACATGTGACCAATTCCAGCGATTACTCGAGGACTTTATCTGATGAAGCTGCAGGAACATTCCTTACTGGTGAAGGCTAATCAGCTTCATGTGTCTCAATCGCCCCTAAGTTTTGCACTGTCATTTTTTTATGATAGTAGTTTAATTATAGATACTGTCATCAGCATCCTTTCAGTAAGTTCAAATTACTGAACCGATATGCTAGCACTGCCAGCAGATCTTTTTAAGGTTGCACCTTGCAGAAGAAAAGAAGTCTTGTTCCTGACCTAGGTGAAACAATATGGACTGGTATAGCTAAGAGGAAGAAAAGGATAAAATCAATTCAAAGAATGCAATGTTTTAGTACCTTTGAAGCATATAACTCCGGTCTGTGCATCCTATTTGGTTGAAAAATTCCGCAGATAATTACGCCAAGAAGTTTATCTATAAAGGCATCACTTGAGAAGAGTACATTATTATTCATCAAAACTAGGTATATGTACAAACTGAAAAAAGTTGCATTCTTTGTCCGACGTGACTGACATCAAGATCTTCTCAACATATGCCACCTGAACATGCAGAACATACAAAAATTTTAAGGGAAAGCATACGGTCACTGCAGTAGCCAAAATGCATTTCGTATTGAAGAGACATGCTCATCAACCATTACCTATCTTAAGACCTAAGCTTATTCTTGAGGAATTGTAGGGCCAGATGGCTCCTTAGGAATTTGCTACGGTAATCAGTCCCAGTAATGCAGTCAACAACCCTTAAACTGAGGTCCATTGTGAGACTGCAATGTTATGAAATTGATTTCAGATCTGCAAACATCGTAAGCAAAAGCCATGTGAGTTATCCTTTAATAAAATACCATGAGTTGATACTGTATATGAAACTTCACAAGAGATTTAACAGGACCGTAGAGAAGCTAAAGTCCTCAATATAGTCTATAAAGAGCAAACTGCACTAACAAGGTTCATTGCCAACATAACTTGTTGAGAAAGGGTCATTGCATCCTAATCATTAATCAATATCTCTAATATGTTTACCCATAAATTACTCCAGTACTTGTTCAATTGGGCATCAGTAAATCGTGAAAAGATTAATGGTTACATATTAACAAAGCAGATCTCTAGTCTTAAAATAAGACATCACTGAAAAACTTTACCACTGAGAGCAACTGCTAAACAGCTACTTTCCCATTCACTTGTACTGAAGTACTCCATACAAGATAAGTGAACCCAGACAGTCTCCCAAAATAAGCAGCAGGCCTTCAAGTCGTTGGTCCAAAAAGAAGGATATAACAATAACAAGGAGTTCTTCTGCCTCAGAATATGATAAGACAGAATCCTTTCTGTAAATTAAATAAATAGTGCATTCAAATGGAATTAACTTGGTATAGAAAGAACGGTGGAACACTGCAACTATTCAAATAGTTGTTAATATCACAATATTTATCGTTTTAGAAGAATTAAATGAATACAGAGATAACACATATCACCATAGGAAAAAGACATCGTTATCAAAAATAGTGGAACAATAAAGCCACACTGTAAGTCTGAACATTTGAACAGGACAGAATCATGAAACTAAAATGTCCCTAAAGTAGCAATGGAACAATTCTAGTATGTTATCATGGCAAAATATAGTGAATATACAGATCTGTGCAGAAATTTGCATCATATTGGGGAGAACATCAGTATGCCAGAGAGAACTAGAAACATCCACTCCTAATATAACTATTGCACAAGTTCTTTGTTTTAAGTTATACTGATGATGCTGTAGCCAATACTTACAATCAAACATGAAATTACAGCAATCACTAGATGTTAAATTGTTAATATAATAATAGTTTTTTATTTTCGATTTTGTGAGTGAAACACAAGCAGAAACATGTAATATAATGTACTCTCTGTATCATAACTTCAGAAGCTTCCACTTACCTGATTTGCAGCAAGCAGATACTATAATCTTTACCCATTCAATGATTTTTTGAGCTGGGCCACAATCTGAAGTATCTGATAACAAATAGGAGAAGCTTAATTTTCGAATTTCCAAACTACTGGGAACTAATTCACAAATAATAAATTAAACATGACATTATCAGGTGTTCATAACCACGAGGCTGAAATTAGCAACTTAAAAACTGAGTGCACTGCAAATAAATGACAACTGAACAATGAAGGAAAAACAATTTGTATGGAACCAACCTGCAATTACACTTTCAGAGGTGGAAACTTTAGTGCGACTATCAAATATATATCCATAGCTGAGTACAGAAAACTCTTTAGAACTGAGTAGATTGGAAAATGTCCAATGTCAAGATGTGGATCAATAGTTTATCAGCCTGTAATGAACAAAAAATCATGTACAGTATCTACAAAGGTAGAACACAAAGCATACATTTTCTTATAAATACATTACCTCATTTAGGAAAAGAACACTGTCCCAAAAGTCAGATGCAGCAACCTGCAACTTCTTATTAGACGAGTACAACACTGAAAGCTAGTGGTGTTAAGCATATAGTACAGTATATTGAACAATTAATAACTGGAAAAAAATATGCATATCAATTCTTACACTTGGTTAGTGCCCATGATGCTAGTTTTCAACAGTCATTGGTGTTGTGTAAACAACTTGCCACCTCTTCAGAGTGGAACACATACATGATTTGCTACATAGTAATGAAACTAACATTCTGAATGAACTCAAACATCACATCCAACAGCATATGAACTTGTACAGAAGCATCAAATTCAAACCTGATGCAAATAAAACTCATTCAATACACTCAAACATTCTTCAAAATGGGTTTCTTAGACCATCACTGTTACAGGGAATAACAAAATTGTTCTTTTCCACAAAATACTTGGGCACTGTAGAAGCTGCAAGCTAACATAACTTTAACTTGTGCACGAAAATAAAGAAAATCACAGTGAATTCATCCTAACTATTCATTTTGCAACTTAATTGTGAAAGTGCAGCTCAGTACCGCGCTTCAAAGTCCAGTTTGCTCATGAAGATTGCTATTGGCTCACCAGGAGAGGGCGGGGTCTTGTCCAGCATAGGAGCATACATGCCAGCTTTAGCACGAGCAGCCTCATCAGAAGCAGACAGGACCTCTGCATGTTCAAGGCCGACCTGCCTCTTGATCAGCTCCAAGTTCTCCTCGAGAACACTCATTTCACCAAAAGGAAGCTTCAGATTCAAAGCATGGGGGCCAACGCTCCTTGCCTCATCTTTTTTTGACTTGATGAAAGGCATGCAGAGCTTCTGGACTTGTTTGAAGTTAGTTTCCTGTCCGATGGAGCAGTTCTTCAATGCTTCATTAATCTCCTCATCAAGAGCAAAGGAACGTGCTTGGTTATCAAATTTAGACTGGAGCACCCTCAGACATTGCTCTTTCCATCCATAATAGTGCTCGTTGACGTAGACCAGACCAACAGTCAGCTTGTTTTGTTCAGATGGAGGAGGTGCAGTTCCCTTCTTGGGTTTCTTGGAACCAGATTCTTGCTTCTGGAGCAGCTTCCTGAATTTAACTATGGAGTCCTGTAAATATTTGTTAGCAATTCTTAGAGTGGGATCTGGGGTTCCAGCAATTGGCCAGCCTGCTTTTATTGCAAATCCTTCCTTCCTCAGGATGTTTCGCCACACATGCTCAGCATAGTGTGGACAAATTGGGGTAATGAGCCTAGTCTGCACCTCCATGAACCGCCACAATAATTCACGATTCATGCCAGCTGCTCCACAAGAGAGTCTGTACTCATCTCTAGCCAACTGTAGGTCATAGAACCCCAACTTAAGGGCATCTCTGAACATGAAGGCATTGTAGCTCTTCTCAGTTTCTATCACCGCAATGTTTATCTCGTTGGCAAACACATGGTCAGCATAGGTAGAGGGAGGCCCAGCTCTCAGAGAAGATTCAGCGGCTTTAACTTCTTCCATCCATGCAATTTCTTTTGTAAGCCTCAAAATAGCAGCATTTGCTGTTTCAAAGACAAAGTTTGCATCATCCATACCATCACCGGCATCAGCAAGGGCAAATCTAGTGGCATCAGAAGAGAATTCTTCAATGGCCTGTCGAAGAGTTCGGAAATTCCCTGTTGACTTGGACATCTTCTCAGAATTAAGCATGAGATGCCCATTGCAGCGGAAGCCACGAGGCCAATGATGCTCTGGAAGAAGTGCTGTATGATTGTAAATGCTGAAAGTCAGATGGTTTTGGATAAGATCCTTACCAGAGACGCGAATATCAAAGGGATACCAATACTCAAATTCCAGCTTCATTTTGGTCAAGAGGGCAGGAGGAATGTCACTGTTGGGTGCTGGACCATCACAGAACACATAATCCCAGACTTCATCTGTCATTTGTTCTGGTCTGACAGAAGATATTTCCTTGCCATACATGTTGCCATTTTGCAAAAGATGAGCGATTGTGTAATATGCCATGTAGAGGGTGGAATCAGAAAGAGATTCTACAAGGAACTGTTCATCCCATGGAATGCGAGTACCTAGGCCAAAAGAGCGAGAGCAGGCCCACTGGTTCAGCCAGCCTAACGTGTGTTCAAAACCATTACGGGTTTCAGCGGAGAATGTATTCATCTTCTCCAAGCATTGAACTGCCTTCTGCTTCCATTCAGTCTCACCGTAAGTAATGTACCACTGATCTGTGAGAGCAACAACACACTCATCACCAGATCTCGACATAACATTCTTCTCAGGCTCGCTATACAACACTGCTGCGCCTTCTTCCAAAAGCTTGTTCTTTATCAGTGGCTTCGCTTCTTGAACTTTTCTGCCATTGAACTCTCCTACAATCATTGTCCCATCAGTAAAACCTTTCAGATATGTCATCCTTTTTGCTTCAGCAAGCTTCTCCTTGTCATTCTGACTCTTAATCTTAAGATCAAGGCACACCTTCTCGGCAGACTTGTCTCCAAATTCAGGAATGTTGATTATCGGTACAACCTTAAAAGGAAGAACCCACTCGTCTTTGACTCCATACTTCTGTCTCAAAGCTGGCTTTGTGACTAAATCCTGTAGTGCCATGAAATCATCTGGAGAATCACTTGGGACACTAGTCACAATGCCAGTACCTTTATCTGTTAAGATAGTAAGCATGGGAAGTGCATATATGATCTCATTGAAGGCAAGAGGGGATTTTAGTGGCAAACCAATCAGATCACTACCAGATAACTCCATTAAGCAAGTTGGTTTTTCTGGGACCCTCGATAGATTCTGATATGAAAGATTAAGAGCAGCCCTTGATGTAACTATGAAGACATCAGTGTCATTGATCTCAAAAGCCCCATATTTTCCATCAGGCAATACCCAACAGTTTGTCTGCCCATACATTGTCTCAGGTCTCAATGTAGCTGCTGCCAAATAAACCTTTCTTCCTTCCATGGTCTTCAACTTGGGAGGAAAAGGTGGAACAACTTCCATTTTAATTAACACATATTCTTGTGGCTGTACACCTTCACCTGATGCTCGATCATGGTCAGCACAAGGTTGACCATCCAATGGAGAATAGATTGTGTACCTCATATCTTTGACAACCTTGCCCATTTTTTTCAGCTTTCTCATTTGCCACCGGACAAATGCATCATAGAAGGGGTTCATGTCAGTAGTTATGAATGACCTCCTCCAATCACAGCCCAGACCAAAGGCCTTGAGGTCCTCCTTCGCCAATGGAGGGAAGTAAGTTAACCAGTGGTAAGGATCCTGAAATTTGGCGATTTCTTCATCTGATAAGCCAAACCCTCTCATGATCTCCCACTGAAACTTCTGCATGCCAACCTTCGAAGCAGCCTTAGATTTCTTGCTCTTAAATTTATCTGGGACAACAGAAGCTGCATTGTCAGCCTGGCTACCATCAGCAACTTCTGCACTTGAATCATCCTCTACTTCAGGAAACACTGGAGGATATCCATATTGTTGCGCCTCCCTTGAGAGTTTATCTGCTGAGGCCTTGATGGGCATTCCCGTACAGTGGAAAGCAAATGGCAAAAGAACATTTGAACCACAAAGCCTCTGATATGCAGCACCAAACTCAAGTTTAGACAAGGAGAACGCATGGCCCAAATGTAGCAAGCCATTCATGTAAGGATATGGAAAGTTGCCAAAGAACTTTTCCCCAGGGCCCGGAGGTTTATTTCCAGGTTCAGCCTCAAAAACCTTGCTCTCCTCCCACCATTTTTGAGCATCTGATTGGATCTTGAGTAAAAGATCTCTCCGGGCAAAACTTCTGCCTCCATCAGGATTTGATGACATTTTCCTAACCAATCAACAAAAAAAACAAGTGGTTAAGGCTTTTGTTTCATAAAATTTGAACTCAGTCCAGTACTAAAACAATGTTTCAACACAAACGAGAATAACTAACCAACTCATCAAGCACACATAAAATATTAACTTTTTAATGAACTATAGTGATGCAATAAGATTTGTAATGTGCTAAACATACCAACAAAACTCATGACAGGGCAAGTCATGATATGAAGCTATTATGTGATAGAACTATGAGAACAGGATCATAAATTCATAGCCAAACATCTTCAAGAGGCGAAGGGGGGAGAGGGATCAGAAAGAATTAGTTAATTTACACAGGTTAGCTTGAGGAGAAAAATCTCCACCAACTCAAGTGTTCGATATTTAAAGACTACGCCAACGTGGATCACACGTCTTATGCATACTTCATATCCACAGTTTCCACATAATACCAAGGCAGACAAAAAATGAGAACAAAGACATCCACCTCCAGGAAATAAAAAAGGTAAAAATACAAACAAGAGACTCCTCAAGATTCATAACCATGCCCACTGACTAGTATATCAATGGTCATCGTAACAAAAGGAACTTAAACAACCAATGTATAAACTCCCAAAATAGAACTTGGAAACATACTCATACAAACTAAATATCCATAAACCATAACAGCCACAACCATATGTAAATCAGTACTATAAGTTATTCACAAACTTCCTAGCAGAAATTTTATGGGGTTATTTTTCCATAAATGATCATATAACGCGGCCCAGTGAGATAAGCAGAGAATCAGCATACACTAAACTTCCACCCTTTAGACCAGCAACGACGATCAAGTAAAGATCTTGCCACTACCGGAGAAACGACGAACCACATTGAGTAATGAGCAGTCTACGGATAACCAATCTTCCGCCTATCAACTAAACGGCATGAAAAGAAAAAGAAAAAGAAATCCCAACGCTGACGCACTAGCCCATCCAAACCCACCTCCACACACGGACCAGACCACTAACTAACCGCACAGCAAATCGCAGAGGCCAGGGCGTTCCCGAAGCTCCGAGCACAGCTCTACAAGGAGATGGGGGAGGCGGGGGATGGGATCGATCGGTACCTGACGACGACGACGACGCCGCGCAAGCAGGGGAGCAGCAGCCGCAGCCTCAGCCCGGAGAGCAAGTTGGGAGCCAGCAGCCACAGGAGAACGCGAGGTCGACGGCGGCGGCGGATTCTGCAATGAAGAGAGCCAGGGGATTACTGGATTAGGGCATATATCCCTGGGAACCAATTTAGGGATGGGTTTTGACGGCTTTGTAAAATCAATGGGACGGGCTTCAAGTCAACCCTCTAACGGGCCATGCCATAGAGGCCCAAGCCAGCATGGTTTAGTCGGGCCCATTTCTTCCGTGAATGGCTATTTTCTGAGGGAAAAAGTACATTGAGTTTCTCGTCTGCCACCGAATTACAAAATCATCCCTAAACCAAAAATCAGATATATGACATCCTCAAGTTACAAAATCGGGTCACTTTGGGTCCCTGGGCAGTATTGACTCTAGTTGACCCCGGTTTTGTTCAACGTGACAGCTAAGTTAGTGTGAGACCCACATGGGACCCACATGTCTGTGAAACCTTACCTTTTTTTTCCCCTTTCCCCCTCTCCCTTCTCTTCCCCCATCTCTTCTACGTGTCGGGAGTGACACCCCATCCCCACGGACCCTGACGACGGCGCGGGCAGCGATCGACGAGCTCCACCCCTCGCTCCCCTCCTCCAGCTCCCTCTTCCTCGACGCCCCCACCCCCTCTCCCTCTCTCTCGTCGATCTTGAGGAGGAGTGGCGGCGATGCTCTCCCCACCCCCATGGACCCCGACGACGGGGCGGGCGACGGACAGCGACCAATGAGCTCCACGTGCTCCTCTTCTCCACCTTCCTCTTCCTCGGCAGCCCCGCCCTCTTCCCCTCTCTCCCATCAATCTTGAGGAGGAGCGGTGGTGGCGCCTTCCCCGTCCCCACGGACCCCGACGACAGGACGGGCGGCGAACGACGGCCGACAAGCTCCACGCGCTCCCCTTCTCCACCTTCCTTTTCCTTGGCGTCCCCGCCCCTTCCCTTCTCTCCCGTTGATCTTGAGTAGGAGCGGCGGCGGCACCCTTCCCGCCCCCACGGACCCCGCCGATGGGGCGGGCGGCAAGCGACGGCCAACGAGCTCCACGCCTCGCTTCTCTCCTCCACCTCCCTCTTCCTCAGTGCCCTCGCCCCCCTCCCTCGAGTCCGTCGTGGCCACCTCCACCTCTCCTCCGCCAATGCTTGCAGATGAGAGAGGCATAGAGGAGGGATCCTGCCTGCAGTGGGAGGCGAAGAAGCTTCTCGTCATCACCTGCTCTACGCCCTCGTCACAACCTTTTCGCCGATAAGCGAACGATCTCGAGCTCATTGGCTGGTTGGTGTCACTGCCGCTCAACTCCTCTCTGTCGATGCCGCTGCCGCCTATCTCCTCTCTGTTGCCCTTCTCCCTGTCGGCTGCTGCCTGCGCCGCCTTCTCCCGTCAGTCTCGCGCACTGGAAAAAGATGGTGAAGAGAGGAGAGAGAGGGGAAAGAGGAAGAAGAAGGTGAGGTTTCACTAACATGTGGGGCCCATGCTGACTCAGCTACCACATCGGACAAAACCGGCGTCAACTAGAGTCAATATTGCTTAAAGATTCAGAGTGACCCGGTTTTGTAAGTTGGAAGATGTCATATATCTGATGTTCGATTCAGGGATGATTTTGTAATTCGGTGTCAAAATAAGAGAACTCAAAATGTACTTTTTTTCTTTTTTGAGCAACGTTATAATGGGAACACGTATGCAGTATGAGTGTATGATTATGTTCTGTTTATATTCTACTCCCTCCGTTCCAGAAAGAATCGATTTCTGGAGAGAAGCGTTTGTCCCAGAAAAAATCGATTTGTGCTGTATTGAATGAGTTCGCACGACAATCAAAGCGGAGAAACAGGACAGCAGTCTCCCTATCCACTTCACGCAAACCTTCGAATTTTTTTGAGAAATAATATTATTTTAATGAAAAATCGCAAAAATATATGTCAAACGAATAAAATTACAAAAATAGCGCTATGTCGTCATGGAGGAGAACGACAGGATACCTGTCGGCATGTGGTATGCCGACAGGCCTGTTGAAGGACCCTGTCGGCATACCCCATGCCGACAGGGGTATTTTTTTCAAAAAATACTGTTCATCAGGACCCTGTCGGCATCCCCCATGCCGACAGGGGTATTTTTTATTAAAAAAATACTGTTCACCACAGCAAAATTTTGAAAAAATACCCCTGTCGTCATGCGGTGTGTCGACAGACCCGTATGAACAGTGACAAACAGTGATTTTCGAGAAAAAATACCCTCTGTCCCCTGTCGGCATGGGGGATGCCAACAGGGTCCTTCGACAGTCCTGTCGGCATATCACATGCCGACAGGTACCCTGTCGTTCTCCCCCATGACGACAGAGTACTATTTTTGTAATTTTATCCATTTGATATATATTTTTGTGATTTTTTATTAAAATAATATTATTTCTCAAAAAAACTCCAAACCTTCTCCTCTGTCTCTCTCGTTTCTCTTGCCTGCTCTCTCTCTCTCGTTCACACATGCACTCTGCACTGTCAAAAGAGAGGAGAACGAGAGTAGTACTTGTGCACGGAAAAATGTTCTTTATTTGAAAAATAAAATGAATGTTGTACTTGCATGAGGGTATTTTGGTCTTTGACAATGGTTGCTAAATTTGCCTTGGACATTCAGGAATCGTTATTTTTGGGACGGAGAGAGTATTACTGTATAAAAACGGAATCGTACTCCTAACCATGTTTTATCCCTATTTCTCAATCAACCTCCTAGCATATCTCTAACTATATGAGCCCTGACATGTTACGACGTACATACAAGTTATTAAGTTGCATATTATAAAAATGAAGTCGTCCTCCTCCGCACGTAAAAAGACCCACCCAACAAAACTTGTTCTTACACGAAAATCAACCAAAAAAAAGGAAAACCTCTATGAAATCATTATCCCTTTTATACTGTTGCAAGTAGTAACACACGGGTGTTAAAAAAAAGGGACAATTTCGTTTTTTTCCATAGTTTAATGTTCTATATTGATTTTGTCCTCGTTTTTTAGGGTTTTTATTTTTACCTCTATTTTTTGAAACAAATCATGCGTTTATCCCTGTTTTTCACGGAAGTTAGTGGATTCGAAATTGTTGCCATAAAGAAATAGAAAAGAAAATAAATAATGACTTTATAAATTATCAATTTACCTTTATACCCCTAGATATTTTGCAAAAACACGAAGCCATATATCCCAATCAGGCAAATCACCAACCCCGGCGGTGGCGATGGGCAGGAGGCGACGCACAAGAAGCCGTGGCGACGAGCGGGAGGCCATGACAAAGGGCAGGAAGCCGAGGCAGTGGTCACATGGTGGCGAGAGGGAGAACGGCTACTACACGCAGGAAGCCGCAATGGCGGGCAGGCGGCGGTGAGCGGGAGGCCGCGGCGGCGAGAGTGGGAACACCGGCCACTGCAGCTACGCGCCCCCCATGTCTCGCTACGGCACGTTGCGCCCATGGGAGGTGGTGGCGGCGGCGGCAGAGCCAATAGGAGGCGCAGGTTCGTCGCCTTCCTGGCCATCTCCGTGCCCCCTTGATCGTCTCGACGTCTCCTACCACCACCTCGCGACGGCCCTCGCGTCGCGCTACCACGCGGTCGGTCTACCTCTCCCTCGGCAACAATGACACCGCGGCCGCGCACCTCCGCGTACTCACCCTCTGGCCCCACGTCGTCGGGACGGAGGCCAATGTCGTCGCCGAGGAGTACGTCCATGCCGTGCTCTCCTCCTCCTCATTCCCCACCCGCTCCCTTTCTGTGCTGGGCGCCCAGGCAGGCGGCGGCAGGCGTGCGGCGACGAGAGTGAGGTCAGCGGCTTCACGCAGCAGGCCGCAGTGGCCGGCAGGGGGTTGCGACGCGGGGAGTAGGAGGCTGCGCTCCGACGACGAGGAGCAGGCAAGCAAGCAGTAGTGAAGGAGCAGTAGGTTGTGTAAAATGCTGTCAATTTTTTTTTTCGAATTGTGTCAAACTGCTGTCCAAATGCTATCAAAATTATGTCAAATTCTGAATCTGATCGTGTCACAATTTTGTTGATATTCTGTCCAAATTGTTATATTAGTCAATGTTTGTTAAAAATCATTTGATATTAAATGTCTTCACAAAAATCAAGTTCCAAGCTACACGTATAAAATAAAGGCAAAACACAATCAATGAACAAATATAAAGGCAAATGTGCAACAAGAAGAGAGGGTATAAATGTTTTTTAGCTAATATCTTGACACCGTTAACTTGACCATCCAGAGTAGGGACAAAACGTGATTTCGTTTAAAAAACAGAGGCAAAAACAAAAAACCTAAAAAGCGAGAGCAAAAATAATATTGAACACAAAATGGGGGCAAGAACGAAATTGCCAAAAAAACAAAGTTGTAACACGCGGGGCACGATACTAGTAAGATGAAAAAAATTGGATAGAGCCTGCAAACTTTGCATAAGGGGGATAATTACAACAATCTCGATCCGAACTGTTAAATCTTCACACTTAATTAAACTACATTGCAATTTGCAATGCTCATTCTGTGCCTCCCATTTCTACAACGATCTTGCCCGTGGCATGGCCTTCCATGCTCTTAGCCCAAGCCTCCTGTGCTCTGCTCAGAGGGTACTTGGAATCTATGGTGGTCTTGAGCATCCCTTGCTTGGCCATGTCGACCAGCCACTCCATCTCCTCCTTCTTGGGCATCAGGATCAGCGGCACGAGCCTCTTCTTGGAGAAGGTCACCTTGTGGAGAAACGACCTGACCGTGGCGGCGACCCCCGGCGTGAGGTCGACCACGACGCCGCCGGCGTCGGCCAGGACGTCCTTGAACACCGGCCACGGCGCCGGCGGCGCGCAGTGCGCCACCGCGTCGTACTTCTTGCCCGACGAGCTCCGCAGCGCGGCGCCGTCGGGGGTCTTGTAGTCGAGCACCTCGTCGGCGCCGAGGCCGTCGCGGACGAAGCTGAGGTTGCGCGCGCCGCAGGTGGCCGTGACGTGAAGGCCGGCGAGCTTGGCGAGCTGCACGGCGTAGTGGCCCACGCCGCCCGAGGCCGCGGTCACTAGCACGTTCTTGGGGCCGTCGGCGCCGGGCCCGTCGAGCCTGATTCCGGCCGCCTTCAGCTGCTGGAGCGCGGAGCCCGCGGCCGCCGGCAAGCTGGCGCCTTCGGCCGCGGACACCCCGGGCGGCCTCGCCACCGTGAGCGACGCCGGCGCCACCACGTACTCGGCGAGCCCGCCGCAGTTCTGCCACGGCGAGACAGATCATCAAGGCGTGCGAATCGAGACGAAATAGTTCGCGATGCTGAAGATGATGCTCACCGGGAAGCTCATGGAGATGACCTTGTCTCCCGGTCTGAAGCTGCTCACGCCGCCGCCGAGCTCCACCACCTCGCCGGATAGATCACCAACTGTTCGTCCATGGCAAGAGTTCATGAATTAGCCTGAACTTTAAGAGTTGCATCTGCTAGCACTTGTTCAGTAAGCATCTCAGCATATGAACGACGACACATTTCGTTCAGCATTTTCAATAGCTACTTCTACAAATCCAAAGAGCATTTAGAGTACTAGATTGTGATTTTACATGGGTAAATATCAATGCCATTTTGTTCTTGAGGAAATACTCCATTTGTTTCTTAATAATTGACAATTTTGACTCTCGTTCAAACTTTGACCACTAATTGCCTTTAAATTGTTAGACCAAAGTGAACATAAGTTTTATATTTGTACTTAGGGCATACCCCACTTTAATGACATAGCATCATTTCTAGTGTTTGAAAATATTTAGAAAAGAAGACGAGTGGTCAAAGTCGAAAGTGAATAGTGTCCAGTGTCAGTTATTATGAAATGGAAAAAGTATTTGTTCATTCTCGCAGGAAAAAAAGGGGAAAAAGATAGTAGTATTTATTCATGAGCATGCTTTGTTCCTACTCCAATACCATCGGTCACTACTACAGGTTATCATCAGGTATGTTAGCCAACTACTACTGCCGTGTTGTTGAGCTTCTGTCCATTTCCCAATCACGCATTCACGCCGTTTTCGTGATGTAGTGAACTCCGAAAAGCAATCAAAGGAAAGGAAAAGGACGAAAAAGTACATGAAAATGAAGTGAAAGGTAGCCGAATACGAAAGGGAAGTGAGGAAGAATAATGTCCTCATCTGCACGTACAGATAGCGATCGCATTCTTTTTCCCTTGAGAAAGAAATAAATGCATCTTAGGATTTTTTTTATGAAAAAAAACATTAGGCATCACCCATCTTCTCGGTTTCAGAATCAGAGAGCATAGTACTTAGCAGGGAAAAAAAACAGTACTAGAAGTAACTGGTATGATTTAGCCAACTAAAGTACTGAACTAGCAACTCTCTCATACTGTTATACAGAAGAAAAGGTTGTGACTTAATATTTTGTCTAGCTGAACATATATCAGTCAAAAAAGTTCAGAAGAAGAGCATAGCTTGTTGACACTTGACAGGAGTACGTACGTATCAAAATCGCCAGGCAAAACTGAAATTCAGTTACTAATTGAGATGCAGTACCGTGAGATACGCGACTTTCAGCCGTCGATTTGTTCAGGTTTGTATCTGAATTTCTGAAACCAATGCCCTGGGAGAAGACAAATACTAGTAGTACTATATCTTACCTGGAATGAAGGGGAATTTCTTGGGTAGGAAGAGGCGGAGCATCCCCTTCTGAATCTTCCAGTCGATGGGGTTGATGCTCGCCGCCTCCATCTTGATCAGCACCTCCCCTTCCTTCGGCGCCGGGATCGGCACCTCCACATGCTGAAAATCAAGCACCAATCTCATCAGAATTCAGAAACAAACGCAGCATGTTCAGTTCTTGTAAACTGTAATAATCAGTTGGTGATGCTGGTTTTTTACCTTGAGGCCTTCTGCTCCTCCGCCGTACTTGTCGTACTGCACAGCTCTCATCGTCGCCTTTGGAGCAGCGGCAGCAGCAGCCATGGCTGAGATGGAGAGCACACACACGGAGAGAGAGAGTGTAGAGGGAAAATCTGGTGGTTTTGGTGGTTTTTGTTTGTGTGTGTGTGTGGGTGGGGGGGATGTGATGTTGATATGGTTGGTGTTCGTGGATGGAAGTGAGCCGCTTCTGTAGCACCGGTAAATATCAGCCTCGCTACAACGAACCGGCGCTGTAAAGTTTTGACTGGTTAATTCGCAATACGCTTATAATTTTTTCTTAAAAAATATTTGTCGTTTTTATTAGCAACACGTACCTCGGTCGTTCCCCGCTGTGTGTGTCCATTTCGGTTCGCTCTCAAAACATGATAGTATATGGTTCCGAGTGTATGGATTGTTTGTTATTTGTTCATGGAAAGAAAAATAAAGCTGAATCTAAAACTTTGAGTGAAGCAGGCTGTAGATTGTTGCGGATCAATGCACCAATGGAGTTCTCAAAAAGGAAAAAAATGCACCAATGGACCTCCGGTAGTTGGTAGTTCGCTATCACCGAAAGGAATGAACAAGCCACTTTTCAAGTGTCATTTTAAAAGATATAATTTCTGTATAAACTCGTGAAACAAAGGTGTTCTACAATAAATCGTGTATAATACTACAAGGCTGTATAAGTCGTTGAAGGAGGAAGAAGAAGATGATTCCCCCTCCTGTTCAATCCTAGATTCGCCCTTGTCAACAGTGATCACATGATCGAAACATTATTCTCAGACATTAACAGTTAACCGTGCGCTGCCACTGACCACATACTGTTCCAACATCGAACGGTATCTCCCTGCGTCGTGCTCATTCTTCTCGTCCGATTTTGACGATGACCTTGCCGGTGGCGTGCCCTCCCATGCTCTTCGCCCAGGCCACCGGCGCGTCGCTCAGCGGGTAGCACGAGTCGACGACGGGCTTGAGCTTCCCCTGCCACGCCATGTCCACCAGGAGCTCCATGTCCTTCTTGTTCGGCGAGAAGATGAGCGGCGTCAGCCTCTTCTTGGAGAAGGTCACCCTGTGCAGCGCCGCGGTGGCGGCGGCCGTGGCGGAAGGCGTGATGTCGACGACCACGCCGCCGGCGTCGTCGCCGAGCACGCGGTCGAACACCGACCAGGGGAAGTGCGGCGCGCAGTGCACCACGGCGTCGTACCTCCTGCCCGACGGGCTCCGGAGCGCGGCGCCGTCCGGGGTGGCGTAGTCGAGCGCCTCGTCGGCGCCGAGTTCGCCGACGACGAAGGCGAGGCTGCGCGCGCCGCTGGTGGCCGTGACGCGGTGGCCGCCCAGCCTGGCGAGCTGCACCGCGAAGTGGCCGACGCCGCCGGAGGCCGCGGTGACCAGGACGTTCTTGGGCGGGGTGTCCTCCAGGCCGGCCTCGGCGGCGCTCAGCGCCTGGAGCGCGGTCACCGCGGCGAGCGGCAGGCACGCGCCTTCCTCCGCCGACACCTCCGGCGGCCGCGCCACCGTGAGCGACGCCTGCGCCACCGCGTACTCGGCGAACCCGCCGCCACTCTGGACGCATGAATTACACTAACAAGCTGGCATAACTCGATCAAGACAAAATCAAACATCTCCGGAACATGAGCTCACTGTACCGGGAAATTGATGGCGATGACCTTGTCGCCGAGCTTGAAGCCGCTCACGCCACTGCCGACCGCTGCGACCTCTCCGGCGAGATCGCACGCTGCTCCACCACGTTTACACACCTCGTGTGATTTCTGATCTTACTAGAGCATGTTCTTGAATCTTAAATTCTTAATTATTACCTGGAATTGATGGAAACTTCCAGGGCAGGAATGGCCGGACCATGCCGCTCTGGATCTTCCAGTCGACGGGGTTGATGCTCGCCGCCTCTATCTTGATCAGCACCTCGCCCTTCTTCGGCGCCGGGATCGGCACCTCCACATGCTGAACAGAACACACCCAAACGACGGCGACGTCAACCAACCAGAGTTGGTTCAGTCCAGCAAACGCAAGCAGCAGCTAGCTTAGCCGCCGCCGGCGTGCGTACATTGAGCCCTTCGGCTCCGCCGCCGTAGCCTTCGTACTGCACGGCGTGCATCGTCCCGGAGGGAGGAGGAGAAGCCGCCGCGTGATCGATCTTCAGCAAGTGACCAGTATTTGCGCCTTTTCTCTGTTGCGGTCTGTGCATTTGGCGCGCCATGTCGGCGTCTCCGTCTGGATATGTAGCACGACGGCGCGGCGAGCGCGCGGCGTGGCCGCTTCCGCGGCCGCGACTGAACCCGTGGTGGAGGGGACGCGTGGTGGACGTGCGAGGTCTATCAGGGGGTCGCACTCGGCACCGTCCACGTCAGACAATCCAAACAACATGTGCAGGTCCAATTAAGTTGACATACACCTTTTTTGCGATGAGAACTGCTAGAGTACAGGATTCCGTTGGACGGGATGAATTATGTTGTTGATGTCACTTTTTGCAACACCTCTTGCGTTAGATGTGTTTCACCACTTCTAATTCGAAATCCCAACCGAAGTCACGGTCGCACCCTGCCACTCCACGTCAAACATGCGCTATTCCTATTTTCAGTAGTGCAAGTGCGACAGCTTGGTCAGGTCAACATGCACAAATTGGGTTGTGATGGTTAGTGATCTCGGGAGAGCTGCTTCCGCCGAGCAGTGATGTATATCAATTTGGGCTGCCATGAGAGCGGCTTCGGCCAAGCTATGATGTACTCAATTTAGGTTGCCATGCATATAATTTAGTTGGGCACTTTAAGTATCATACGATATATTGGGTTGGGCTGGCATGGTCGAGTGTCTTGGCTAGGCAATATGTCTGGTACTAGGATTAGTGCATAGTACATCGTTAAGCGATACACCCACACGAGGCTCCTCTCACGCTACGGGATGTATATACGCATCGCGAATATTATGTGCCATATATGATATTTATATATGTACCATACTTGATACTTAAGGTATCAGGTCTGAACTTATATGTATCATATATGATACTCACATATTAGACATGATACATGTGAATATCAGGTTTGATACCTAAGAGTATCGGGTCTGATACTTAGGTACCAGGTCTGATACCTATAGGTATCGGGGTATCGGATCTGATACCTATAGGTATCAGGTCTGATACCTATAGGTATCGAATCTGATACTTAGGTATCATATAGATATCGAAGTAAGAAAAATATAGTCTGTGTTATACAATATTATTGTGTGAATGTAATTTCTATGATCCGTACTAAACCTCAAAGCGTCTCATTGTAGGAAAAAACAAAGCAAGAAATAGAGAAAACGAAAAAAAAGTCACAGGTTGTCCATGGTATGGTATATACAAGATGCAAGTGAAGCCTACAGAGGTTCATGCCCAAGCGGTACACATGGCCCAACCCGTGTGTCTAGAATCCTTGTGCTGGCGGAAAGACAAATACACGTGGCTGAGTGATAGCGTATGACCCTGCCACTTAGTAGGAAATCGTGCCGCATGCATGTACAGCCGTTTTGATGAAAATAATGTTGACCTCTTAAGTCATCCCGTTCCTACGGGATGCTGTTATCTAGATTTTCTGTTTTGCGATGACTAAAGTATCCTTGACAATACTATATAGTACTACCAATAAGTTGTACTGCTTGCAAAGGTCATTTAACCTTTAGATTTAGGATAACCTCGTGAGAATCCTAGTAACCCGATTACAGTAATACCATGGCAAGAATCACGGTATAAACGTAAACACTCACAACTTACAACCCGTGATGCCGTGCACAACGCAACTCTATCTCGGGAGATGGCTGATGGGCGGCTGATCGTGCGCGGTTGCAAACGCACGATTGCGTATCCCCCTTACGTTCTATACGTATGTGTATTGTATGGATTTATTTTGTATATATACATATGTAATTATACAAAGTTTATATGTATAAACTTCGAATATATATTTATAAAAAAAATTATATGTATAAAATAATTTTATACGTATGCACTTTAGATTGGACGTATAAAATAATTTTCTATATACGCGTACAAACTTTACACGCATACATATACATAAAAAAATTATACGTATAACTCTATATTTATACATATACATAAATCCTTTAGACGTACGAAAAATTTATATACATATACATAAAATACACATGACTTTGTACGTATACATATACACTTTTCTTACATATATGTGAAACATGTGTTTCGTATGTGCGGAAAGTGATCGCGCGACACACATTAGCGTTTTTGCTCTATCTATATATGCACCTTCGAAAGACACCATCTACCACTACAAAAATTAATTAATTTTAAATACGAGCGCCTACATCAAGCCTATAAGTTAAACTTGAATAGACAGGATCCTAACAATTTGAGTTAAGCTCACTTCGTAAAAAAAATATATATTTCAAGATTTAGAATGACAGTTACTATAAAATCGGATAACATATCTTGAGTGTCATTAATCACTATACATGTTTATTATAATTATGTCATGTTAAAAGTTCGATCACCTCTAAAGAGAAAAAAGACTTTGCACCATAAAAGTGCAGTTGTTTGTATTCAAAATTAGAATAGTTGCTAGTAGTATTTCTGGTTTCCATCTTCCACAATTTTTATTTGGTCAACCCAATAATTAATTCATAATCATCTAAAGTTCGATCTTTTCATACTGTCCACTGGATTATTTACTTTACGCTTAGAAAAAAAGTTTTCTCAAAATAAAAAAGGAGACTTTTTTTCTACTGCATTACATTTTTTTTATCTTTCTACGGAATTATTACTTATATAATATCCGTTTAAGATGTATGTTTAGTTCATGCGTCAAAAGTATTTTAATCTATTGTTATAATTAAATGAATAACCCGTAGTAATAATCGGCCCAACAATCCAAATAAAACGGAGCCCTTCCCAAGGAAACAAAAGCAATAGCCCCCCACCCTGGGCCATCCTGACTCTGATGTTCGGCGCCAACACGATCTCCTCCTCCCTTCTCGCGGGGGAAGCCGCAGGATTGCCAATAAATAGCAAGAGAAAGATTGATAGATTAGATCCAAGTGGAACAGCGGAGAAGAAGAAGAAGAAGAAGAGAGGAACGGCGACCGCGCGCGTTGATTCGATTCCGGGTTTCGCTGTCCTCGCGCGACGCCGCGGGCGGGCGCCATGGGGATGCCCGTGATGAACCGGGTCTTGCCCACCCGGCGGCGGAGGCGGCAGCGCCATCGCCGCCGGCGAAACCGAAACCGCAGTAAGATCCCTCCCTGCTGCGTTATCTCAGTCCGGCGTATGTAACTTGCTCGGATTATTGTTGCTCAAAAGCAGCCACGCCCATGGTGTTTCTATGCGGCCTAGTATGTTTCTTCGTAGGATTTCTTTTTTTTTTTCCGTCAGGGGGTTAAACCTAGTGCATTGGTGGATAACAAGATTATTTTTTCCTCCTTGTTTTTGTTTGAGTAGGCTAGGTTTCAAAACCAACGTCTTCTGAACAAATTTTAGTCTACAACTTTTTTTTTAAAAAAATGTTTTGGGAGAAAATTGCGTGAGATGTATTAGTTGTTTCGTTGATCAAAGAGTGATGCAGCCTATCATAGCAGGGACACTTAGGTGTGTTAGGTGTGTTTGTTTGTATGAGTTGGGAAGAAATTTCCTCCGTACGGAAAATGAAACGACTCATTAGCATATGATCAATTAAGTATTTACTAATTTTTTTTTGAAAAATGGATTAATATGATTTTTTAAAGTAAGAAACTTTTTAAAAAAAACATACCGTTTAGCAGTTTAAAAAGCGTGCGCGCGAAAAACGAGTGGGTTGAGTTGGTAACTCAATGAAACGAACTCAGCCTTAACTGGCAACCAGAGCTGAAACTTGTGGTTTAGGTTTGCGACTTTGTGAGAGTGAGGAAGAGGAGTGGGGAATTAGGGATTGGGAAAGAAGGATGTGATTTACCACTGATTCGTCTGCTCCAATTATTGTTGTTCAGTTGGATACTTGGAGTGCAGGAATACAGGATTGAACAAAGTAGATAGGCACTTTGAGGAGACTGCAGACCTGCAATATTTACAAAAGCGCCCGTGCACAATTTAATTGTTTCTCTTACTAGATTGATACAAGTCGGGTCTCTAAGATTCATTGGCATTCTTACTCAAAAGCTGGATAGCAGAAGCAAGTTAGATTTCCCTGTGCTTGTTTGTGTGCTTCAATTTGTCGATATCTTCTGCTATTGTCTGAATTATCTATAACAATGCATGATGCGCTTGCAGATGGATCAATTGCTAAATTGGCTAAAAGGAAATACTCGCCCTCCCAACAAGATGATGATTCTCAAGGTGCTAAAAGAATGAGAAATTCAGGGATGCTGCTTACAAAGGTATGACATAGAAAATGTCGATAATTAATGTTCTGCATTGCAAGGGAATATCACTATGACTGCTCCAACACAGATTAGTACACCCGTTGCGCTTATTTCATTGGTATGCCGTGATCTAGGTCCAATATTTGCTGTTTATTCTTACCAGAATCCTCTAGCTGCAAGTTGTTTTTAGCCTATTCCACATCTAGCACATTCCATCTTCGTTCTGCTAAAAAAAATATTTTTCCCCCAAAGGCAAGACTCATATACTATTTACCTATGAAGGATATTTACTCAAATTTGTTGGAAATTTTTTCATGCTAATACGCATTTCATTCTTATATTTCACTCATGGAACATTTTTTAGGACACCATGCCAGAAGGCCTGCATAAATTATATTTCAACAAATTACACTGTTAGAGCGAAACAATTATATCCAATGCTTAATTTACGCACCACAATTACGTTCTAATGCTCAATATGCCTATGTCATGCAGTGTACTTTGTGCAATCATGAGTGAATACCTGGGGTTGAAATAGAATGATACCCCATATGGTTCTGTTTTGTTTTTTCACCTAATCAAAGTTTATCACAATCACAATGTCGAAACTTTATCCCATGATGGTGTGTGCAGGACATCTGGCACCGTATACATTGCCTGATGCCAATGCGAGATGCGGCTCGTGTTGCATGTGTGTCTCGTGCCTTTCTAAATTCCTGGTTATGTTATCCGAACCTCACCTTTAACGAGGATACACTGGGATTGGATGAACATGTTTGTGAAGCAGATTTCATCAGCAAAGTTGACCACATTCTTAAAAGACACTCGGGCATTTGTGTGAAGACATTCAAGCTTGAAGTCCCCTATGAGCTAGATGTCTGTGAGCATGTTGATCGTTGGCTTCAATTTGCTATTACACCAGCGATCGAAGAGCTCACTCTTATGCTGTATGGAACCACTCAAAAGTACAATTTCCCATGCTCACTTCTATCTGATGGGATTGGAGATTCTATTCGGTTTCTTGATCTTGGCCATTGTGCCTTCCGTCCCACGGTCGAACTTGGTTCATGGAGAAGCCTTAAAAGGCTATGTTTGTCTTTTGTGTGTATCACGGAGGATGAATTAGGGTGCCTTCTTTTGAATTCGCTGGCTCTGGAGGGGTTGTAACTCAGGCATTGCAATGAGATAGTTAGCCTGAAGATACCTTGCACACTGCAGCGGCTCAGCGACCTTACAGTTTCGGAATGCAGCAAGGTGTGAGTTATAGAGAACAAAGCTCCAAATGTATCCAGTTTTTACTTTACTGGAAACAAGGTAAAACTTTCACTTGGAGAGTGGTTGCAAGTGAAGAAACTAAGTATGCTCAGCTCACGCATTGTCCGTTATTCCCGTGCCCCTCTTCCATCCATGATGCCAAATGTTGAAACTCTTTCCATAGGTTCGCTCCGTGAGGTATACACCAACACTTTAGATGATTATATAGACTAGTTTGTTATCCATATTATATTACTCATACCTTGAAGTTTGATTAATCTGAGACATCTTTACGCAGGTGTTCAGCACACCAATGCTACCTACCAAATTCCCCTGCCTGAAGTACTTGAGTATTTCTCTCATTGGATTGACCAATTCGCCAGCTTATGATTATCTCTCTCTAGTTTCCTTTCTTGCTGCTTCTCCTTTCTTGGAGACTTTCTTATTGGCTGTAAGATGCTATTCACTTTTCATTTCATCCTGCAAAACTATCTAATCACTATGGTGAAAGCACTAATTCAAGTATGTTATTATTTTTCATCTTCAGATATCTCAGCAACAAGCAGAACAGGAATCGATATTTGGAAGTTCCTCACTTATGAGGCAGATTCTGGAGCACCGACATGAATACCTCAAGAGAGTGACGATCAATGGTTTCTGCTCCGCGAAGAGCATGATTGAGCTAACATGTCATATTCTTGAGAACGCAGTATCACTTGAGCACCTTACTCTGAACACGAACCTTGGCTTGGCTAACCATTTTGAACACAGTCCTGGTATTCTCAAGGAAGTGACTAAAGCTCTCTCGGCTATCCAGACATACATCGCAGGGAAAGTTCCCTCTACTGTTACATTAAGTGTTCTGGATGCCAGTGCAACGCTATAGGGCATCAATGTTTTCTTATCCTAATTATCCTTTTGTGTAACTTTTTGATGAACCACGCTCTGTTTCCTAAATTATTGGAGTCGTTAAACGTTTAGTTGGAGTATGCTTTCTTGGTTACAATCTTTGTAAGACTTTTATAGTGTTCTTATAATATATAAAATATAACTGGTGGGCGAATGCCTGGCAGTTTTCCTGGTCATTAAAAAGGTGAGTGTTTAGTTCTTCAGTAATTTATCAGCAACAAAGCGGGCTGCTAATAGTGGGTAATTGTGCTGTAAAGTTGTACTGTAAAATATAAATTTTGGATGACCTGAAGGTTCGATGTGTTGTGACCACAAAACTTGTATGGGTAAATTTCGCTAAAATGTTAAATGTTGCTCACTTTTGTACTTCCATTTGATAATGCTGTGATCTGCTGATTGGGTAACATGGATGTGCAGTAAGGATGGCGTCCAATTTTTGGCTGTAATCTGTTTGCAACTGCTGATTTGCTAGTTCACTATGTCTGATCAATTGACCAACCGAAATCTATCAAAACTGTCAGTGTATGAGTGATCACTTATCAGGTGGTAGAGGGATACAGAATCACAGATACGGTGTCTCACGCATGTTAAAATGCTATGCATTACATCTTTCAACTGTAGTGACAAATCAATAAGAACAACAGAAAATCTTCACCGAGAACAATGGAAAAACAAAAAAGAACTAAACAAGGCCAGAAACACAACTCTAATTCCCTGTTAGTTTCCCCGCAACGCTCTCAATTACTGCCTTCGTCCTAAAATAACGCAATCTAGAATGAGATGTGACCCATCCTAGTACAACTAATATGGACGGACAAAGTCTTTGTCTAATACATTATATTAAAATGGGTCACGTCTCATCCTAAATTAAGTTATTTGTCTAGATACATTGTATTAAAATGAGTTACATCTCATCCTAGGTTAAGTTATTATGAGACAAAGGGAGTATGTGATTGAGTGGACTCCACCTGTTAGTCGGTGTAGGTTTAGTTAAGATGTCACGGTAGTGTCCATGTGACATGTCACATCGAATTTCAGACTAACAAGGATCAAAATATAACTCGTATGAAACCACATTGCACAAAAGTATAAGGACCACACAATGCATTTTACCCTTTTTAAATAAAAGCTAACGAGTACAAGCAGTATTTCCTATGGTGACAGCTAGGAAATGTTTATTACAGGAGGAGAGGGATGGCTTGCTCTGAGATTCATGCTATCAACATGTCAGGCAAAAAGACAATCCCCGTTATTTCGCTTATTCATATGCTTATTTAATCGTTTATTAGCAAATAAAAAGTTATTTGCGAGTAAAACTTCTATATGTGTCATTAGCGACTCAAAAGCAAATGTTATAAAAATAAACTATGATAAAAAAAGAAAAATTCAAATTCAAAATTTGGCCTATAAGTATAAACATAAGCCAAACAATGAGATTCATGCTATCAATGTGTCAGGCAAAGAGACAAAACCCATTGTTTTGCTTATTTATATGCTTATTTAATTGTTTATTAGCAAATAAAAAATTATTTACAAGTAAAACTTTTATATATGTCATTAGCGACTCAAAAGCAAATGTTATAAAAGTAAACTACGATAAAAAAACAAAAAAAATAAATTTAAATTTTGGCTTATAAGTATAAGCATAAGGAGACCCCTGTGTCCCTCCAGATTGAGAAGAGGAAAAAGACTGGTCTTTTCCTGGTCGAGCTGTGTTTCGTCATGTTCCGCTTCCCCGATGGTGTGGCGCGATGCCAACACGATCTCCTCCGCTGCGGTTCTTCCTCCCGTGCTGTAGATTGAAACCGCCTAAGGTCGAGCCGGAGAAGGAGACAGGGAAACAGCAGCAGAGAGATCCATAGATTCGACCGGAAAGCGGAGAAATTGGAGAAGAGAGAGGTGTACGGTGTACCGCCTGCCTCGGGTGTGCGCTCTCGATTCCCTTGGCTCGATCGTCGCACGGCGCCATGGGCATGCTCGTGCTGAGTGGGCTCATGCCCACCCGGCGGTCGCGCTGTCACCGGCGAAACAAATCCTGTCGCAGTAAGCGCTTGCCCTCTCAGTTGTTCTCCTCAACTGAACCAAGCTAGGGTTTTGAACTCATTTTTTTAACGAACTACACCACACAATTCGTTGTTTCATTGAATAAAGTAGAAAAAAACCACAAGGCTAACGCCCTAGGATGAAAAAAAAAACTCCGCCACCACGCACAACATCTATACAGAATCTATGAGAAGGCTAGCACCAGATCGAGCGCCGCTAGACCAACAAAGAAGCTACAGCCGAACCGTCCAAAACCAACCCCTAATTGCCAAGCACCACACTTAACTCTATCTACGCCTTTAGAATTAAAAGGGGAGAGGGTGAGAGAGAAAAATGGATCCGCTCTCCCCCATAAGGCCTGTCAACATGACCAACTTGCATTAGTTAGGGTGCCGTCGCAAGAGGACAAAACATATACAGAGAACACGCACAAGCTATCAGGGAAAAGGTGTAACACCCTGATTTTCGCCCGTCAAAAATTCTATTTTATTAAAAATCCTATTTTCAAAAATTTGGTTCTTTGAGTGTATTTAGAATTTTTGTGCCAAAGATCTCAATTGATTCTTTCCCTTGTGAACCCAGAATCTTGATCGTGATATCATCTCCCAAAATTAATTTTCCATTATTCGAATTTTGCAGTTCGAATTTTCACTCCTTAACCTTTCAAAAAAAATTCGTACGGTTGAAATTTCAATTTCGAGATTTTAACCGTGTCGTCAAATAATCTCCTTTCCATCCAGAGAGTCTAAAAATATTTATTTTTAGACATCGACCACCGGACCAATATTTCCTATACGTGTGCATATTAAAATCAATATTTCTGCGCATGTATCGACAGTCATTTCCTTCCCATTCAAGTATTCCAAAATATTTTGGATTTCTACCGCCCGGTGTTTATCCGTTCTTTTTCACCCGGAGGTCCTTTGCACTTCATTAAGCCAGGAAAAACCACTCAGGCTCATCCAGTAATCGTGCATCCATGTTTCTTTCTCTGTCTCTATTTTTCCCTAAACGTCCCTGCAAATCGACGGTTAGGCACCGTCCTGCCAGCACAGTGAAGTTAGGCACCACTCCGCGCCGTTCGCCGAGCAAGCCGGGCAGCGACAACAGCACAGTGAAGGTAGGCACCGCTCCGCGCCGCTCGCCGAGCAAACGGCCATTTCTGCACACGGTCCAGTGCGCCATGGCACCGCGACGAGCTCGTCGGTGTCACTCGTCCACGCCGAAAGGAGTGAACCAAGCTCACCCATGCCGCACCGGCCACTGTCCTCGCTCTACTGTGCCTCCCTGCCGACGACGACCGACGAACGGGATCGTCGGCCCCACTCGGCCGAGCCGCCTTGTCGCCGTCCGCCGGCCGCGACGGCTATAAAAGCCACTGCCTCGTCGTCGTCCTCCTCAGCCTCCAAGCTTTCCCAATTCCCACTGTCGCTGCCTCTCCTCCATTCCGCGAACCAACGGGCCGATGCCGCCGCGCGTTGCAGCTGGCACCAAGCCGCCGCTCCCAGCCGCAGTCGGCGCCTAGCCAACCAGCCGCTGCTCCCAGCCGCAGGCCGACGCCGCGCAGCCCGGCCATGCCGAGGCCAGCCCCCGCGCCGCCCCCGCGCTGCGCTGCGTGCTGCCGCAGGCCGACACCGCCCAGCCGCCGGCCGACGCTGCTCCCAGCCTCCCGGCCGCGCGCCAAGCCGCGCCGCCATGCCTGGCCGCCGCTCGGCCACGCTCTGACGCGCGCCACGCAGCCGACCCAGCCGCGAGCCGCGCGCTGCCGCCGTGGCCGGCACCGTGCCGCTGCCCCGAGCCGGCGTCGCCACTCCCAGCCGCCGCCGCCCCGCCTCCCCCGGCTGGCGCACCGCCTTCTCCCCTGCTCGGGAAACAGCAGCAGAAGAAGAAAGAGAGAGAGAGAAGGATAAGAATGAGAAAGAGATAAGAAGGAGAGAGAAGAAGGAAAGGGAAAAAGAAAAAAAAAGAAAGAAGAAAAGAAAAGAAGGTGGGACCCACCGGTGGGCCCCACTAGGTTGACTCTCTCCCTGCGGACCCAAAGACTCGGGAAAAGTCTATATCACGTCCCTCTTCTTTGTCGGGCCAAAGCCCATAAGGTCCGCCAAAAAGTCTACACTTCCTCCCTCTTGTTATCGGGCTAAGCCCATGAAAATTCTTACAAAGTCTACATCACGCCCTCCACTTCATTGGGCCAACCGGCCTGATAATCTATCCACCAAGTCCACTTTACATCCCTGCCCGACCTCCTTCATCTCTGGGCTAAAGCCCAAGCCTTCCCATAATAAAGTCCACGATTTCTCCCTCTTCACAGCTAAGGAATATTCTTGGGAATATTCCTTTCCAATTTAATTCAGTTTCACGTTTCAAAAAAAAATCCATTAATCTTCCAAAATTCGTATCTCCCCAACCGTAAGTCCGATTGACTCCGTTCAACTTTCATATTTTTTCTAAAAATGAGATCTACCCAATGGCACAATTAGTTTATAATAGTTGCTATCTACTTTATAGGGTTTTGGATGTTTTTCTCTTTTCGATCGCGTAGTGGACGTTTCGGAGGTACAACTGACGCGGATTTTCTCGAAGACTTGAAGACCAACAATAAGGCAAGCCACTCTTCGATCATATTGCTCCCAGTTTATAAAATGTGTTGTTTGCAAACTTGCATGTTTAGCGTACACAATTATTTTGATCGGCCATCGGTCTACGAGCACACGACCGACGGACCAACCTATGTAGTTGCATTATTTTCCGTAGGACCTTGTTAAACTTAACCCTTGTCGCTCCACCACAGCAGTACCTCGATGCTTGCGCTCTCTAGGCGCAGGTATCCTTGTGCACCATTTGTTTATGTCAGGTTTATACATGATTATCGATGTGGAAAAAAAAACTTGGGTTGTGAAAGGTTTATAAAACCCGACTCGGGGAGTCGGTGACTTTGAAAAATAAAAAGGTTTTATGGGAGAAAACTTGCGGTGCGAATCCTCTCCTGTGTGGTTTGGTTTCGTAGTCGCGCATAAGGACCGATTCCTTTGGGTTTTACATCCGAGCATCTCACAGTACGACCACATGGGTAGAATGGGATGCCCCTAGATGAGTAACTAGCTGAAACATAGATGTCTAGCAGGTTAGCAGGTAAGGAGCACCGGTATGGTGGAGTTTACGGCAATCCCCTGTAGTGGGGATGTGTCGGGAGTCCATACGGTGGGGCCTGAGTAGATGAGGGCTTGAAATTTGGCCTGATGTTTGGTGGAGAGATTCCACCCATCTATGGGACACGGGACATTTATGGTTTGGTTAGAGAAAGGCTTTGTCACGAACTTCCGATACCGGCCAGTATCGGTGTAAGCTTCGTGTCTTGTGGGAAAAGCGTACAGTCTCTGCAGAGGTTTAATTGAACTGTTCGAACAGTCGTGCCCACGGTCAAGGGCGAATGTGAGGTGATGCCCATAGCGTAGATTTGTTTTTAAAACTCATTTAATAAATTGGTTTGTGGAATGGGAACCGTTACCAGAGTCCTTCTTTGTGACGGACGGCCAGCCTTCGTGGTTGGGAACAGGCCTGTGTGATCTGGGGTGTCGTCTGACACCATAGGGCCGAGAGGGCCGGTTCAGGGGCCGAGATGGCCGAGTTTGGGTTGGCAGGTCGAGAGGACCGGACCCGAAGTTGTTAACCTTGATACTTGGTTAACGGATGATTGTTGAAGAGAATGTTGGGTTAAGTTTTGAAAGTGAAAAGAAACTAATAAAGAAGGAAGTGCTATGAATGCTAAAATTTGACTTTCCCGCTCGAGTCGTTGCAAAGCAACTCGTGGATGGATTGAGGTGAGACGCCTCTCTCTCCGAAGGGAAAGTTACTTTGAAAACCTACACCTAGACCTTTAAAAAAGAAAAGTGTTTTAAAAATGATTTGCTAAACAAACTCAGCCTGTCTTTGATGTTTGCATGTACACATTTCCTAGTGGCTTGCTGAGTACGAAAGTACTCAATCCCCCTTTGTTGTTGTTTTTCTCCTCTTGGCTTGAGTTCAGGAAGAAGTTGAAGGTTGGAGTTTCGTCCCTAAACCCAAACTACTGCCGGTGGATTTGGTGTCCTAGCTTCGCTAAGTTTCGCTGCTGCTGACTCTGATTGGAGGTTGCAACTCAGGGATTCCCCGAAACTGCAACGTAAAGGTATATTGTATTTATTTAAATCTTGCATTGATTCATCATGTTACCGCTGGTACCAGCATCGTTATTCTGGGACTGGTACCTGTTTTGCGGTTCCGTGGGAAAGCGGTTCGCCGTTATCCTGCGGCACGCCCTCCTCGGTGCCATTTGTACAGTGGCGCAGGGGCGGGGTGTGACAAAAGGTTTGTCACGGGGGCCTCGAACTTATTAGCATTCTAGTGCAAACGTTTGGTCAATGGAGACAAATTAGATTTCTCTATGCTCGTTTGTATGCTTCGATTTTTTTTATTTTCTTCTGTTAATGTCTGAATTTATCTGTAACCGCGTATGCTGTGCTGTGCAGCAGGCGGATTGGTTGCTAAATCGGCTAAAAGGAAGCACTCATATTGCCAGCAAGATGATGATTCTCAGGGTGGTAAAAGGATGAGAAATTCGGTGCCAACCCTTCCAGAGGTATGGCATGTAATGTTGATATAATCGAATAATTATACTGAAAGTAATACCACTTCACTACTCTAACACAGATTGGTACACCTGCTGTGCCTAAGTAAAAGAAGTTATGAACAAATGAGCGGAATTTCAGTGCTATATTTACAATATCAATTTATTACTGCGGTAGTAGATTTGCTTTCTTGTAGTTATTGTAGCTTTCGCTCTCCAGCTGCACCTTAGAGTCCTGAATTAAGGAGTAAACTTCCTAGAGCCATCTACCTCTATTAGCAGTAGATACAGGCATCTCCGTTGTTGGCTGTGTATATTTATTTATGAATATAGAGGCCAAATTTCTATCAATTATTTAAAAAACAATCTCCCCCATTTACTCGAATTTCTCATAACTTTTCAAATTAATATATACAGAGGGCCTTGCTAACTTTTTTAGAACTCTATAGAGGACCAATGCCTACCTAAATTGTGTTCCAACTAACAACATTGTTAAGGAAAGACAACTCTATGCAATGCTTAATTTGCGCGCCATTGCATTCTAATGCACAGTATGCATATGTAATGCAGTGCACGTTGTGCAATCTTGCACAGAGCACATGGGGTTGAAAAGAATGATGGCCCATATCATTCTATTCAATATTTTTTTCTCTAATCAAAGTACACAACCCATTGAAATTCACAATCGCAATGTTTAAATTTTATCCCATGATGATGTATGCAGGACATCTGGTGTCATATACATTCCCTTATGCCAATGCGAGATGCTGCTCGTGTTGCATGTGTTTCTCATGCCTTTCTAAGTTTCTGGAGATGTCATCCCAACCTCACCTTTAACGAGTGTACACTGGGATTGGATGAATATGTTTTTGAAACAGATTTCATCAGCAAAGTTGACCACATTCTTAAAAAACACTGGCAATGGAGTGAAGACATTCAAGCTTCAAGTCTCCTATGAGCTAGATGTATGTGATCATGTCGATCGTTGGCTTCATTTGCTATTACACCACGGATTGAAGAACTCAATCTTAAGCTGTATGGAACCACTCAAAAGTTCAATTTCCCATGTTCACTTCCATCTGATGGGATCACAAATTCTACTTGATTTATTCATCTTTGCCATTGCGCCTTTCATCCCACAGGCGAACTTGGTTCATGGAGAAGCCTTAAAAGGCTATGCTTGTCTTTTGTGCATATCACCGGGGATGAGTTAGGGTGCGTTCTTTTGAATTCGTTTGCTCTGGAGTGGTTGGAACTCAGATATTATGATAAGATAGCTAGCCTGAAGATACCTTGCACACTGCAGCGGCTCAGCTACCTTAAGGATTCAGAATGCAGCAGGATGCGAGTTATAGAGAGCAAAGCTCCAAAAGTATCCAATTTTTACTTCACTGGATACAAGGTAAAACTTTCACTTGGAGAATGGTTGCAAGTGAAGGAACTATGTATGCTCAGTTCACATCTTGTCTGTTATGCTTCTGCCAATCTTCCATCCATGATGCCAAATCTTGAAACTCTTTCCATATGTTCGCTCTATGAGGTATTACACACCAACAATTTAGATGACTATATAGACTATTGTTATGCATATTATAGTATTCATGCATTGGACTTTGATTAATCTGAGACATCTCTATGCAGGTGGTCAACACACCAATGCTAACTACCAAATTCCTCTGCCTGAAGTACTTGAGTATTCTCTCTCTGGATTGACTGTTTCACCGTCTATGATTATTTTTCTCTGGTTTCCTTTCTTGGAGACTTTCTTCTTGGCTGTAAGATTCTATTCACTGTTCATTTCATCCAAACTATCTGGTCACTATGGCAAAAATCATTAATTGATGTTTATTATTTTTCTCATCTTCAGATATCTGAGAAACAAATGGAGCGTGAATCGACATTTGGAGATTCCTCACATATGAGGCAGATTCCAGAACACCGTCATGAGTACCTCAAAAGCATGACGATCAATGGTTTCTCCTCCGCGAAGAGCTTGGTTGAGCTAACATGTCATATCCTCGAGAACGCAGTATCACTTGAATGCCTTACGCTGAACACAACCCTTGGCTTCGCTAGCAGTTTTGAACACAGTCCTGGTACATGCTTTCCAATGGGCAAGGCTGTTCTCATGGAAGTACCTAAGGCTCTCTCAGCTATCCAGACATACATTGTGGGGAAAGTTCCCTCTACAGTTAGATTAAATGTTCTGGAACCTTGCAACCTGTGCAATGATATTGAGCATTAGGTGTTATCCGAATTGTCCACTGTGTAACTCTTCTGATGAACCATTCCCTGTTTCCTAAATTATCAGAATTGTTTGTTTAACTGTGTTTATCAGCACAAGTGAGTGGTTATCAGCTGTTATTAGCTGATGATTGCATCATGCATTCTGACAAATCGATAAGAAGTTAAGAACAATGGTAAAGAACTCAACGAAAACTGGTTAAGATGCCATCATTTCTTAAACTAAATCAACAAGATGTTAAGAACAATGATAAAGAACTCAACGAAAACAGGCTAAGGTGCCATCATTCTTTAAACTGTAGTTGCGAGTCAATAAGAAGAACATAATTTTCACGAAGAACAATCTAACAAAGAACCCAACAAAAGAAGTTTGGATTGTGTATACTATTTTTTTTCATTGGTTAAACGATCTAATCTTACAGAAGTAACAACAAGAAAATGAATAAACTAAAAAAAATCCATAATGTGATGTTGCAACAATTACCAGCAACTTCCGGAGTTTAATTCCATTATCTAGAAGAACCCACTTCCAAGCAAAAGCCTCATCGGTTGCTCATATCTTAAAACCACGTCAAAAATATCTTAAAATCAATTTTAAAACTAAATTTAAAAATTTAAATTTTGGCTTTTGCTCTTATAAGGCCAACCGATGGGGCCACAAAATTAGTCGCGTGATCAGCTGACCTGCTGGGCCATCGTGGGCCGGGCCTGCGCTATTTTCAACCTTTGCAACTTCTGCGGGCCTCTGCACCGAGTTCGGTAGCTTCTTGTTTCGTCTCGCCTCCCCGACGGCGCCGACCTCCGCCGCACAGCATTCTTCTTCCTCCGGCGACGGCGCATAACGAAGCCGAGATCGAGCGCGCGCGCGCGCGCGCGGGTGGATGCCCTGGATCTCTACCCCCTCTCCGAACTCGTGCCTCGATCTTCGTAGGTAGGAGAGGGGCAGGGAGGAGAGAGGTGGACCGCCTCGGGTGCTCTCGATTTCTCGGCTCGATCCCGCGGACGCCGCCATGGCCCTGCTCGCGATGAATCGGCTCATCTCCATCCGGCGGGCGCGCCGTCGCCGGCGAAACAAAGGCAGCAGTAAGCGCTTTCCCCTCGGCCTCTCTGCACTTCATCTCTCCGGCGCGTTGTGTGTGATGTGCTGCTCGGACTTTTTGGGAGATTGCGGCCAGTATTTTCCAGAAGGGGTTCGGTGAATTGTTTCTCTTAAATTGGATGGTTCTAAAATCCATTAGCATTATCGCGCAAAAGTTGGATAAAGGAAAAATTTTGGATTTCAGTGTGCTCGCCTGTGTGGTTGGGTTGGTTGTTTTCTTCCGTTAATGTCTAACTTTGTCTATAACACAGAAGGAGGATCAATTGCTAAATCGGTGAAAAGGAAGTACTCACACTGCCAACAAGATGACGATTCTCATGGTGGTAAAATGATGAGAAATTCAGGTCTAACCCTTCCAGAGGTACTGCATATGCTTCTTTTTTTTAATCTATGAAGGATGTTTACTCAAATTAATCGGAACGTTTCAAATTAATATGCATTCCATTCTTAAGTCAGTGCCCTTGCAAGTGTTTTTCAAGACTCTACGGAGCGCCGGAGACATGCCTAAATTATATTTCAACTCATAACACTGTTAAAAGGAAAACAGGTCTATGCAATGCTTAATTTACGCGCCATTCTTATGCTCAATGTGCCTATGTAATGCATTGCACCTTGTGCAATAATGTGCCAGAGCACCTGGGGTTGAAAAAGAGTGATACCGATACCCCATATAGTTCTACTTATGTTTCTTTCTTTAATCAAAGTAACAATTTAGGTTTATAATCTCAATATTGAAATTTTATCCCATGATGGTGTATGCAGGACATCTGGAGTCATATACTTTCCCTGATGCCAATTCGAGATGCTGCCCGTGCTGCATGTGTGTCCCGTGCCTTTCTACAATCCTGGAGATGTCATCCCAACCTCACCTTTAACAAGGATGCACTAGGATTGAATGATAATGTATGTGAAACAGATTTCACCAGCAAAGTTGACCACATTCTTAAGAACCACTCGGGCGTTGGTGTGAAGAGATTCAAGCTTTCAGTCCACTACAAGCTAGATAACTGTGATTATATCAATAGTTGGCTTCAGTTTGCCATGACACCAGGGATTGAAGAACTCACCCTTATGCTGTCTGGAAGCAAGCCGCAGTACAACTTCCCATGCTCACTTTTCTCTGACAGGATTGCAAACTCAATTCAGTATCTTGAGCTTGCCCATTGTGCCTTTCATCCCACAATTGAACTTGGTTCATTGAGAAACCTCAAAAGGCTGCACCTGTCCTGTGTTCGTATTTCAGGGGATGAGTTAGCATGCCTCCTTTCCAATTCGTTTGCTTTGGAGCAGTTGGAACTCAAGTATTGCAAAAAGATAGTTAGCCTTAAGATGCCTTGTCTGCTGCAGCGGCTTAACTGCCTGGAGGTTTTGGAATGCAAGAGGGTTCAGGTGATAGAGAGCAAAGCCCCTAACCTCTCCAGTTTTTCCTTTAGTGGAAACAAGGTAAAACTCTCACTTGGGGAATCATCGCAAGTGAAGAATCTATACATGTGCAGTTCAAACATCATATGTTATGCTCGTTCCGATCTTCCATCCATTGTGCCAAATGTTGAAACTCTTGCCATAGCTTCACACTGCGAGGTATAAACTAAACTTTTGTTATTATAGACTAGTGCAATATACAGTATATACATTAGTTATACCTTTGAGTTTGATTATTCTGAGACATCTTTATGCAGATGGTCGACACACCAATGCTACCAACCAAATTTCTGTACCTCAAGCATCTGACTATTTCTCTTTCTGCATGGACCTTTTCTCGAGCTTATGAGTATTTCTCTCTGGTTTCATTTTTCGATGCTTCTCCTTTGTTGGAGGTATTCATCTTGGATGTAAGGCTCTGTTCAATGTTCCCTTCATCCGCAAAAATACATGTCACTATGGTATGAGCACTGATTCAAGTTTTTTTTTTCATCTTCAGATATATCAGGAAAGCATGGAGCATGAATCAATTTTTGAAAGCTCCTCACATCTAAGGCAGATGCCAGGATATTACCATGAGCACCTCAAGTCTGTGACGATCAGCGGCTTCTGCTCCGCAAAGAGCTTGGTCGAGCTAACATGTCATATTGTTGAGAACACAACGTCACTTGAGTGCCTTACATTGGACACCACTCATGGCGATTCTAGGTGTTTTGGAGACTGTTGTGATGAATGCTTTCCTGTGAGCCAGGGTGTTCTCACAGAATCCCCTAGAGCAGTATTGGCTATCCGAGGATACATCGAGGGGAAAATTCCCACCAATGTCAAGTTAAATGTGTTGGAACCATGCAGCCGGTGCCATGCTGCTGGTGGCTAGGTATTATCTTACCCTAATTACTACGGAGTAGCCATTTAGCCATTGTGTCTTTTTTATGAACCATGGACTCTATTTCCTAAGTTATCACAGTGGTTAAATGTTTAACTCTGTAGTCAGTGGCAAAAACTAAGTTCATCTAAGTATTAGTGAGTAGTGATCACTATAAACTAAGTAGATTGTTTGCGTGATATTGGTTGGCTTCGGCTGATAAGCCATAGAAAAATAAACGAGGCAACGGGAAATAATTAGGGTGGGGTCTTTATATTCTATTCTTAGCTGTTTAAAAACCAAGGTTTTAAAAAAAATAATGCCAAATTAAGTTTGAAAATTTAAATTTTGATTACCGCTTACTCCCTCTATCCTGGTTTGATCTTTCCCTAAGTAAAGGGCATCAAGACCAAAGATATCAAAACATTCATCATTCTCGAATTATCCCTCACCGGTTAAGATCTTTCATCGCTTCGTGTCCTGTGGATTGCTCATGTTTTAAATATTACATGTCATTGCATCAATAGAAATTAATTTTAATTAGTTGCATGCAACACATTCAATGATGCACATTTACTTTTTGTACAAATAAACAAAGAGATATTTATTAGATGATGATCATTTTAAGAAGATCTGGATGATCAAAATAGGATAAAGGATTATAAGCTAACAAACAAACGATGGTAGCTAGTAAAGACTCAAGGAGTAGTAAAGACTTAAGGAGTACATCTGTACATGCACAGTTGCACGCTACAAAATCGTATCATATTCTGTTCTTCCAACCACGAAGCACGAAGGCTCACTGTTCGTCTCCCATCTCGACGACGACCTTGCCGGCGACGTGCCCTGACATGCTCTTGGCCCAGCCCTCCTCCGCCGTGCTCAGCGGGTGCCTCGACTCGATCACCGCCCTGAGCTTCCCCTCCCCGACCATGGCCACCAGGAGCTCCATGTCCTCCTTCGTCGGCGACACGAACAGCGGCACCAGCCTCTTCCTGGAGAACGTCACCCTCTGCCGCAGCGCCGTGGCGAAGGCCGCGGCGCCCGGCGTGAGGTCGACGACCACGCCGGCGTCGGCGAGCACCGGCGCGAACGCGGACCACGGGAACCCCGTCGCGCAGTGCACCACGGCGTCGTACCTCCGCCCCGAGGGGCTCCGCAGCGCGGCGCCCTCCGGGGTGGCGTAGTCGAGCACCTCGTCGGCGCCGAGGTCGCTGACGAAGCCGGCGTTGCGCGCGCTGCAGGTCGCCGTGACGCGGTGGCCGGCGACGCTCGCGAGCTGCACCGCGAAGTGGCCGACGCCGCCGGACGCCGCGGTGACCAGCACGTTCTTCTTTGTGCCGCCGTCGCCGACGTCTAAGCTAACCCCGGCTGTCCTCAGCGCCACGAGGGCCGTGACGGCAGCGATCGGCAGGCACGCGCCCACGGCCGCGGACACCTCCGGCGGCCGTGACGCCGTCCGCGACGCCTGCGCCACCGCGTACTCGGCGAGCCCGCCTCCATCCTGCCATTACACGGATCACAACAATATTGTCTTTGTCGAATCAACACAAACTAAATTACTCAGCCAAAACTCGTATACTACTAACAATCTTACCGGGAAATTGAGGGCGATGACCTTGTCGCCGACCTTGAAGCTGCTCACGCCGCTGCCCAACTCCACGACCTCTCCAGCAAAATCGTAAACTGTTCGACCATGGATGCATCAACCAGTGATTAATTTAATTACCATTCCAATTAGCAGTTGGGGCGCCATGGGTCCATGCATCACTGAGGTGTTGTGAATTACTCTACCTGGGATGAAGGGGAACTTGCTGGGCATGAACGGGCGAGCGACACCTTTCTGGAACTTCCAGTCGACCTGGTTGATGCTGCAGGCCTCCATCTTGATCAGCACCTCGCCTTTCTTCGGCGTCGGAATCGGCACCTCCACATGCTGAAGCACCCATGGTATAACCAACACAATTAGATAATCACATATGCTTGATGCTTGCTTGATTGCTAGCCATGAACATTGAACGGATTATTGTATACCTTGAGGGCTTGAGCTCCTCCTCCGTACTTGTCGTACTGCACGGCGCGCATCCGCCGGGAAGAAGTGGCCATGGCCCTGCCGATCGTCAATCGCCTCCTGGTCACCTGCTCAGCGGCACATAATTAAGTACTACTAAAGTACGCTGCTGCTACTACGCACGCTGGAAGAGGGAATGGGGGCAATCTTTATCTGCGACAGCGCCTGCTCTGCTGAAGTTGATTGCTAATCCTATCTCCGTTCTAAAATATAAGAGGATTGAATGAGATATATTCTAGTATTACGAAGACAGAAATAGATTACGTTTTATCCGATTTTAGATTTTTTATATTTGAGGACGAAGAGACGGCCATACTTCTGGCACCGGCGGATCGAACTAGTCTACTATCGAGAGATGGACAGAGGCTATGGGATCGCATCGCATCGCATCGGCAGGAGCCTTTGTTTGACCGGCGGCTGGCTCCTCGGCTCGGCTAGGCGGCGGCGGACGTGGCCGCGCTCCGCACCGTACACACGACGCGCGCGGTCGCGGGGGCTGACGCGAGGCGGCAGGGGCGACTAGTCGCGCGCACGCACATGACGCGTCTTGATGGATGCATGGCTGAGAAATCCTGCAGGGACGCGCCGCTGCCGGTGCTTTCCCTTGACGCTTACTAGTAGTACTTGAGTGCGGCTTAGCCTCTGACGACAGTTCCGTTGGGTCAGTGTGTAGACCACTCGACACAAAAATTCCAAAATAGGAAAAAGTCCACGTAATCCAACGATGGATAACCGCTAAACCAGGTAAAAATTATCTATCAAATTCTAAAACCGGTACAGATCAAGTCACTCAATAGTATTGACAGCGGTTTTGACCGACATGACGTCTACGTGGCTTGTTGACTTAATCTTCATCCTATGTGGCGTTTATGTGCCACTTACATAACACTAGAAAAAAAACATCAATGGGACCCACAAGTTGCCTCATGCTCTCTCGTCTCTTCTCTCCCTTCACCCCTCCCCTTCCTCTCTTCCCCTCTCTCATGTGGCCAATGACGCTGGGACACAGAGGTGGTGCGGCGACATCCTGATCTATTCTTTCTGTCAGTAGGCCTCATTGTTTGATTGGGCTTCTCATTTGGCCATGCCTGGGTCTCCCCTGGGAACCCTGATAGCCCCATCACCGAGGAAAACGAGGAAGAGGAGTTGGGATGAGATGGTGTGGATGCTCTAGGCTTGGTGGGCTCGTGTGTCTTGTTGTCGTCCTCGGGCCTGGTGTAGTGTGACAAAGCAAGTGGGAGAGGAGGAGGGCGACAAAGCAAGTGGGAGATTTGCCTACCAACGACGTCTTCATGCACCATCCACCACCTCCTACCGTCTTCTTCACATGTCTCCAACCACCTCCATGCTGGGATTCGGTGGTGTTTTAGGGCCTTGGAAGGGGTCTAGGCCGAGGCATGATTTGGTCTCCCTTATTGCTTCGGAGCCAGGTCTGAGGCCATTCTTACTCAACCAGCCTTGACTCGTCTCGGTACCAATCCTATACGCCATGTTAGCCAAAACCCCAAAATACTACCAAGAGATTTGGTTTGTACTAATTTTAAAAGTTGATGGATGTTCCATAGTATGTTTTGCAGTTGAGGAACATGAATGAAGCTTGGACACATAGTTGAGTACGTGAAGTGGACCTTTCCCTCCAAAACAGTACTCCCTTCGTCACAAAATATAATGTACTTTGATTGGATAGGACACATTTTAGTATTACGAATTTGGACCGACCCTAGCTGTCCAGATTCGTAGTGATGTGTTTGATCCGGTCAACGTACCTTATATTTTGGGATGGAGGAAGTATGAAGGAGTTAACAACGCAATATGGGCTTTATTTCGTTTGGACTTTACGCCATGGGCTTAATGAAACCGTAAAGTAGGACAATGTCCTCAAAACCCTTAACAGGCCGGAAAAACAAAAGCCCAATCGATCACACCTACAACTATCCCGGCCCAACAACGGTGCCACTCGCTTCACCCCCCCACGTAGACACGTGAGACAACATCCACCGGCAGCCGACGCGTCAGACCGCATCGCCATCGTGGCATCGTGCGCTCAAGTCGTCGCCCTTCCTCCTGTCCTCTCATGCCACTGACGGCGCGTGCGTGCGGTAGCGGACTGCGTCAATGGCGTTCTTGTCCAACCCGAGGAGCGTCTCGTCACAGTCGTCGGTGTTTGGTTGCGGTGTCTGTGCAGTGCAGCCAAAATGACGTGCGCGTCAGGTTTCACAATTTCAGTGGACTGGTCGAAAACAAAAACCACTCAATTTTTTGGTTAGGTTCAAAAATATTCAAACTGAATTTTAAAATGTTGACAGAATCTATTCAGATTTTGTTGTGTTTTGTCGGTTTATCAACGGATTCCATGAAATCCGATGATACTTATGATAAGCGGATTTTGAGACTGTTGGCGCGGAATTTAGACCCGTATCACAACAAAACGGGTTCCACGTTTCCACGGTGGCCTGGGAGATCTGCTTAGCTTCAGTGCAGGTCCAATGGCTTGCCTAGGTGCGTGTAGGACGTGCCAGTTGATTTGATCTGCAATCAACAAGATTAAACAAGTAAACCATGTGAGAAACGATGGTCGATCGGCCGATAGGCCGATGTTGCATCGTGGAGGCCTGGCCGATAGGGCAAAGCTATATCGGCTTACTTGATGTAATAATACGATAGAACTGATAAAGTAGATCTAATCTCATCGGCCCATATTAATGTGTTTATAGCAAATTACTGGAATCGGCCGATGAGGGTTGTATAAAGATAAATATACTAGCTAATACTCTAGTGCGAACTTATACAAGCCAATCAGCCAATATAAATATAATCACAGAGATATCCTGAGAATACCCTGTAACCGATACATTTATTTTCACCAATTCACTTGTATAAGTGGCGAATGCATATAAAACATAACTAATCACATGCATTAGGTAAAACCGATTGAAACTCCGACGCTATCCTTAATTACGATCGGAAGACAGACTTTGGGTTAAACCTCGAAACACGACTAAGGTCGATAGCAACTCAGAGTGCAGATCGAGAGTTAACACAAAGAAAATCAAGTCGTCGATCGCTTTTGGGGATGGTAGATGTCTTAGCTAATCTAAACGAGCAAGCTAATTCGATCGTCGTCGGCAGTAAACCCTAAAACGAGTTAGCCGCTGGCGGGACAGAATTAGAAAACTGCATCAAGATTAACTAACATACGATAAACGACGATCACATCGCCAGGGCTTAACGTGCCTAAAGCGACATGCTAGCCCCGACGATGTAGATCGTCGGGTACGAGTTCTTACCTCTGCTCTGGGGAAGCAAGAACTCGTCGGGAGTTAACCTCTTGCGAGGGTTGGCGATGCGCCGAAAGTAAATTGAACTTGATTGTTTGTGCGATTGATTGAGAGAGAGTTTATATGTACAAACTACCGGGATATTTATATCCGAGATTACAACAGGGTCCTTGTAGGACACGATCTTATCTCTAACTAACAAACAAGTATTTGCGGCAGACTCTTACCACAGATTAGATCTAAACCTACTTGATTTACAACATACAATTGCCTAAAACCGAGCTTTATCTCTATTTGGCAACTTCCTTAAAGTTTATTTCGAGCCCAGATCAAGCCTATGCTGACTCTGTCAATTTCCAGCCTGTATCGGCCGATGATCATATTGAATCCGTATCGGCCGATACGCTCTTCCTGGTAGCGTCTCTCCCAATCCGATACGGCTATCGGATCCGATACGAGACCTGGTCTGACTCCAACTTAACCCTTCCTCTCTGCTTTGGTTTTCTTTTTTCTCTCTGGATCGATTACCAAAATCCGCTGTTAACAAAGACAGTAACGGAATTGTGAACCCTGGAGCAGCAGCCACGCACACTCGTAAAAGAGGAAGGATGAGGGGGTGATTTGGTTCGGCGAGAAAAGGCATGACTGCGTTTCTTCTCGCTTTCCTCTCTTTACCTGCATCATGTTATTCCTCCTACTAGCTAACTACTACGAGTGCTACTGCCAAAAGCCAAAAGGAAAAAGAGACAAAAGCGATGGAAACTTCCTACACATATATGCTCGTTGCTCATTCTCTCTTCATTTAGCACAACACTGTCAAGTGTGAACACAGCACATGAAGTAGAGTACTCTTTATTCATTGCACGGTTTTTTGACAGCTCGCATCTAATTAACAATCCTAAAAAAAAAAGAAAAGGAGAAAATGCACTAGTGAAAAAAGAGAGAAACAATCGGGTCAATTGCAAAGCCACCTTCACCAAATGACCAAAGTGAAGTTCTCCCCCAAAACGGAGGATCCAATGACCCCTGAAAGAAAAAGAAAAACAGAGGATCCAATGCACAAAAGCAGAGAAGGCAACGGCCAACGGCACAAGTAAATATACAAATTCACAGGCTTTCCCTGTAATTTTCACAGCCCTTTCCCTGTAATTTTCTCCCTTTTATCACCTTTCTCCTCGCAAGCATGTCTCCACTTTGCGCTTGGCATTTGCACCCCATATTTGCCACTTTGCCCCTCACTAGCAGTAAAAAATATATATATTTACTCGAAAGCCCACAGGATTAACCGCTTAACCCAATGCAACCGTTGTCAAAGCTAACCCTAAACACTTTAATTTAAAACTCCTACTTAAACCCCCCCATTCCAGAAGACATCCCGCTCCAGTTTCCCACGCCACCGTCGAACATCTTCACCCATGGCATCCATGGCCACCGCTTCGCCTCTCCTCCTCCTCGTCTTCCTTGCCGGCTGCCACGGTGAGCGCCGCCGGCCACCTCCTCCGCCTTCTCGTGTTCTGACCTGAGCTATGGCTAAATGTTTTTTAATTTTTTTTTTTTTGCTGTGGGTAGTGATAGCTCAGGGGAGGAGCGCCGCGCATGGCATCGGGGTGAACTACGGGAGGGTGGCGGACGACATCCCGCCGCCGGAGAGGTCTGTGGAGCTTCTCCGGGCGGTGGGAGCCGGGTCGGTGAAGATTTACGACGCCAACTCGAGCGTCCTCCGCTCGTTGGCGGGGACGCACATGCGGGTGTCAATCATGGTGCCCAACGAGATCATCCCGGGGCTCGCCGACTCCGCCGCCGCGGCGGACAGGTGGGTGGCGGAGAATCTGGTGCCCTACTACCCGGAGACGCGGGTCAAGTACCTCCTCGTCGGCAACGAGCTGCTCTCCGACTACTCCATCGCCAACTCCACCTGGCCGCGGATCGTGCCGGCCATGGAGAACCTCCACATGAGCCTCCGGAGGAGGAGAATCAGCAGCGTCAAGATTAGCACCACGCTCGCCATGGACGCGCTGTCGTCGGGGTCGTTCCCGCGGCCGCCGTCCGCCGCGGCGTTCCGCCCCGACATCGCTGGCGATGTCGTGCGCCCGCTGCTCCGGTTCTTGAACGGGACGAACTCGTACTACTTCGTCGACGCCTACCCGTACTTCGTCTGGGCCGGGAACAACGACACCGTCCCCCTCGAGTACGCGCTCTTCCAGGGCGGCGGCCGGTACGTTGATACGGGCACGGGGCTCACATACAACAACATGCTCGACGAAATGCTCGACGCCGTGGTGCACGCGATGGCGAAGCTGGGGTACGGGGGCGTGAAGCTGGGCATCGCGGAGACCGGCTGGCCGAACGGCGGCGACTACGAGCAGATCGGCTGCAACGTCCACAACGCCGCCATCTACAACAGGAACCTCGCGGCGCGGATGGCGAGGAACCCCGGCACGCCGGCGCGGCCTGGCGCGAAGATGCCGGTGTTCGTGTTCTCGCTCTACAACGAGGACCTCAAGCCAGGGCCGGGCACGGAGCGGCACTGGGGGCTGTACTACGCCAACGGCACGGCGGTGTACCCGGTCGACCTCACCGGAGCGCGGCCGCTCTGGTCGTACCCGGCGCTGCCGCCGCCGGAGAACGATACGCCGTACAAGGGCCCCGTGTGGTGCGTGCTCGCCGACCGCGGCGGCGAGAAGCTGAACGAGACGGCGGTGGGCGATGCGCTGGCGTACGCGTGCGGGCAGGGGAACGGGACGTGCGACGCCATCCAGCCCGGCCGGGAGTGCTTCCGGCCGAACACCACGGCGGCGCACGCCAGCTACGCCTTCAACTCGTACTGGCAGCAGCTGAGGAAGACCGGAGCGACGTGCTACTTCAACAACCTCGCCGCGGAGACCACCAAAGATCCAAGTAAGTGTGAAAAATCTGAAAATTTTACTCTATTTTTGCTCAAAGTTTGATTGATACATGCAAATGCAATTTATGATTTCCAACTTTAGTGATCTAGGTTGATGGATAAATTTACTTTGGATGCTGGTTGGTTAGAAATTAGGATTCTGTAAGGTCTAGAATAGATATGGCACTTTGCTGGTGAGGGAATAAAGGAGATGTCTTTATGGCATTGGTGATGAACTCGTGAAAGCTGGTCAAGCTTGCGATTTTGTGAGCAGTACAGCACTAGGTCGCCTGCTTGGTCTCGTCTAGGTGTCTTTTCTGATGATTGTGTTGATGAAAACAAATAATCTTACGTATCTCCTGGGATTAGGTTTGATTATTTAAATGACTTCTGAAGTCAGTGCCAACTGGAGAAGGATGAAATTTCTAGGACAGTAGGTTTACAAGTGCATTGTCAATAAGAAACTCTTTGCTGGAATAAGATTACAGGTGCCCAGAATATAATTGTACCTGATAATATTAATCAACAGCCCTTCAGTTGACCCAATACATTTTGATCTCGATCCGATTGGTTTTGATTTTTGAATGTCACTAATTTAAGCATCTCTGAAGGCCAATGTTTTCAGATAGGTTCATATTTGGAATTTGGGTTACCGTAGCTTGTGTACTTCTATAATTGGAACGCCTCTCTAGAATTCAGGAACATACATTTGGTACTTAATTTAAATAATATAATTTTAAAGAATAAAATTTCTGAACCATGTTGAACGATGAGCATATGTTGAACACTACTATAGAAGCTAAGTCATTTGTTCATGCTAATATAATAATACCCATGATTCCCCATTAGTCATATGCCTAGTGCATATACAGTAGAAGTCATCTTTATTAGGATCTCTTTATGATGTTTGTCTCTCCCTGGCTCACTTCCAAAAGATTTTCAGTCTGCGCATTTGTTCTGAAAGATTCATTCAGATGAATGGAGCTGGCCGCTTGGCTGTCATTACTGCGGACAAAGTATGGTCTGTGCGTTGCCTTCAATCCAAATGCCATAGGACCATATATTGATTTGGTCAAAAGACTCAAAACCCACCTGCATATTTCGCATAGCCTTGAGTAAGGCCAACTGCAAGCCTGCAACCTGCATCCCTGCAAAGCATACAGGCATTTGCAGGGGCATGACTATAAACAGTTCTTAGACAGCTGGACATTTGGGATGGGGAAAAATGCTGAGACACAGCCTCTTTATTTTCTCCTTTACAACATACTTCTTCTGCTGACAAATATTTGGCATTTAGAACAAGGTTTGGTCAAGCTTCTGGAACTTTGGCTATGAATAATTTCTCAAATGCTTAGTTTTGCCTTCAAAAGTACTATCATAATATTAAAAAATCATTAGATTTTATAAAATTTTATAATATAAAATTGATTATCAAAGTTTCAAAGGTTTGATCAAATCTTATCCTAAACATCAAATATTTATGACATGACGAGCATTGTCTAGCAAGCTCTCTGTGGACACTGGACAGAAGAAAATAGTCGTTTCATTCATGACAGTTTAAGCATTTTAGGTGGGACGTCAGTGAAATGTTCCCTTTCATAGCTAAACATCCTTGGACACTAGCTCGTGTATGTATAATCTTCTTCTGTTCTTTAGCATCTCACTTAGCTTATAACTTGGTAAAAGTGGCCTTGGTGGATGTTGCTTTCGTCTCAGAAGAGAGGTCCTTTGCTAACTCTACTAGGAGAAACCAGGTACCATATCTGCTAATGGTGCACTCTTATCTGTTATTCTTGGGCACTTACATGACCATTTTCTGCAAGCACAAGCAACTTATTTGGTGATCTTCATATGTTCTTTTACACTTCAGTGGTTAAGCTGCCGTGCTGATTAAGTGATTAGTTCGAAACACTGATTTCTTGTGTGTGTTTTTTGCAGGCCACGGATCCTGCAAGTTCCACGGTTCTTTGGACTAACTGATTGCATGGGAGGACAAGATGAAAAGGAGCAACATTGTTCTTATTTTTTTTATTTTCCCTTTTTTGTCAAACCTGATTAGATTTAGACCCATGCAGGGTAGTAGCGTTCTTCTGTTCATCGTCCACAAAACCTGTGATGTAACAGCGAAATTTGCGGTCTGTTTTGCTGTGGCTTAATTAGTACTTTTTCCGTCTCAAAATATAAAGGATTTTGACCCAATGTGACACATCCTATATTACTAATACAAATTTAAATATGCGTTTTGTCCAAATTTATAGTATTAAGATGTGTCATATTTAACCAAAATCTCTTATATTTTGGGACGGAGAGAGTAGAATATCTGATCTTGAAATGCTTACTAGTTACTCCAACCTGCCAATGCATGGGCCTCACTTGGGCCTGATGGCAACCGAGCTAGCCTACAAGTAGCAGTTTTTGTCACACGACCCGTCAGCCTACAAGGATGGTGCTTGTTCATTGTGTCACTCATCCTTCGAGTTTAGATATTTTTTTTCCTTCACGCAATCTGTCTTATCTTTTAATAGTTTGCACATATCTAAAGAAATATTTTGATGTATGCACATTATCTATCTAAAAGAATCTTTTGTATTTTCAAATAAAAAGAATTGCCATGCGTGCAAAGGATCATGAAGTTGAGTATAACTCCTTTTTTTTAGAACAAGTACTACTAGTAACTATAGCAAGGCCAAAGACAAATCAATTAAGTTAAATTTGCCAAGCTGAATTTCAGTACATGTGAGACGCCTTTCCAGCCCGAAAAAAAAACCATGGAATATTCATGTCCTTCCTTTGTCACACTGGCCACTACGATTGGTTCAACAAGGACATGAGCAGAATAGGGCCATTTACATCGAGTGACTCAGCTCACACAGCGACTGTTACTGCTCTGTCCGTGCGCTGCAGAGAAAGATCACGCACATTTACATCTCAAAGACCTTTTTTTTTCTCTGTGCCTCTAACTGCACTGTACTGCTTGTCAGTTACTCGACAGCAACATCCAGCGATTTTTTCGGTTTTTCATGAAAAAACGCTTGAAAACCAATGGGTCCATGTAAAATCATCTGGTCAATTTTCGTATTTTTTTTTGAAAAAACAGTTTGAATTTTTAAAAACTTTACTAGGAAACCGAGCGGTTTCTGTTCTCGAGCCGGCTTCAAAGTGCGGTTTTTCGTGAAAACTGATTGATTTTTGTCGATTTTATAAACCCTAACTGCCACTCTTTGATGATCTATCCATCTCTGAATCTCACTCTCACGACCAAATTTTGTTGTTGTTGTTGTCTCAGCTAGAAGAAAATGTGATTAATAAAGAGAGAGAAAAACCAGACGAGAGGCAGCTTCTGATTGCAGAGATAACTACTACAAGAACAAACTAATGGTGAGGATATGGTTGGCTTTGCTTGACGTAGGTGTCAAGATTCAGAGATTCCTCCGACCATGAGAGAGCTATCTTGGTACTGCCTAATTGCCTATAGTGGCCGGTATAATGACCAAGGGGGTTACCTGTCCACTTCACTTCACCACAAGCTGCAAAATGCAATGGCTGCTATTGCATTACCACATCTCACATGCATACTTCCAGCATTCTCGAATAATTGGCACTGAAAATATGTTATACTATCAAAGAGTGTAATGTTATAAATACAACAATATAATTTTCATTCATTACATTGTAATTATCTAAAAGTAATTTGTGTTCAAAGTAAAACGGATGTAATCAGCAGTGTTCTTCGATAATGGAGGGAGTATTTTTTTGGGCAAGTTTTTTTTCTAGATAATGATCTCACAAATATGCATTGCTTGAGATGGAGATAATCATAAGATGGTGATGACTGGTGACTTGGGTTTATACTTTCAATGGAGATAATCATGAGATGGTGATGACTGGTGACTTGGGTTTATACTTTCTTAAAAAAATATATTTGGACAACCACCTCAGCCACTTCAACTGCTAGCTAAGCTAGACAATAGATTGATGCAGAGATGGATAGATGTGTAGCCATAGATAGCTTCTTAAAGCTCCAGCACACTTACCTGCAACAAGAAAAGAGCACAAATTACTTGCAAGTAAGCTAAAGTTCAGTAGCTAGCTAGATACCAACACACATTTGCTGCCGTAGCTTACTAGATTATAGTGGTGTTCAACGAGATTAGTGTGGTGTTGGTTGGGAACTACCTTTCTCAGGATTAGAGAGCCATCATTTTTGTTCTGTGATTCCAGGTCAGTGAGCAGTTAAGCATTGAAAAAAAAGAAGAGTTGGACATTGTTGTTATTATTGTTCAATGAGTCCTGCAGAAATGGAGCACACATTCTGGAAATCTCATGGTACCTTTGTCATTAATCATGCTGAGCACAACACACATGGCTGCACTGATTGCCTCTGAAAATTCCTACCTGGCTACTACCTCTGCTCCTGATCCAGTAGAGATGATGATTAAATCAGATCAAATTTTGTGCTTTTCCAGCAAAAACACAGCTACTGCAAAGAGAGATTTCAAAGGCATTTTCTGAAACGTTGCAAAGAAAAGGGTACAAGTGCCATGAACTAGTTCATGATGGGCCAGCAGCAGTGGAGATCATGAGAAATAGATGGCGCTGTCAAAAGTGCAAACCAATTAAGTGCCATTTTTTAAGCAACACGTCAAACTGCGCAATGAGTAATCTGCAGGCTAAACAAGCTCATTTGCTTTAGATGAACCCCCAAATTACCAACACAACAATAGGCAAACACAAATTTCAGAATTCAGATGTGACCTCGCTACAAGATTATTCCACAAGTCCATAAAAATAATGCACCACTGAACCTCACATTTTGCAAAGAATTGAGTAGTATTGGAAACTCTAATCACTAATGCTATAATAGTATATTAAAACTCCTAATTAAGTTATCCTGACTCCATTGGACAGAGTGAAAAGCACATCAAAAACTTCAGCGAACAAAAAGAAACAAAGGCAAACGCATCATTAGTGGAGCCCCACCTTCACGGGCTCGCTGGCCGGTTCACCCACATCCTCAGCCGTCCATCACCCCACGTCGAACGGCCAGATCTATCCCCACGTGTCCCCCAGCGAGACACACGACACCTACAGGTGGGTCCCACGTCCGTTCCCTCCACAAAGTGCCCTAAAAAAACCCGAGCGAAAATTTCCCTCTTCCCCCGCCCGCGCGCGCTCACACACACACGCGGCGCACATGGGCCGCATTGATTGCGCCACGGCGTTGGCCTGACCCACCCGCCACTGACGTAGCGGGCCCACCTCTAGGTGGCCCCACACGTCATCCTCTGTGTGCGGGGCTTGGGTAAGGCTCCACGTCGCGGTGGGCTTTACTCCAAACCCCTCTCTAAAAGGAGCAGGAGTTTAGTAGTAGCCTCTTCTTCTATCCATCGCCGCCGCCGTCGAGTAGCCGCCGGTCACCGCCGCCATTGTCGAGAAGCGGAGAAGGGGAGGAGAGGAGAGGAGGGGAGTGGGGGCATATATGGAGGGGGACGAGGGGAGGAAGGGGAAGGAGGCGCTGAGCGGGGGGCATCTCTGCCACGTGTGCGGGTACCAGTATCCCAACGCCAACCCTAGCGCGAAGCTCCGCCGCTCCCACCGGAAGAACTGCGGGAAGGCGCCGGCCGCCGGCGAGCGGGAGGAGGAGGAGGCGGACGGCGCCGTGGAGCGCAATGCGGGGGAGGGGCTCCTGCCAGGTACGGCGCCGTACGGTTATATTTGGTGTGCTTCTCCTTGGATTGGTTTGTCTCGGGTTCTTGGGTTTTTGATGGTTGCGCGCGTTCGTGTTCGCTGCAGTTAGAGGAGGAGGAGGAGGTGAGTCGGAGGGGAATGCAGGCTCTCCATCGCTCGGATCTGCGAGAGGAGATGCTGATTTGGTTGAGGTGAAGGAGATTGCAGGTATAATCTGTTTTATTTTGTCGGTAATTTTCTTTGTTGCTTTCTCGTTTACTTCTCAATCTCGTGTGCTATCTTAAATTCGAGGTTTTTGTGTGGGGTTCGTCGCAATTTTCGTTGATTTGCCTGTTTGCATTATGAGATGTGAGAACTGACAAATCGATGATAGATTACGATGATTGCTGCAAACTAATCCGCAATCTTTCATAAACTTTGCTTCTGTTGTGTGCAATGTTGTGCTTTTTGTTGTTTTGCTTGTTTGTTGCTAGAGAGACTGAAAAGGCAACAAAAGTTTGGTTGCCTTTTGCTCATCAGTCCCCCACCTTGGAGAGGGACAGGAAACTCACATGGCATAGTGAAGATGGTACTGTTCTGGGGTACTGGAGTAAAGGTCCGTGTGGTTCTTGGTTAGCATTAAAGCTGAAAGCTTTGGTACTTTCTTGTTTTCTTTGAAGAGATACTTGTGGGGTGAATTGTTTTTCTGACTTCCACACTGTAGATCTGAACTTTGCTAAGTTACTGGTGTTAAGTGTTAAATAAAATAGTAATTCAAGCGCTAATCACTGAGATTCAAGTGTGCCTTCCACCGTTTAGCACCTAGATTGTCTCCGTGTTTCATGGCAAGTTGGTGGCTTTGTAATGGTAGTCAGCAGTAAGAAGCCTTTGCTTGTCTTTGTGGGCATGTACTTCATTGGATTCTTTCTCGAAACTGGCAGTCAGACAAGGGGAACTGATTTGTTGGCTTCTTGGTACATCTTTCATGCTAAATATCCGACATATCTGTCATTACTCTTGTTGGTAGGTAAGATAGCTTAGAACCTGTCTTCCTACAGATGGTCTTACACCACATGCTATCCTAGTCACATGTGCGTTTGGTTTGCTATGCTGAATTGTTTAGTCTCGTTATGTGGATGCATCTCTCTCGAAATTTTGGTTGTATCCTTTATTATATTAATGTGAAGTCATCTACTTGGACAGATCCCGTATTCAGGGTGTTGACATGAGTTTCTGTAATTTATTACCTAATTGTTGTGACCAGGCCATGTTTTTTTAAATGTCTGTGGCCATGTTGTTATGTAGTATCGTCCATTAATTCTGGAGTCATTATGCTGCCAAGTTTCTAATGACTGCAATCCCATACTCCTATTTACAGCAAACTCGTCTTTCAATTGTTTTACAGGCCCGATTTTCAGTGTTAGTCCTCTATATCAATATAAATTTAGCTAGGGCAAACTTGCGCAGCAGTTGCATAAGACTGTGTTATTAATCAAATTATGAAATAGGCATGTGCAACCTTTTGCGATGAATTTTTACTGTCTGTGAAACCTTTCTCATTTTGCTCCTATTAGAAAATAATGAAAGTGAAAAGAGTGCTACCGCGGAAAATACTAAATGTATTAGGAAATAAACCTATGCAATAAAAATAGCTTTTTTGGGTCTTATTTACACTCTTCGTTAGTTTCCGTTGGCAATAACTCCTTATGTCCACAAGCTAATTTTGGTGCACACCAGGAATTTAGAGACATTTTCTCCCAATTACCTAGTATAGCTCAAGTAATTAACTTATTAGAACATATCCTTTTTCACAATAACTTAGCATGAGTTCTTAACATTTCCTGTTACTTATGACGAGCTAGCAGATTCATACTCGCCTCGTTTCTGTTCCTTCAATTCTGTCTAGTCTTCTGTATCCTTCCATGCTTTTATTGAAAACACCTTTAATGGTTACTGATTTATGCTGACAATCATAGTAAAATATTAATGCTGTCGAGTTGTTTCTGATCATTCATTTCATACTTTGTTTCACTAGTAAGTGTTCTTTTCCAGGTTACTTATTATTTCATGTTTTAATTCATCTAACAATGTGTTGGTTTGATTCTTTAATAGAACATGCTTCTCCAAACGTTACTGGAGTTCAAGTCATCACTGGTTACTGCAGTGAAGCTGGCGTGATTAATTGCACAAGTCAGTCTGATGAAATTACAAAAGAAGGTACGAAAACTAACTTATGAAGGCCTTGCACCAATGAAGTCAAAATTAAGTTGCAGAACATTTCTCTGAAATTTCACTACTTGCAGTTGGACGTCCGGCTGAACGAGAAGATAGTCTTGATGAGTACCAGGATGCGTCTCCTTTTCTTCATCAACCAGATTCTGAAGTTGGTGCAGCAGTAGCACATAAGTCAGATTTTTCTATAGAAGAAATTAAGAATTTGGATAGTGTCTCACTAGGAGCAAGTGTAGCAGCAAATGAAATTTCTGTGGAAATGGATGGAGTATGGAAAAATCAGTCATCAGGACAACCCAATATGACTGATTTATCATCAAATGAAATTTCTGTGGAAATGGATGGAGTTTGGAAAGATCAGTCGTCAGGACAACCCAATATGACTGATTTATCTGTTGAATCCATAGTTGGAAAAGAAGTTGGATGCTATTCAGACAATAGAACTCCTGGATTAGCTGAGCCTACTGTGATGCTTGAGAGTTCAGATGGATCCTCAGTTAATGTTCACAGTGATAATACAGATATTGACAGCAAAGCTGATAAGACATCTGACTATAGTGAGTTTATTGGTGATGTGAATGGTTCAACTTCACTTATTTCTGACCTAACATGCCAATCTACAAGTCCCAGAATGGTGGAAAGCTTGATGGAAGATAGCATGGATGCTCTGCACATCATATCTGAAATATCACCAAGTTTGGAAGAAAAAGCAGGATCAGCTAATGCCGAATCTGAAACAGAAAATTCCAGAATTGACTTTGTGCAAACTGAAGATCAACTGAAGCTCACCAATGCTGTAAATACCTTGACAAATTGCTCTTCACAGAACAAGTGTGTTGAAGATACTTTAGATGTCCAGCTGCCTGTTGAAAATCCGTTCCTGGGTAATTCAGTATGTTCTTTAGATGGTCATCAAAGTGACCATGTTGTTACTAATATGGATAGCATGTGGGGTTCTGATGATGAAGGTATTTGTAGTGAAGGCATCAAAGCGAAGGGCAGTGAGTTGGGTTTTTCTTGTGAGGAGAACCCACAACATGTCGAGCAGTTGGTTGATAAAGCAGATGAAAATCCTTCTGTAGAGAAGCCTAATGGATTATCAGAAGAGGTGGTCTGTAGCAAAGAGATTGGCCCTGAGGTTCCTACAATAGGCCAAGTCTCTGCAAGTCAGGAGCATGTTGCCTTACTAATGGGTCAAGTGTCCACCAAGAATCCGTTCATTCTAGATGATACCAGGAGCGACGACTTATTTGAGCTTCCAACTGAGAATTACCATTCGGAAGCACAAAATGTTGCTGAATCAAAGCTGCAAGTTGACTTTACACCTCTGCCATTGGATCAGCTGATAATTTCCAACCAAACTAGCAATGCTGAAGGCCAACATGTCATCTCAGGTAAGGATTGTTTTACCTTGAATTATCAGCATAAGCTAGTTATTCTATTTCTGCTGTATGTTTTTTAATGTTGTTAATTCATTGCTGAAATTAATGTGTCCAGGCTATATATGCGTTAGTCTAGCTTTTATTTGACACTGTATCATATGATTGTTTGGGTTTTAAAGAAAATTGGTAAAAATGCTGTGGAGGGCATTTATCTAAACTGTCATGTGGGTAAGGTGTTCAGGCAAATGATACTCTGCTTTAGTGCCTTACAAGGATATAAATAAGTTAAATCAACAGCGGTTGATTCTTAAATTATAAGTACTACTTCCTGCATAAATGCTAGTGCATGAGTCACGACGATGGCTTCACTTGCTTGCCGGAATTCACAGTAGACTTTTAAATCCTAATCTTGTTAGCAATATTTTCTTGGGGATGGCTACTGTACAAACAACTTTTATCATAGTTTTCCTCTCTTTGCATGGCACATGTCGCCCAATTATCACCTCTGGAGAGAATAGTGGATAATGGTAAAATGATTGTGAGCCAGCTAGTTGCTCTGTATTGTCATATGTTAAAATCATTTCAAGTCTCCCTATTCCAACGTTACTGTATGACTTTCTTCTAGCAGACGTTACTAGTTTTGATTACATGGTATCATTCACTGAAATTTGTTCTGGCAGATGATCGTGTACCAGCTATCTCAAGTACCTGTGGAAATGGACCTGCAGTTGGCACAGAGGATGTGTCTGTCAGTAGCACTTCTGATCCTACGAAGAACATTTCCTTGCATGATGCCTCAGTGAACAATAGCACACAGGAAGATGGGGAGCGTACAAGTGGTATCAATTTTGTGCCATCTGAAGTATTTCTTCCAGCAGAGTTTAGCACAATGCCTACTTCTCAGGATATCAATGCTCTCAAGAAAGATGGTAACGATAAGGCGCCACTTGAAGACATAAGCACCAAGGATATGACTGCATCACTCAGTGAAGATAATGTTGAAGAAAAGAAAGAGACTGAAGGCATTAGTGTGAAGGAGATGAATTCAATACTGAAAGCAGACAATGTTGAAGAAGAGAAGTTGACTGATGACATGAGCGCAAAGAGGAATGCAATACAGCACATAGATGACGCTGAAAAGCAGGCTGGTGACACTGTTTCAAGGGAAACGAGTGCTCTACAAAACATAGAAGAAAGGGAAACGGCCGAAGATACTGGTGCTAAGGGAGTGCTGGCAGTAGGGAGCATGGAAAATGCTGATGCGGAGAATCAGACTGAAGACACCGGTGCGAAGCCAGAATGTAAGTCAGATAATGCTGACAACAAGAAGCAGAGTTACGACACAAGCACAGAGGAGATGAATGACAAGAATCAAACTCCAGACACTTGCTCAAAGGAGACGAACACCGTACAAAACACATCTAATGTGGAAGAAAAGAAGCAAACTGAAGACCTAGCTGACCAGGAGGGAAACAAGCAGAAGGAAGGCATCTCTCCCACATTGACAGTGACAAAGCAGAGTTCAGAAAGGGTTCATGTCCCTCTCAAGGTCCTCCTTGCTGAGGCAAGCGTCGAGACGAAAGAAAAGAAAACCACTGCCAAAGAGCGTGTTCTGTCATTCAGGCGCCGAGTAACGAAGGACGACTCATCGTCGGCGAAGACAGGGTCCCCAAAATCTGGTGCTGATGACAACAAATTCTGGAGCTCTCCAGCCAGATTGCCCGAGAACAATGCTGAGAAGAAATCCAAAGCAAGGAAGCAGCCATGGATGCCGTTCATTTGCTGTCACTCGGTGCACTAAGCCTGCCATCCATCTTCAGCAGCACAGAGCTTCTCCAAGCTGCTGCTATACACCATGTGCATGTTGCATCTTGAGTTCTTATTGATAGCACTAGTAGTAGTAACAGTAGTAAAGGGCTTGGCTATGCTATGATGCTCTTTCTAGTATTTGCATTGGTCTACATTTGCCGCTGTAACTAAAGCTCCCCGCATCTTTTGTGTAGATAGTCCATGCAAGTAAGATTGTTTGGTATGTCGAGCTGATACTTGCTGATCTGCATTGATGTTCAGACTTTGTGAATCATGTGCGATTTTGATGTTCATAGTAAACTTGCTCGTGAATGGATGTGGATTCAGCCCTGTGCGTTGCATTGGATCTTAGACACTGTTTGAAACACAGAATTTTTTTCTTTTAACTTATGCGAGAATTGAGCAACATTCTAGCAAACTTGTACGAAAATTTTGTACAGCAAAATTTGTGCGTTCCATTCCACAAAACTTGACTACGCCATGTTATTTTCTGATTCTAGATTTTGGAATTTCGTTTGCATGCTTCCTAAGTTGCTACCTGGTGTGTTTTGTTCAAAAAAATTTGTTAAAAGTTTTTCTTGGCAGCTTTTAATTAACTTTTTAGTAGTAATTCGTCCATCAATTTCAGTCAGCCGTCTCACTCAAACGACGCCAACGTTCCGATACAGTACGGCCCAAACACTTGGAGTTTTGGCCCATGTGTACGAGATGGCAGCGGAGACCCATCACACCGAACCGAGGAATTTTTATCATTTTTGATTTTTATTTTTTAAAGATTTGCAAAAATAATTTTAGGTTTCGAAATATTGCAAAAATAATCTCCTCTCGTCCTCTGGGAGGGCGAGTTTTAAAAATCGCCCTTCCAGAGAGCGATTTTTCCGACGTGGCAGACGGCTGTTAGGCGCCGTCTGCCGCGTCGCGGCTTTTTTGCAAAAAAGTCTCTTGCCGCCCTCGGCAAGGGCGTTTTTTTACTGTAGCACAGGGGGCCGCCTGCAAAAGGGCGGCCGCCCTGGCAATTTTGCAGGCGGCCCCCTTGCCGCCCTTACAGAGGGCGATTTTTGCCCTCCCCCTATAAAGTGCCATTCGAACTCCGCGGCCGTCATTTGCAGCCGTCGAAACTCGAGGAAAAAAATAGAGGGAGGGGTGAGGAAGAAGAAGGAGAGCGGCGAAGCCCTGTCGGTGTGCGTACTCGATCGCAGGTTAGTACAATATCTCGATGTATATATGTTTGTGTTATTTATTTTGTGTAGAATATTATAAGAAAAGAATTTTTTTTGAATATTTGAATAGTTGTTTAGTAGTAAGATATTGATTTATAAATTAGGGCACGATTTAATTTAGGGAGTTTGACCTAGGACGTACCGATTTAGATGAACCTACGTAGAATACATTCTGATCTATGTGTATGTTATTTAAATAGTTGTGTACCACTATAATCTGGATTTAAAAATTAGGGCATGATTTATTTTAGTCAATTTGACCTAGCACAAACCGATTTAAATGAACATATGTAGGATATGTCCTTATGTATGTATACATTTCTTTGCGTAGAATTTTGTTTAATATTTGAATGGATGTGTAGCACTTAGTTATTGATTTATGAATTACGACATGATTTATTTTAGGTAATTTGACCGATTTGGATGAACAAATATAGAAAATAAGTACGATTGGCGGTACATCTAGATGAAAAAATCAATTCGGTATATTTTAAAATCTAGAACAGAGAACATAATGTTATAGAATTTAACTTAGGCACAGAATGATCTCGGCAACATATTCGTAGTATGAAATAAACTCATTTGTGCACTGTTTATCAGGCATAATGGCAAGCAAGATCATATTTCAGATAGTTCACGGTGAAGACAACGTTAGATATGGTCGAGATGGTGTTGATCTGTCAGAATATAGTATGAAATCGAAGGGCATCGATAGGCCAGCCGATAAAACATTTGAGTCAGTCTATAGTTGGTTACTACGTGGATTTAAAGTGGATACAAGAGTGAACACAATGTCCCTATCCGTTGTAGTCAGTCGTGCAACAGAAGGATATTATTGGGAACTAATGCCTATAGATAACACACAGTCCTGGAGACGTTATGTGGAGATGGCCTTTGAAAGGTCCTGGCCCCTTGTTATTTTTGTGGCATTGCATGAAATCGATAGCAGTGTTACAGTGCAAACAGAGGATGGTGAAGGTCCTAGCAATGTTGTGGAGAATGTTGGACCATCGATGCGAATTGGGGGTAACGAAGCAAGGTTGGAGGAGGCAATAGGCGTGGCGGATGAGGGGGAGAGAATCGAAGCAATTGTTGAGGAAATGGAGAGGGAAGATTCTGAAAATGAGCAGGCGGAGGGCGATGAATCATCGGACGAGGAGGAAGATGTAATGCCCGTTGATTGGACAAAAGATGATTTCTCTCAACTTGTTATCTCGGAGGGGCAGCAAGCACCCTTTGAATACAAGGATAACGAGGTAATCCAGGGTGCCAGGTATGCTCATAAGGAAGACATGAAAGAGGCGGTGAAGCATTGGGCGGTCTCCTTGCATAGAGAGTTTAGGGTTGTGAAGTCTACGAACTATGTGTATGACGTGAAGTGCACGAAGGATGATTGTCCGTGGCGCGTTCATGCATATAAGGGAAAATGGAATGACTATTGGAAAGTGAGCATTGTTGGTGAGCACACATGTTGGTTGCCAGGGGTTGATAAGTATCACCGCAACATCACCTCAGCTTTTGTTGCCGGTGAGATGTACAGCGATGTAGTTTGTAACACTGACTTTGAACCGGGCTCCATTATTAGGCACATTGAAAACAAATTCAAGTACACTATAAGCTATCACAAGGCATGGAGGGCGAAACAAAAGATTTTGGAGATGAGGTATGGCACATTTGAAGCATCGTATGATAACTTGCCTCGTCTGTTAGGCACCATTGCTCAGAGAAACCCCAATACCTATTATGACATTCAGACCTTTCCGTCGTCTAATGACCCGAGCAAGAGCGTGCTGCAAAGAGCCTTTTTCTCGCTGGGTGCCTGCATCAACGCATTTGTGCACTGTCGCCCTGTGTTGTGCATAGATGAAACCTTTCTGACAGGCAAATACAGAGGTCAGATACTGACGGCAATTGGAGCCGATGGGAACAACCAGGTGTTACCTATGGCGTTTGCATTTGTGGAGAGTGAGAACACCGAAAGCTGGTATTGGTTCTTGGAGAGAGTTCGCTGCCAAGTCGTGCGGATGAGGCCCAATGTTTGCCTCATTCATGATCGTCATGCGGGCATGTTGAAGGCAATTGACTACCTGCAGAATGGTTGGCCGGAGAGGGGACTTCCAGCTAGGTAGCATGATGTTCGGAGTAGGTGGTGCATGCGTCATATGGGAGCCAATTTCTACAAGCAATTCAAGAACAAGCACCTGATGGATCTATTTAAGAGGTTATGTGGTCAAAATCAGGAGAAAAAATTCAATGAGTTGTGGAGGAGGTTGGATGAGCTGACAACAAAGCAAACCGACGAGCAATCTCGTCGGCCACAGGATGACGATCCTCCAGTACCTCTTGGTCCACTACATGATGACCCGCCAACAATGAGAAGAAGGTCGGCATCATCAATACATAATTTCTCGCAGTGGATAGAGAATGAACCGAAAGAAAAGTGGTCTCTATTGTATGACACTGACGGGTCTCGGTATGGTATAATGACAACCAACCTGGCCGAGGTGTACAACTGGGTGATGCGAGGAGTGCGAGGACTCCCACTGGTCGGTATTGTGGAATTTATCCTTCATGGCACTCAGGCATACTTCAGGGACAGATACAAGAAAATTGCCCCTTCGATGCCTGATAACAACATTGTATTTGGGAGTGTGGTGACAAAGTATATGCAAGACAAAATAGCAAAGGCTATGAAGCACAGAGTTATTCCCCAAAGTACCCAAGTTCATAGGTACGAGATCATGTGTGTCGACAGGAGAAGGCGCGGAATCAACCGCGTTCAAGCTGTGCAGGAATGTGTGCTTCATGCGGAGGGCGGTTGCAGTTGTAGCTGCATGAAACCCAAGCTTAGACATCTGCCTTGCTCACATGTGCTTGTAGCAGCTGGGGATTGCGGCATACTTCCCGATATCTATGTGTCACCCTACTACAGGAAAGAAGCAATATTTCATACATGGAAGGAGGAGATATATGGGTTCGGGATATCTGGATCTTACACAACTCTGAGGCCACAGGTGTTCTACATTCTAGATCCATCGAAGTTAAGGCTGAAAAAGGGACGGCGTCAGTCGAGACGCATCAGGAACGACATGGACGAGTCGGAGGCAGGGGGGAGGACTCTACGGTGCAGCAAATGCGATGAGAGTGGGCATACTTACAAGAAATGCCCGAAGAATTCGCAATCTCCAACCGTCCCAGGTTCAGGTCTATCTGGACAGGCAACCGATGGCAGCCGTCCATCGGGAGAAGGAACAACAACGAGGCGAGCACGTCCTAGGCGTTCTCGTGCGGCGACTACGTCGTCGCACGGCGATGCAATGACTTGATTATTTCTGTCATCCTTTTAGTCTAGCGGTGATCCAATTGATGTAATAGTTATAATGTTGTTGTCATTTGTCATGTGTGTAATATTTATCCATATGGGACATGAACTATTGTAATGTTGTTGTTTTTTCTGTAATGTATCTTTAGCGTTATGATTTTCCATTGTAATGAACAATTTGTGCAATGTTTTTTTCGTTATCAATTACTTATTTGTAATCACTGTTATGTATACAGGTATGGCGGACGATACACCAGCTCTCCTCAGTAGGGCACTGGACAGGAGCCACCGTTCGTACTTGTCGGCGGTGCAGGGTGCGCAGCTTACCACCTTCCGTCCACGCCCATCGCGCAAGTTGTTGCGTGCCGATCCGCGACACGTTCCGTGGTATGATAAAACTTAATTACTTGATGATATTTTTTGGCTATTTTAAAATATGTGGTACTAATGTTGAACTTGACGGTATGCAGGTTGCGGGAGGCAGGCCTGATAGCGCTATGCAGGCTTGTTGAGGCGCGGGCGGACGAGAACGACCCGACCAAGCGCTGGGATGCGGACCGGTCGCTGCTGGCTGCGTTGGTAGATCGGTGGCGGCCGGAGACGCACACCTTCCATCTCCCCTGTGGGGAGATGGCACCTATGCTGCAGGACGTCACGTACCTGCTAGGGCTTCCTCTAGCCGGGGAGGCTGTCGGCCCAGTGGACGGTTGGGGTGCCTGGAGGGAGGATATCACGGAGCGATTCGCTCCCGTGATGAGGCTACCTGGGATCCCTGCAGTTGCTCCCGTGAACATATACACCACCACCGGGCCTACGAAGGCTTGGCTGCTGCAGTTCATAGTAAGTTAACTTTTACACTTTGTTACTTTCTTAGAAATCTTACGAGATTTAACATCGTTTGCTTTTTGTTGTAGACCGATAAGCTCCACCCCGACGCCGACGAGTACTCGCTCAGACGCTCCTTAGAGGCGTACCTACTGTGGATATTCGGTTGGGTGATGTTCACCAGCACCACCGGGCACGCAGTAGACAGGGGCCTGATCCACTACGCCCGGGCGATCGCGGATGCGGAGCTAGGGGCCGTGCCGCAGTGGAGCTAGGGTTCGGCAGTCCTCGCAGCCACGTACCGTGCGCTGTGCGAGGCTTGCTGCAAGACAGATCTTGGAGCGATTTTCGCGGGCTGCCCTCTCCTTCTTTAGCTCTGGGCAGCTGAGCGGTTCGCGATCGGCCGACCGATCGTCGACACCGCTGTGTACGCTTCAGGACCGGCAGCCGACCACCTAGCCGACGGGCCCACGATGGGCACGTACTGGTGCCGCCGCAATGTAAGTACAAATTGTTTTCATTTCAAATTTCAGATTATGTGCGACTGAAGTTCTGACGAGTTGGTTCTCCGTGTGACGCAGCGCCGTTACGCCCACGTCCAGGTCAGACGGAGCTACCCAGAGTTCGTCTTCGAGTTCGACCGTTTGCAGCCTTCGGACGTCGTCTGGGAGCCCTACACGCAGCAGGTGGTCGCCGGGAGAGCACCTCTAGGTCTGTCTGCCTTGTGCACGCGTGACGCGGCATACTGGTTGACGGTAGTGCCGTTGGTTTTCGACATCTTCGTCGAGCCTCACTGCCCTTACCATGTTATGAGGCAGTTCGGACTGAGGTAGGGCTTTCCGGTGAACGTCCCGATACCCGTCCCCCCCCAGGAGCACCAGTGAGTACTTCTCTTTCAACTTTACTATTATTATGTCGGCTTCTTTTGAATGTTCGATGACCATTATGTTCTTTGCAGGTTGACTCGCCGGGGACAGCACGCAGGGACACTGTGGGTACCTCGGATCGCCCCGTACGTGGAGGACTGGTTGGTAGCCACCGAGGAGGTGATTGCCGAGGTCCACCCACACTCGGAGGAGAACTACACTGCCTACCTTCGGTGGTACTTGCCGCGCACACGTGCCCGCGTCACCTTCACCCCGGTGGCTCCACAGCCACACCAGGCAGGCGTCGGGGACACCTACCCCGTGCACCGTGACCAGGAGTACTTCCTGGGGGTAAGTCCATGTTTGTTGGACTTCTTACTTTCGTACTACGTGGTTGGTATATATGAGAATGCCAAACCTAATTAATAATGATTCCTGCAGGCCGACGCTGCACGCGCCATGAACGCCGACATCAACGCGGTGATGCTGAGGTTGGACGCAGGACTGCACCTGACCGACGTTGAGCAGAGGTTGACGTTCGAGCGGATGCAGACGAAGATGCGTTCGATCTTGCGCGTCTTCTCTTGTCGTTCGGCCATGGACGCGGTACCTCCACCGGCAGCTACTGTTCCACGTCCACGCGGCCCGACACCAGGATCGAGCTCGCGCGGTGCTGGTGCGTCCACAGGTTAGTTAAGTACCTTCTCACTATGCGAAACCTTTGCCATGTTATTATAAACTGAATGTCTACTAGGTCTGACGCTGCCTACAGGACACTCTGCTGGAGCGAGTGGATCGTCGATCCCTCGGCCGTTCGCGACTCCGCCTAGCACGTCGGCCTTTGTCCGAGCGAGCGGTTCGTCCATCCCTCCTCCCTTCAGTCAGCCGCCAGGTGAGCAAGCGTCTTCCGATGAATACTACAAACGTACTATTTGGGCCGAATGTTGCTTAACTTTTGACATCTGCAGGAGGATACTACCCGGCGGGAATTTTCCGTTCGGGCGCGTCTTCGTCGCAGGCGGGCGGGTCCGGTGCGGGCGGGTCTGGTGTGGGCGACGACTTCGACGACCTGGAGGACCCAGAGCAGGACGTTCTCGGCGCCTCTCAGCTTGGTGGAGCACCACCACCACAGAGCCAGGAGCAGCCACAGGAGACGCCCGCACCAGGTGTCCGCGCTGGTCGTGGCGTGCCCGCTGACAGGCTGACGTACTCTCAGGGGCACGTTAGGGCGCAGGGTAGGAGGGGTAGGGATAAGAGGCCTCGCCAGTAGGCTACGAGTGCTACCTGTTTATAATATTTACAGTTAGTAACTTTGTGTTACCTTTTTGTATATAACTCTATTCGGTCGTCCTACTCATATGTCACGAAAACCTTTCATGTCATTCGCTACATCTACTCAACGAAACGACGAAAAACTTTCGGCGCGTGAAGATACAGAAATATGAACCACCGTGACGATCGAGTCCGTTATGTCGCACAGTTAACCACAGTACACGCACACAGTGCCTGCTCTCCATATTTTGTTTCAGATTTGAACTACTTTACGACAAACTAAATAACATTTTAAGTTCATTAGTTCGCTACACATTGCGAGGTTGTAATGTAGGCAACATTATTCATCAATACACCATACAACTACCAACTCGTGCATACTACTGAGTGCAACGAGGCCACTTTCCCTTCCTTTGGGCATCGGGATTCTCCTCCATTGCTGCCTTCGCTCGCCGCGCACGCTCAAGCTTCCGCTCCCGCTCCTCCCTATACGCAGCAACATGCCTCCTTTCCGCCTCAGCCTTGTGCTCTTTTTCTGCAGCCTCCTCCTTGCGTCTCTGTTCTATCTTCTCCTTGCGCTCTGCATCCCACTGCGACATGTACTCCAACCGCTCCTTGTTTTCCGGCTTGATCTCGGTATCGATCCACTGCTCAAAATCACATAGCGGTGGAGGGGTCTGCAACAAATGCAATATTTACTAACCAAATAAGTTGTTCAATACTACTTAATACACCAAATAATTATTACAAAACAACAGTTTCTCACTAATAAGTTAATGCGGCATTGCAGAGGTGTTGGCTCAAACTCAAAATTGGCACACATCCAGTATCTCTGCATATACGTCTCCTCTTCATCGGACTTGGCTACCTTGCAAGGATCACCGCACCAGCACATGGGCACTGGAACACCGCTAGGCAAAGGCAATGGGTTGAAGGCATTTCCGATCTTCGGGCGATAACTACAAGTCAACAATAAATGAAACACACTAAGTCGTTAATCTAGGATTCCTCATTTCATGCACAACGAATAACAGATAATATCACAGAAACTATTTATGTTACCTTGAATTGGTAGCTTTTCCACGCCTTGGCATCCTAGGGTTTAAAAAAACAACTATCAAATATTGCAAACACCCTTAGTACTTCTCATTTTACGGTCAAATATAGTACTACTACAGACCAAACGTGTGCACAACAAATCTAGCCTAAAATTATTCACACTTCTAAGTGCTACAGATCTACTCACAAATTTCAACATATCTACTCACAGTGCTACAGATCTACTCACAAATTTCAACATATCTACTCACAGTGCTACAGATCTACTCGCAAAAAATCTAGGGTCCGCATCTAAGTGCTACAGATCTACTCACAAATTTCAAATACATGGTAATTACACTAGTATGCGACACAAAATATAACCATACGTCGGGATATTGTACTAACCTGCGATCGAATAAGCACACCAACAAGGCTTACGGCTCTTCTCCTTCTTCCTCACCTCTCTCTGTTTTTTTCCTGCAATTGTGCGCGGTTGAAATGAGCGCTTCCTCAGGCCATTGGGGCTTTATGGGACGCCGACCAAAAATCGCCCTTGCAGAGGGCGAGATTAGCCCAAAAATCGCCCTCTGCAAGGGCGGCGAGTGGGCTGCCTGCAAATTTGCCGCACCCCTCTATAGTTGTAGTTCTACTTTTTCCATATTCTCATCGACAACACACAACTAATCAGTTTTGATGTGTCTCAGTAGCAAATTGCAAGGAAATTTGTTTTCTTATAAAACATACTACAATTTATCTGTTGCATGTTTCATATTATAAGTCGTTTTGATTTTTTTCAATCAATTTTTTTAAAAGTTTAATCAAGTTTATAAAAAAATATAGCATAATCAAGTTTATAAAAAATATAGCAACATTTATATTATCAAATTAGTTTTATTATATTTAACGTTGCATATATAACCTTGCTTAAATAAAGTTAAAATAGTTTAACATATGAAAAATTCAAAAAAAATCCTCTTTTTTGCAGGCGGCCCCCTGCCGCACAGGCAAAAATCGCCCTCTGTAAGGGCGGCAAGGGGGCCGCCTGCAAAATTGCCAGGGCGGCCGCCCTTTTGCAGGCAGCCCCCTGTGCTACAGTAAAAAACGCCCTTGCCGAGGGCGGCAAGGGACTTTTTTGCAAAAAAGCCACGACGCGGCAGACGGCGCCCAACGGCCGTCTGCCACGTCGGAAAAATCGCCCTCTGGAAGGGCGATTTTTAAAACTCGCCCTCCCAGAGGGCGAGAGGAGATTATTTTTGCAATATTTCGAAACCTAAAATTATTTTTGCAAATCTTTAAAAAATAAAAATAAAAAATGATAAAAATTCCCGAACTGAGCCCACCGTCTAGAGTTCTCGTTACCACCTTTTCCTAACCTCTATTTACTGATTTTTCGCGCTCACACTTTCTTAAATTATTAAACGGTTATATAAAAAAAATTACTTAAAAGATATATTAATTCATTTTATAAGTCTTTTTAGTTAATACTTTAATTAATTATGGTCGTTTAAGAAGTCAGCCACACGCGTGAACCACCCCCTCACACGCGTCCGCACCTCCGCCTCCCCCACCACAGATCGGTTCGCCGGCTTGCCGTAGGGTTTGCATCACAAAGGCACATCGTGATCTCTGCGACGTTCTCCTCTACATCCGACATGATCATTTGGTGCACGGCCGTGACCGCCAGCGCTTTCCCCCCAATGGCCCCGATGAGGAAGCAACAGTGACGAACAGGTTCAATATATACTAATTATCTATTTTTTATTTATATATTAATTAACATGACACAATTTAGTTATAATTGAATAATTTTATAAGCTGAGAGACGCGTTATATCTAAATATAAATATATATTGTGGTTTAAGAAAGTGTCCAAACTTAGACAATAAGACGAGGACATAAAAGTGAACTTATTCCTATTCGGAATGCTGTGCTCCTGCCGTCCCGCGGCCGTGATCGATTGCGAGTCGGCGCGGGAGATCCCATAAGTCTTACGAGCGGCGGGGCGCTCCTCCTCCTCCTCCACAGATCGAGAGCGCTAGGGTTTGCGTTGCAAAGGTGCGCGCGCGCGTGATCTCTGGGACGCTCTTCATCGATCGATCTGTCATGGCGGCGATCGTCCTCTGTTGCGCGGCCACGTGCACTGCTTCCGCCAATACGGCGGTGGCGATGAGGAAGCGCCACGAGCGAGATGGCGGCGCGCCAGCGACGGCGGTGGCGGCGGCCGCGCGTTCCTCCGGCGGCGACAGGTCAGCGGCCACGGCGAGGGTTCCGGCGTCGCTCCTGTTCATTCTGGCGTCTTGTTGCGTGGTGGCGGCGTGTATATTATGATCCCATGACGTGAGGTTTTCGGTGGTTCACAACTAATTTGATCGATGATGCTAGCTTAGCTATAGTCGACATAGGAATTAAGTAGTTTCTGGGATAGATTGTTTATCCGATCCATTTTTCTTTTGTTGTTATAGTTTTATATATGGGGAAAATACTGTTTTCATTGTTCGAGGATATATTCTTTCATTTCATGCATGTTATCTAAATAGTCATTAAAAAATTAAATTTTTTTGACAAGATAAATTAATATGAAATATATCACTTCACAAACATACAAATTAAAATTCAACTTTTATAAATTGTAACAAAAATAACAAATATAATTGCGATTGTACAATAACTATTTTTTGTTTAATTTGTTCTTTTTGTTGCAACTTGTAGAAGTCGAATTTAACCTTGCATGTTTATGGAGTGATATATTTCATATTAATCTGTATTGTCAATTTTTTTAAAAAATTTTGATAACTATTTAAATAACATGCAACAACGACATCCTCTCGAAGGATAAAAATCCAGATCCGTGTTGGAACAAGCTAGAAAGATTAATGTCTATACTTGATCATCAAGATATATATATTTTTTATTTTCTGATTTATATTCAAATAGGAAAGTTTAATGACCTAGAGTGAGTGCGTGCGTACACATGATGAGTTGGTCGAACAAATCAATCTGACGGACAGTGAGTCCCTATGTTTCCTATATATGCATGCTAGTTACTCCTTCAAGTGTGCGATTTTGCAGTCGATGCGACGATTCTGATGTCGATAGTAGTAAACTTGCTCATGAATGCGGATTAATTTGGTATTTGTTGACGCGAAATTCGTCGCACACATGAAGATTTGAGAGATTTGCTTCACTTTAGTGCAATTCCTAAAATTTGGGTTCAGAACATACCAGATGATTTTGATCCTGTAATTAACAAGATAAATAATTGCAAACATTAAATGTCAATGACCAATCGATCACGGAGCCAATTAAAGATCGTGTTACCAGCCGATGCCCGAAAGAATCGGCTATCTTTGAAATAGTTGAAAAAATACTATGCATTGACAAGATTTGGATGCATTATAATTATAAACAATTTTTTTAATAAAATCAATTTTGATAGGTCGAACCAAATCAATGTAACATAAGATTTAAAAATATTAGACTCAGTCACTATAACAGGATGATATATGTTCCAAATAATAAGTCGATGAACATGATGGTATAAATAGGGCAAAGAATAACTATGATCAGCTCAAAGGTAAATATCATGTAATTGCTAATTCAATCTTTTTCTATGAAACAAATAACTATGGTAGATCAGATTTAACCGAGACAATATTAATTGCTGGTAACCAAGATTAGATAAATTAACGATTATACGGATTTAAACAATAGTCGATAAACTTACTTAGGCATGCAGGCAGATAATGTATCGGTTAGATCTCCGATATAGTCTTATGTGAAAATATCACACTTGTTAAATCTATTAAACAAGTCATATTCTTAGCAGATCGGACTTAACCGAGTCAGTGTAAGATCAATAACGAGTTTAATAGATTTAAAGGAGTGATATATTTCTATAAGATGATAGATATAACATATCTAGTAAAGAAAGCAAGCAATATTAGACTAAGACAGTTTTATCATGTAAGATCGGCTGAAACTCCGATGGAATCACTATCGACAATTATAAAGCAAGTTAGTTCTTATAATTTTAGACATAACTTAGTAGATCAAATCTAATTGATGCAGCGCTAAGTTATAACTAAATTTGATAGATCTAAGCAGCCCGATAACTGTTGCTCAGGATGGTAGATATANAGTATATATATATATATATATATATATATATATATATATATATATATATATATATATATATATATATATATATATATATATATATATATATATATATATTAGAACACGCAGGAGATCTGCGTATCATTTTATTAAGATAGAGAAGAAAAGGTGGACGGTGTTAGAGAAAGACTCCGACACCCGTTCACCAAGGGTATAACAGAACACCACACATCCAAAGAAAATAAAACAAACTAGTGCATTAGTAGCACAGTCCTAGTAAAGAGATCATGGAGCCTAGCAGCTCCTGCTAGGCACCAAAGAGCGTCCTCATTAGTGATGGCATGGAGGACATCAGCCAAGCATGGGTGTTGATACGAAACACGACGACCTGGGAGATTTGTTTCACTCCAGTGCAAGTCCAAATCTTAGACAAACGGGTTCAGGGCATACCAGTTGGTTTGATCCTGCAACCAACAAGATATACAATAAAACAGTTAGATATACAATAGTCGATCGGCTGATAAGCCAATGACATACCGTATTGACCTAGCCGATGCGATCTGACCAAATCAGCTGTAAGGTGTATGGTAAACCAAATAAAGCAAACCCTAATCACACTCCATCGGCTGTGAATACATAATTTATAGACAGAGATTAGATACTAGCCGATGAAATCATAACTAGGTTAAAATAGATAATGTATCGGCTAATACTCTGATATAGTCTTATACAAGAATGTCAATCTAGATAAATATATCGAGGCAAGCTTGATATATTTAAGCAAAGTAAGATCCTTGTATAAGGGGGCAGATATAACATGAAAAGTATGATTAAAGGACTTTTAAACAAAGCTAGACAGTTATATCAGATAAAATTGGCTGAAACCCCAATGCTACCCCTATTATAAGCAAAAGACAGACTAAATATCATGATTCTAATTAGGACTAGAGCTGATGCAGCACAAAGTATAAAAAGATGTATGATATCTAGATAATCAAGCCTTTGCATGTTTTTCAAGGTGGTAAATACCTTATGCCAATCTAGGCTAATAAACTGATTTAGCCAATACCGACAAAACCTTATGCAAGATTCGGCCGGTACGACTAAATTAGCCATCGACTTGAATTGGCTAAGTTATGTGGTAAATTAACAAGCCATACCTCTAGCTGACAAACTTGAAGCACGAACTCGTTGAGAAAAGAAAAATTATGGCAATGCGCCGAAAGTGTTGTATTAAACTGTTGTTGTTTTCTACATGGACCTCGAACTTATATTTATACCCGTACATACAAATTTGTCCTTGCCGGACACTATTTACAACTTTTCTAAACAAACAAGTCCTAGGTGGACTCTTACTATAATATTATAAAAAAAAACTAACTCTTATTCCTAATTAATAGATACAATTGCCTTATCCGGACTCAATTCCTAGTTGACAATATCTTCAAGCCCTTCTCCGAAGTCAACACGAACCCGGGCTACTCGTATCGGCTCAACCAAGTTCGATTCAGAACACCCATATCGGCCGCCGAGTCCGACCCCATATCGACCGATACAGTCCTAGCTGATGCGCTGTCTGTTTTGAAAAACTCCTTTACTCCTTCAAATCCGTCTCGGATCCAATCTCGATCGCTAGCATATCTTTACCAAATTTTGCTGTTAACAATGGGGTAGCGCCATTAAAAACACAATTGTTCCTGTGCTTCCAAATTTTCCGAGCGACCAAGATGATTAAAGAGTTTAGCCCTTTCTTCTCATTAGTAGGTAAGCCCCTTATCGTTCTTGATCACCAATTGGCAAACCTAGCAGTAACTTGGTTGGAAAGGTAGAGTAGCCAAGCCGTTGCAGGATCAAACACCATACTTGTTGAGAAAACGCACAAGTAACTAGGATATGATTAATAGTTTCCTCAGCTTGATCACATAATGGACATGCTGGCGGGTGTTGAAGTCCTCGCTTGTCCAACCGATCTGCTGTCCAACAACGATTATTAATTGACAACCATATAAACAATTTGCATTTCAAAGGCGCCCAACTCTTCCAAATTCTTCTCCAAGGTGCAAACCTTACTGTCCCAACAAAAATGGCCTCATATGCAGATTTAGAAGTATAAATTCCTGAGTTTAAGAGCTTCCAATCATGTTGATCTGGAACTCCAACTTGTAAGACCACCCCTTTGACTAAGTCCCAAATCTGAAGAAATTCCACGAGAACTTGAACCGTCAATGGTCCGTTAATATCTGTTACCCATTTTTTGTTGTCCAAGGCTTGCGCCACCGTACATCGCTTGACAGTCTTTTTGGCTATCAACTTAGTCAGATTAGGAGCTATCTCACTAACAATTTTCCCTTCCAGCCATCTATCTGTCCAAAACAAGGTGGATTGTCCATCTCCTATGCAAGTCTTTATCGCTATGCTCAATAACTCACTAGAAACACGAGGCACCTGGACTGGTAGACCGTGCCATGCCCGAGCACTATCTATCTTCTATAACCAGAGCCAACGTATTCGGAGCGACCAACTCATGTACTCCAGATTAAGCACTGCCAAACTGCCATACTCAATGGGTCGCCAAATCTTATTCCAAGCGATCGGACAATTACCACCATTTGCCTTTTCCTCCCCTACCCATAAGAAGCCTCTTCTTTTCTTGTCAATGGATTTGATCACCCATTTTGGAAGGTCCATAGCGATCATGAGATAGATTGGTATAGCTGAAAGAACTGCTTTCACAGTTATTAGGCGACTCGCCCTGTTCATTAGCAAGGCCTTCCACAAAGGGAGCTCATCTGCCACTCTATCAATGAGAGCTAAAAAATCAGCTTTAGAAGGCTTCTTTACTTTCAACGGGACACCCAAATAAGAATAAGGAAACTCCTTCGCTTCACATGGCAAAGTATTAGAGATTACTTGTAGTTCTTCATCAGAACATCTAATAGGAATGACTGAGCTCTTCTGCATATTTGTAACCAGCCCTGAAGCATGACCAAAGATATCCAAAATATGCTTGATAACCGACAAGTCATTAATTGTGGGTCTAGAGAATAAGACCACATCATCTGCATAGAAAGAACATCGTTGTTGTGTCTGTCGGATCGCAAGTTGCTGCACCCATCCCTCATCACTTGCTTGGCACATAAGTGAATTCAAAACATCCATGACCAAAACAAAAAGCATTAGAGATAACGGGTCTCCCTGCTGAAGTCCATGCCTGTGATAAATAACCTCTCTTCGTATCCCATTAACCAAAACCCGAGTAGAAGAAGTAGCAAGAATCATGCTAAGAAGGTTGCACCATCAGCGACCAAAACCCAACTGCTGCAATACCTCTAAAAGAAAAGGCCAGGACACTGAATCAAACGCCTTTGAGAGACCCGTTACTTCTCTGTTGGTAGCACGTTTCTTCTCCCACGCGATGGTAGATATATTGACCAATCTTAGATAATAAAATAGTTTGGATAGTATCGGCTCATTCGAGATGACACTACTACAAAAACCTCCATAGGTACCGGCTACATAGGTGCCGAATTTGCTAGAACCGGTACCTAAAAGACAAATAGACCCAATTTTTCCACGAACCGGCACCTATAAGATCTTATAGGTGCCGGTTGAATGGGAGAAGGCTATAGGTGCCGGTTTGTAAGAAAAACCGGTACCTATGAGCCCAAAAAAGGTGCCGGTTTTATTTACGAACCGGCACCTATCACATAGGTGCCGGTTCGTAATAAGAACCGGCACCTATGTTACGGCAACATAGGTGCCGCTTTAACCTAATAAACTGGCACCTATCACATAGGTGCCGGTTCTTATTAAAAACCGGCACCTATGTGGTGGCTTCCTTCGGAAGGAAACTAAATAGGTGCCGGTTCATAACATTAACCGACACCTATATCCCCCAAGTCTATATATACCCCTTGTTCACTGCATTCTCATGATTTTGTGGCTTCTCTTCAGCTCATCCAAACGGGGGGAGGAGGTTTTGCCCAAAAATTTAAAAAATATCGAGAGGTCTATGTGTTTGCGTGCGTAAAGGTTAGTACGTGTTGATTCGATATGTAATTCGCACTAATATTTGTCAAGTTAATTTTTTTTTGCAATTTGTTTTGTTGAATGAGAAGCATGAGAAAGTATGATGACTTATTATTTTAGAGTAATTTAGAGATTAATCATCAATGAGTAATGTAACTGTTATTAACATATATCAGAATTTCAATAGATATAGAGAATGATATACGTATGTTAGTGGTTAATTTAAGAATTTTCGTAGGAGCGATGGATGAAGGAGGGATGAACATTCCGCAGCGCGGTACCTTGGAATATGCCAGGAGAGTAACCAACTTCGTGATCGCAGCCACGAGATCCAGATCATTGAATACGACGGAACACTTGCGTTGTCCATGCGCTGATTGCAGGAATGAGAGACAGTTTCCTGCAAAACAAGTTCATGAGCATCTCCTAACAAGGGGTTTTATGCCTAATTACACATGTCAGGACAATCATGGTGAAGATGAGAATCCGGATGTAATGGACGGAGGCAATGTGGAGTTGCCTGCTGACGGAGGTGGATATGATAGTGACGAATCAGATGGTTTAGATCAGATGTTACGCGACGGGGAGACAGCCCTCGACGATGACAGGCAATACGAGAAGTTCAAGGGCATGGTGGAGGACTCAAAAACCCCGCTTTATCCAGGATGCAATGAGCAGCACACCAAGTTACACGTCGTCCTCTCGTTGCTGCAGATGAAATCAACCAACGGTTGGAGTGACAAGAGCTTCACAGAGCTTCTACAGCTGATTGGAGACCTCCTTCCAGCGGGTCATGTGCTGCCAGAAACAACATACCGAGCGAAGAAGGTTGTCTGTCCACTCGGACTGGAAGTGCAGAAAATTCACGCATGTCGAAATGACTGTATCCTATATCGAGGTGACTATGCAGACTTGGATACATGTCCAGTTTGCGGAGCACTGCGGTATAAGGGTGGAGTTAACGATGATGATGATGTTGATGATGACAGTGGTGGCCCGGTCCTGAAGAAGAGGAAAGTGCCCGTTAAAGTTGCGTGGTATTTTCCTATAATCCCTCGGATTGAACGCATGTATGCAAATAAAAAACATGCAAAGATGATGCGTTGGCACCACGAAGAGCGTAAGAAGGATGGAATGATAAGACACCCTGCCGATGGATCTCAATGGAGAAAGATAGATAGAAAGTATAAAAAGCATTTCGCGCAAGAGATTAGGAATATAAGGTTTGGGCTGAGCACGGACGGGATGAATCCATTCGGTGACATGAGCAGTCGACATAGCACGTGGCCAGTGGCACTTGTTATCTACAACCTTCCTTCATGGTTGTGCATGAAGCGTAAGTATATTATGATGCCACTTCTAATCCAAGGGCCCAAGCAACCTGGCAACGATATCGATGTCTACTTCAGGCCATTAGTGGATGATCTTAAGTTTCTATGGGACCGGGGTGTGCAAATGTGGGATGCGTACAAAAGAGAGTACTTCACCTTAAGGGCAATGTTGTTCGTTACCATCCAAGATTACCCTGCAGCTGGTAACACATCCGGGCAAACAGTGAAAGGTGGTTGTGCATGTGTGCAGTGCATGCGGGATACATCGAGCAGGTGGCTGAAGTACTCCGGAAAGACTGTGTACATGCGCCATCGGAGGTTTCTTCCAGCCGGCCACCAGTACCGTAGCAATACAAGAGATTTTGATGGCATGGTGGAGGAGGGTACAGCTCCAACACATCGTACCGGCAGAGGGATTTTTGAAGAGGTACAAGATATTGAATGTATATTTGGTAAGGGGCAAGGCAATCGAGGCACAACGAGCAAGGGTGGTAAGAAACCTCTTTGGAAGAAGAAATCTATCTTTTGGGAACTACCATATTGGAAAGATTTGGATGTCCGTCACGCGATTGACGTGATGCATGTTGAGAAGAATGTGTGCGAGAGTTTGATGGGACTCCTGCTAAACATACCCGGCAAGACAAAGGACACATTGAAAGCCCGGAGAGACCTCGCAGACATGAACATCAGGCCTGAGCTACATCCTCTAGAACAGCCCAATGGTCGTCAGTACCTCCCTCCCGCGTGCTACACCCTTAGTGCCGCAGAGAAAATAAGCCTGTTGGAGTGCCTGCAGGGTGTCCGAGTCCCCTCTGGTTACTCCGCGAACATTAAAAGACTTGTCAACATGAAGGAGAAGAAATTAGTGGGCATGAAGTCACATGATTGCCACGTGCTGATGACACAACTTCTTCCTGTTGCTATTAGAGGCATTTTGCCAGATAAGGTTCGAAACCCAATCATAAAGCTGTGCTCGTTCTTCAATGCTATATATCAGAAGGTGATCGATCCAAGCACGCTAGACAAGCTCCAAGCAGATGTAATCATTACCCTTTGCCAGCTCGAGATGTGTTTTCCACTATCATTTTTTGATATAATGGTTCACCTCGTGTCACATATCGTGAAGAGATAAAGATTCTCGGCCCAGTGTATCTGCATAACATGTGGGCTTTCGAGAGGTTCATGGGGATCATAAAGAAGTATGTGCGTAATAGAGCTCGACCAGAGGGCAGTATCGTAGAGGGTTATGCAACAGAGGAGGTGGTTGAGTTCTGTATCGACTATATGGATTTGCATCCCATTGGTGTGCCGATGTCTCGACACGAGGGCAGGCTACTAGGGGAAGGGACACTAGGGCATAAGGCAATTTTCGCTCCTAGCCTAGAAACATTACGGCAAGCACATTTCGCAGTGCTCCAGCAGTCGACCTTGGTGGCTCCATTTGTCGACATGCATTATAACACACTCCGCAGCGAGAACCCAAGCAAATCAGAGGCATGGATAGCTAAGCAGCATAGGCTGAATTTTGGCGATTGGTTACAGAAGCATATCATTGCTATGAATACTGATAGTGACCAGCTGTATGTTTTGTCTCGAGGACCTGCGAGCACAATTCATTCATTCCAAGGGTATGACATTAATGGCTATACATTTTACACGAGAACCCAGGATGCCAAGAGCTCGTATCAAAACAGTGGTGTCCACATAGACGCCTTCGACAGTAATGGTGTAGAACAAACGTACCATGGTTATATAGAGGCAATCTGGGAGCTTGAATATGGACCGCTGAAGGTACCACTTTTCCAGTGTCAATGGGTCAAAATTCCAAGTGGTTTGAGGATTGACAAGTATGGAATGTTCATCGTGGACTTAAACAATGTAGGTTACCAAGATGAACCATTTGTGCTCGCAGAATCCGTAACACAAGTTTTTTATGTCAAAGACCCTTCCTCGTTGACCGATTGCCACGTGGTTCTCCATGGAAAGCGAAGCATTGTCGGAGTTGAGAATATCGTTGATGAGGAAGGCTACGATCAAATCGATGAGCTACCACCGTTTGCAACAGATGTAGAAGGAGGTGAAGAAAGTCAGAAAGACGAAGACGAGGAAGAAGCACCATATGTTCGCAGTGACCATGAAGAAGGAGTAATTGTGATAGACATGCATGTTTGAATTGTACTGTAACAAACATGTAAATTGTGTATTTGGTCCAGCCTTAGTGCAGGCTATTGGTTTGTGTCTCTATCTACCTATCTATCTTGCTATATATCTATATGATAGAAAGGTTGAGAGGTGTAAGTTGTGTTTGGTTTTTTTATCATTGTCAAGTTTTCGTGAGAGAAAGATTCTAGAATTACCAAAATTTGGTAATGAAGGCAAGTTTTGACAATGTTTAGATTGTTACCTTGCCAAAGCTAAAACTTGGTAGGGTTAATTTTGGCAACAAAGTGAACAACTCCTAAGTCAAATATTCCTAACTTTAGCTATTAATTTTTAGAAATTCATATAGTTCAATAATATATGAATTATTTATGTTATGAAATTATTTATCATGGTGAACCTAAAAACATAAATTTTATAAATGTTAAACTATATAAATTTCTAAAAAATAATGGCCAAAGTTAGTAATGTTTGACATATAGAACAAAGCTGAAACAATAAATAATTTGAAACGGATGGCATAAAGTATTTTTTTAAAGCAATTTATTGAGTAATTAGAAAATAATTTGACTTAACATAACGAGAGATATATTAATTAGTAATTAGGATAGCTTGAGCCGGCATTATATATTTGCTACTGCTAATTAGCTAGAGCAATGAACAATTAAAATCAAACAACTGAACTGACCTTTTAAATGAGAAGATGATACTAATCCCAAATCCTTTTAAACGATCTTATCTGATTATTTCTCCCCTTTTTGGGTCCAAATTTATGTCTTTACTGAGGATAAAAGTAGGTGTGGTCCTGCTAGCTACTAGTTGATGCTCAAAAGATGGATGGTCCCTAGACTAAACTAGCCTCCTAGATTTCGATGTTGAAAGATTTGTAAAGGTACTGTATTTTAGTGGGAAGAAGAATATTATTCAACAATCTAACAAAATTCAAAATCAAGTATACATACATGCATGGTTCCAACTTGCCACCAAATGTGTTGATATATAACCCCCCCAGAAGCCACATAGGTACCGGTTCGTATTTACAACCGGTACCTATTGTTGTAAAAGGTGCCGGTTTTAAATAAGAACCGGTACCTATGTGATCCAAAAGGTACCGGTTCCAATTTAGAACCGGCACCTTTTTACCACAATAGGTACTGGCTGTAAATACGAACCGGTACCTATGTGGCTTGTATATATGCGGCCGTCGATCGGTATTTTCCCCAAGACACCCCCTGTCGATGCCATTTCCCCCAGACCACCCTGCCGACGCCAAGATCAACCGGTCGCCGCCCGCCGCCCGCCGTCGCCACCCACTGCCGTCCCCCTCCTGCACCACCGTCGGTCATCCCCCTGCCTAGATCTACCGCCGTCGCCGTCCACCGTCGTCCTCCTTCCGGATCTGCGGTCCGCTCGCCCGCCCGCCTGCGCCCTCCATCACCATCCCCGTCCTCCAGCGCTGCCGTCCTCCATCGTCGCCGCTGCTCTCCTCAAGCGCCGCCGTCCTCCATTGTCGCCGCTGCCCTCCTCAAGCGCCGCCGTCCTCCATCGTCGCCGCTGCTCTCCTCAAGCGCCGCCGTCCTCCATCGTCGCCGCCGCCCTCCTCCGCCGCTGTGGTGTTCTCCTCGAGCTGCTGCTGCTGCTGCATTCTTCGCCGCCGTCCTCCAATCTTCACTGTCAAAGGTGTGCAATTATGTCAATTACATGTTTGAAGCCGTAGCAAATCATGCAAGTTAGTCCTGACTAACTATGCCATTCTTACAGTGAATAGCCAACTGGCTTTGATCTATGGAATTATAATTCAATTGTATATCTTTATGCATGATCTTGGGCTGCTATAGCAACTGTATTTGATTGACCGTGGTGAACTTATACCAGTGCTTAGTGCTTACGCACAATTAGAGCCGTCGACCTCATCTTTGCTTTTATCAGAAGATGCAATCCACTCCAGAATTCCTTTCCTGTGAAATAAATATATACTTTGTTGTTTAACAGACTCAAGGTGCACGGAGTGATTTTCAAGTATAGAAGTATGATTATATGCATAAAGCACCTAACTGATTATGAAAACAGTTGCAACCAGTGATGTTATAACTTACAGTATAACTCTATTGGTTACAACTATTAAGTCAATCAAATACCTCCCATCATATTGTCGAAAACACCAGGCTGTTGGTTTATGATAATGAATATTCTAAGCTATAGATATTATTTCTAATTGGCTGGCCTGATTCATAAGTCCCAACAACCGTTGGCCATCATGGAATACATGATGATCAATGTTCAGTATAGACTCATGGAGCTAATCGGTTCATGGTTCATTTTGGTGACACTTGTTGATATCTGTGTAGTAAATATTGTTATTTCTCTATAGTTTTATCATGACATATGAGTGCTATCTGTAATGATTGTATAAATGTGATTTCACTGTAGGCTTATACCCAAAATTTCCCTACAATATTGCTGTGAGCTAGCTTTTTTGCTATTTGGTATGAATGGAGTTTGTTTGATTTCTTAACGGAAAGGGTCTTGTCAGAATAGAAGGACACGTCTACGTGCTAGCACATATTAAACAACTAATATACATTAATTACCAGATGAACAATACATATAAAATATTTAATATGATTAATGTACCTTCTGTCAAATATAATACAACTTGTTAATCAACTCCATTTTTATAACAGTTTACTAACTTGTTAAGCAAAGTTAGTTCATTCATTTGGTGTAAATATAGTCAGTTTTGAATATGTAAGTAACACATACTCTAGGTTTCAGGCAATCTGTAGAACAATTATGTACATAAGGATTGCTTTTGAATTTCACTACTCAAATTCATGTTTCAGAACTAAACAGATTTCAGAACTTGAGCACAAATTCAGAAATTTAGACGGCTTATAACTTTCATATGCTTAATAGTAAAATTGAAATTCTTTCACCTAAATTTGAAAACATCACCGAATTAGTTCACATAGTGGACAGGTTGAGGAGCACGTACAAGGCAAGTGCCCCTTCTTCCTTTGATACATTAATACACTATAGCTATGCAAAGTACATTAGTACACTTGCTTTATGAGGCTGTTTACTTTTTCATATTTTTTCAATTTTGGGTCTCTCGCTTTTCGCGTACACGTTTTCTAAACTGCTACATGGTGTATGGAATTAAATGGCATTACTTTACTGTTGGTATATTTGGAAGAATATCATCAAGAGGACAATAAGTTCTTACACTAATTTCTTGTATCTATCTAGCAGTAGTTCTAGCCTAGATCTACAAAAGGAAATGTCAGGGGAACAAGATAACATTAGGCCTACAAATTCTGGAGAAAGCGATGGTGGTAATGGTAGCCCAAGTGGCTTTCTAAACTTGAATCAGCCCGGTGTTAACCCGCACAATACAGAGGTAAATTAACCTATCTGGAACAAATAATACCTTAAAACTACATATATCGTCAGATATGAATGACTAATTTATACTGATGTTTGAAGGAGGTTGATCCTTCGGCCACTACGCACTCCGCGAATACTTCAACCTCATCGGCAAGAAGAAAGGCTAGAGGTCCAACTAGGATGCCCTCAGGTCTATACACTATCACTGAGTTAGCTGCAGATGGGACCCCTATAGCTCCAGAATCGGCACTCACCCCATATGGCAAAGCTATAGGTGTCATCGTGAAGGATGACATCCCCATCAAGTACCGGCACTGGAAGAGCAGTGATACAGACGAATTGGAGTGGACGGTACCAGACAGAGACAAGGATCTTGCTTGGGAAAAGTTAAAGCGGACATTCCAGTTTCCCGAGGGACAAGAACTCGCAAAGTCCGGGGCTCTTAAGAAGATGTCCATCAGCTTCAAGAAGTGGAAGACGGATCTTAATAGGAAGTTTGTCAAGAAGGGTCTGACACCAAATTTTGAAGATGCCAACTATCGAAGGTGTCGTCTTTTCTGGGATGACTTTGTGGCCTATAGAACATCAGATGAGGCAAAGGAGATTAGCGAAAGGAACCAGGCCAATGTGGCCAAAAACCGATACCCTCACCGTCTCGGCCCTAGCGGATATGCTAAGAACATAGCCAAATGGCAACTCCGGGAAGATGAGCTGCTGCAAAAGGGAATCGAGATCGAGACGAAGGACTGGTGCCAACGGGGAAAGAATTACCAATACGCCCGAGGTTCAACACTCTCGGATACAGGCGAGTTGGTACACAAGGGTCTTCGAGAGCAAGAAGTGTCCCAGAGGATCCACGAGGCCCATCTAAAGTCCTCAGAAGGTTCTTTTGTTGCGAGCAGGGAGAGAGATGAGCTTACACTTGCATTGCAGAACCCTGAGCATCCAGGACGCACAAGAGGAATTGGCCTAGTTCCATGGAGAGAAGGTTTTCCTGAAGACAGACATAGGTACCGGTCTCGGAGCAATAAAAATTCCAGAGACCAATCGGAAGAGATAAGACTATTGAAAGAACAAATGGCACTGGTAATGGCAAGGCTTGAAGGTCAGCAAGGAGGCAATGCTGGCCACTTAACCAGTCCAGGTGGGAAGAAAAGCAGCTGCGCTTCAATTGAGGTTCCTCAAGAACCGGACACGGTTCATTACCCCGTGGACCACATCACTGTACGTACTGCATGCAGGCTGCATGTGCCACTTCAAAACATCAGTCAAGAGGTGGCACGCGCGATGGCACATCCCGTAACGGAGGGAGGGACGATACACGGTAAGCCGATACCAAGTGGCTACTCAAGGGTCGAAGTGGAGGACGTGCCGAGGAGGTACAGGGCAGTGCAGCTTGATTTTGCTCCAGAGGAGGGGGTGAACACTCTTGGTGAAGCCATCCACAACATAATCCTGTGGCGCAAGCGTTTCATTATCTTTCCTTCAGGAGATGGTGATGACGAGCCAAGCGATGGCGGGTCTAGCTCTGAAGGACTTCCTCCCTCCCCTCAAAGGATGCCAACTCCACCACCATTGCCACATAAGAGCCCGTCTCCTCCACCGGCGCAACGTAAGAGCCCATCTCCTCCAGAGGCAACACATCAGAGCCTAGCTTCATCAGACCGGCCGAAAAAGAGGGGACGCCTCTGTAAAACTTCCCAAATGTCTGAACCACCATCTCTGAAGAAGACCAAGAAGACGCCATTGCCTACCAGGTCGGAGCCATCTTTCAAAGTGCCAGTCGAAGTACAGGATCACTTCATTCGCATGGCAAGGCCACCTGCCCGAAAGCAACCTATTACGGACTTCCGACGCACGATCAGGAAAAAGGGATTGCAAGAATTTTCCAAGAAAGAATTCGAGAAAGATGAGGCCAGCAAGACTATGCAAGACTTTCTAAAAGAGGCAGGGCTGAAAAGTTTGGATGATGTGGATAATATTGAGATGGCCCCATTGGCAGCTCAGTTCAAGCTTGGTCATTCTTTGACTACCGACGAATATCGCCACGTCATTGGCAAATGTACTCAAATGAGAAGGGTAGAAGAGTGGTACTTACAGATGGCCAAGGATGGTAAAGAGATGTTCCCCGTCTTTTACAGGGACGAGGACTTTCATCACTGTGATGGTATAGTTTGGGTCCCATTTAGAGAACTATTTCATCTATACAATCTGAGGGAGCTAGACTTATCAGTAATTCAGTTATGGGCATTGTAAGTATACTCGAACTCTCGCCATTTTTCTAAGTAAATATCCTCGTTGCGTGTCTAATTATTTTCCTTATGCAGAATGGGGTCGCTTGAATGTAGAGCGACCCATAACAAGCTAGGATTCCTCGACCCACAAATAGTCAATTCCTGTAATATTGACGCAGGCGAATGGTCCTCCCAAGAAGTGCTGAACTACCTTTACACATCCTTTGTCAAGACATGAATACCATCCTTCTGCCCTACCACTTTAAGTAAGTGTGGCATTATCGTTGTACCTCCCATCGTTGTACTTTAAGATGTTAATTGTTCTCTTCCCTTGTATGTAGGCCTCACTGGATTCTTATTGCCATCCATTTAAACGATTCCAAGATTGTCGTCATGGATTCAATGAGGAAACCGCAATCCAACTACCAATCCCTCATTGACATCCTAGATAAGGCACTTGTGAAGTACAAGAAGAAGTGTATTCGACACGCTCCATGTGCAAATAAATTTCGAGTTTGGTGCCACCCTTATTGCTCACGTCAGGATCTGGGCACGAGCACATGTGGGTTCTACGTGATGAGATTTATGTGGGTTTTCATGGAGGACGGTAACTGGAACATTACGGATGCTGAGGTTCGCCCTGTCTCCTAAGACATAAATCCAATTTACTAAGCACATAGTATCTTTCCACATCTTTAATCCTTCCATTTGCAGAAATTAAAGCTCCCGACAAGTAAATTGCTGCCACATGTTTGCTTGGGCCTCGCTGAACAGCTATGTGGATTCATCTTCGACCATATCATCTCGTCAAACGGCGCATACAACATTTCGAAGGCTCCTGCTGGGCTAGTGGGTTTCATTGAGGCTGGCGGCCCTACTGACACTTTAGATAGCCGATCAACGCCAAAGCATACAAAGACCTAGAATTAGTGGGCCATCCTTTCAAACATTTTCTAAGTGTCTTGTAGATTAGTTATTTGGATTGATGTGGTTTTCTTAATGTCTTGAACATGCATTAAGTTTCTCTATTTGTTAATGTTTATCTATTATTTTTTCACATATATATCTAACCATGTATTCAATTTTCTCTATTTCATATTTTTATCCCTAACAGCAACAGGTGATCTCACTGATTGGATGTGGCATGGATGAGGGAGGCATCATCATTGTTGTCTCTGTAAGCAACAGGTGAGCATGTGTAACTAAAATTTTCATATGAGTACGAGTTTAGAGCATTTGAGATGTTGTAGAGCTCAAGCGAATTTTTGTCAAGTCTCCTGAGATGTGTAACACATCTGGTCGCCGCCTTCGTGTGGTTTGACGGGCACGTCTCAGGCTGAAGTTGACTGGCACGCTGAGTCCCAGCAATATTTTCTATGCTCTCTACTCGAGGCTTCGGGTTTTATATTATGGTTGCTACTTGACTTCATAGTATATGCATATACATATATCAGTTTATACATATATTACTAGTAGTTAGGTCTCCTTTAATCCCTATGTGTTAATATATCCAGAAGAATTAATAGTTTGTGTAGTCACCTCAGGGTATAAATAGATGAGAAGTCGAGGCTCTCGGTATCAATTTAAAGAGATAATAGTTTGTGAGAAAATTAGGGTTTTAGCATAGGTTTCATTTTGAGTTTGAAATTTGACAGAGGAGTGCTGTGGGTTCAATTTGTATACATAATTTGAAAACCGGTGTTGTATATAACTAAGAATAGCAGTGAAGAAACAAGGATCTGTTTACAAGAACTGAAAGCGAAAACTTGGATCAAATAGTCTTCCACTCGTGCACTAGCAGCAAACACGATCAGAAGATAAGGTCCAATAGATACCAAACATCAAACACTCAAGAATTGATCAATCACCTAAACTTGCTCTTCTCCAACCCTAGTGGCGGCAACATTTTACTGATATTTAGATGGGAGCGTCATCTTCCTTTACAGCTAGGGAACCAAACCCTAACAGCCTCATGTACCAAACCCCTAAAAATCTTGTAAAAATGCGAAGTTATAAAAAGTAATAGTCAATACAAGATTGCTATCAAAACGGGACATATATTTAAATAAAAATGTCAAGAAAAAGAACATAAGTACTAGCAACTGTAACTTGAAATGTGTATAAATCTGTCATATGAAGAAATTGTGTATGTACCTTTCGAAAATAGTTCTGTTTTTTGTTCAATGAAGAACAATATATATTTGCACACGAGTTTGCCTTAACTTACCGTATTCTATAGCTGTCATCATCTACTAGTTTCTACAGTATATATATATCCCATATGTATCTACAACAAAAATGGAAGTGCTCTGCTTCCTTCTCTCTTTGGCTGAGAACTTCATGATCATCTATGATCAAAAATATATAATGGGCCAGCTACATGATCATCTATCAGTGGGCACCAGATCAGTAAACAGGATGGGCAAATTAAGTTAAGAAATTGCAGGGAAGCATATGCATGTGTCTTGATCTTCTTGTTGTAGTTGCAGTGGTTACTGTTGCAAGTAGAATATATATGATCATCTATTCTTCTAGTAGCTCTAGCTATTGGGAGAGACAAGAGAGATAGAGATGGATGGATAGAGAATAGTAAACCTAATTAACCAGACTTTTCTTAAAGGCCTCTGGGATTTTTGATTTTGACTGCTGTCTGTGGCTTTGCTTCTTGGTCACCACCACAAGCTGGATGGATAAATTCATTTGAGAAGTGGATTGAATCCACATGAGGCAAGTGGGTTGGATTATTGGTTTGGTTTGATTTGGAAAATGGGTTCGATTCTGTGATTTCTGCGATGTGAATATAATATTGTAATATTCTATGATTTCTGTGTTTCAGGAAATATTATATGTGACCCTGCAATTATTTTTTTTTGCTTCAAGACTATAGGTGCCGGTTCTTGTAAAGAACCGGCACCTATGAGGCATCAAAAAAAAAATTTTTTTTCGGTTCAGGACAATAGGTGCCGGTTCTTTTAAAGAACCGGTACCTACGAGGCATCAAAGGTGCCGTCCTACCACTTATACGTGCCGGTTATTTATACGAACCGGCACCTATAATACCATATAGGTACCGGTTCGCCATTTACAACCGGCACCTAAAATTTTATAGGTGCCGGTTGAGGAACCGGTACCAATCGCTTTGATCATTAGTGCCGACCAATTGGTGCCGGCTTCGAAACCGGCACCTACGAGGCCTTTGGAACCGGCACCAATGACTATTTCTGTACTAGTGTGAATTGGTTGATAATAGCAAACAATGATATCAACTAAGATTGAACAATATATATGATAAATAACGCTTGCATCGGTTGAGACAGAGTACCGGACTCAACCGAGGAAGCTCTAGCCCCATCGATACAAGCGAAATTGACGGAAGTCACCTCGTTGTCGGAGATCAAACTCAACCAATGCAACCCAGCTCGAAAATAAGAACTCATCGAAATAAACTTAGAAAACTAGGGTGGCGATGCGCCGAAAGTTGTATTATTGATCGAGAGATAGATTACAAAGACCCCGGGTGTACATATTTATACCCTCGGGTTGATACTTGTCCTAATCAAACACAATACAAGTTTCCTAAAGATAAAAAGAAAGATACCAGTCCTGATGGGACACCAGACAAACTTTCTAGAGATAAAAGGAAAATTACTAAATCCTATCTAATTAATAGATAGAATTAAATTGCCATGCCACAGTCTTCACGATTCCTTCTAGAATTTGGTCTCTTCTGGGAAAGCTTTCATTGGCTGAATGTCTTCTTTTCTTAATCGAATCCACTAAAGAATTTTACTAAATTTTGGCGTTAACAGCATCTTGTGTTGCATAGCTAGCTTGGAATACAAGATGTTTTAACGATGCAAATTCCCGTGTTAGATGATGCCCACTAATCTGTTCCGACTCTGTTTCTAAATGGTTGGGCCGACTCTAGCTCTGTATATAAAAATCTCTCTCTTGACTCTGTTTCTAAATGGTTAAGCTTCTAACATTGCTTCTAAATCAATTATGTTTCTAAATGGTTGAGAAGACTCTATTTCTAAATGGTTGGTTGAGCCACGGATGAAGAAGTTGCCTATTCTCTCCTGACTTTGTCCCTAAATTGACTATGTTTTCTAAATGATTGTTTAAGTCGCGGATGAAGAAGAACAACGATGCATTCGCGAACGAGGACCTGGACTCTGTGTGAATAGGTGTCGAATATACTAGTCCTATTTAGTTACAATTAGACTTGGAGTTGTAATAGGTGATAGGGGTGGAGTTAGAGTCGGACTCTATTGCTCGATAACTCTCTTAAATAGAGAGGGGGACACTACAATGTAATTATGATGACTACAATGTAGCGTAGACATGTAGGGAGAAGATGACGACGAGGCCATGGACTTGTAGCGGCTAGGTGCTATGTTGATTGGGGAGGAGCGCCCATAATCAGAGCCCCGGAGATGTAGGCTTTTGCTGAACTTCGTTAACAAATATCGTGTGTTCCTGTGTCATTATCTGGCATGTTATGGGTGATCAATGACTGAAGCGATCGAGGAGATTAGTTGTCGTTCCGCTATATCAACTAACTTTTATAACAAGTGGTATCAGAGCCCGAAGGTTTTAGCATTGGATCAAGAAGACATGTGAAGGAGAAAAAACGAGGTGGGATCGTGCATCGATAAGAGATTGTCAGCAGTGACGATGAGATCGATGGCGACAACGAGGATGTTGCGGAGGTGACGACCTTGCTCGCGACCAGATTGGCGATGGCGGAACATGACCGGAAGACGGGGTCGGGCGTGGCTGAAGGCAACCGAAGAGATCGGAGGGGTAGTGCTATGGACGGCGTGTTCGATGCATGTGGCGATCACGGATCTGTGGTGGCAGGGAGGCCAGTGTCGGAAGGAGCGTGGCGCGGCGTGGCGGATGTGTAGGGCCGAGACGACGGGATCGTGGACGATGAACACGAGGGCTGCGACTACGGTACGTGCGTAGGCATAGACAAATAGCATGGGGTGTTGTCTTATGCGTACGGTGTACGGCGCATTAACGAGCAAGTGAGGCACATGAAGAAGCCAAACCGAGCAAGGTACAACAATCACATGCACATGAACCTGGAAGCTGCAGTTTTGGAGATTGGGCATGTTTGAAAAGGCCATGTGAACATGAAGTTGGTTATTTGCATTGATATGTGGCTATCGTGCATATCAAGGGACAACACTAGCATATGCATGCATGTGTGTCGTTTAATGTACAGCAGGGCCATGGGGAAAAGCTGACAGAGAGAGATTGGTGGGCCAAAAGAAATCGAGTGGACGAGTTGGCAGAAAGAAACGACTTGTCAGAGTCAGACAAGCCTGACTCGACCGCGGTTGCTATGGAATCGGATACAGAGTCATGTATGGACACCGATTCGTGGCCGCGTCGGGTTCCTATCAGTTGTCCTTTCAATAGGCTGCGGAGAGGGTCGAACCAAAGCAACAAGAAGCGGCAACAGTTTTTGGAAGTCACACATCTAGACGTTAGTGATCAAGCAAAGCAGCCGACTCGGCAAGACATTGGTCAGACGCGGTACAGGTGGCTCTGTAGGCTTGCTGTGCAGAGGCTCGTGACAAAGCACATGCGTACGGGTGAACCAAGCCAGGCCGACGAGATCGTGCGGGAGCAGAGGCACATTGAGGGCGGAAGATTGGTCACATTGGATTACTGCGGACATGTGGTCTACTAGTTGATGTCTGAGATTGGATCACAAGACAAGATTGTGAAGACAAATACAGACGGTACTGAACAGAAAGGCGAGTATTCTGGTGGTGACAGGCCAATCAGGTCACAGGTTGGCAAGATGGCGTCAATAGGTACGAAATTTGATTTGGTAAAGTTTGACGGCTCCGAAAATTTTGGCTTGTGGCAGACCAGGAACAAAGATTTGTTAGATCAACAAGAAGTTTTAAAGGCTTTGAATGATGTCAAACTGGCCAAGATGGAGGATGACGATTGGGAGGAGAAGCAGTTGCAGGCGGCTGCGACAATAAGGCTATGTTTCTCAGATCAGGTCATGTACCATGTGATGGAGGAGACCTCACTAAAGATAATTTGGAAAAAGTTGAAAGCTTCGTTTATGTCCAAGACTTTGACCAATAAACTGTATCTGAAGTAGAAGTTGTATGGGCTAAAGATGCAGGAATGGGCAGATCGAACAGCACTTATGAACGTCTTCAATCAACTGGTCACATATCTTGTGAAGATGGATGTGGAATTTGATGATGAGGACAAGGTTATAGTTCTTTTGTGTTCGTTACCTGAAACGTATGAGCATGTAGTGACTACTTTGACATACGGCAAGGAGACCATCAAAACTAAAGATATCACTTCTATGTTGTTGGCTCGTGATCAGATGAGAAAGAACAAAGAGGGTGAAACATCTCAAACGGAGGGTTTGCTGGTCAAAGAAGAGCATGCGGGGCGTAAGGTAAAGAAGAACAAAAAAAAGGATGGTGCATTTCTTCAGATGTGATGAGTGGGGGCATATAAGCAAGGAGTGTCCAACACTGAAGGAAAAAGCTAAGGCTAAGGCAGTGACTTCTTCAAGTGACTCGGATAGCGATGGTGGTGACCTTCTTACAATGTCAAGTGCACAGTCTAAGGATGTAAAAGCATGGATATTGGATTCGGCTAGCTCATTTCATGTGACACCAAGAAAGGAGTGGTTCTCTTCATACAAGTCTGGTGAGTTTGGTTTTGTCTACTTAGGCAATGACACAAGTTATCCGGTCGTGGGAGCAGGTGAAGTCAAAATCAAGATGGAAGACAGAGGTGAACTTGTTCTTTAAGGAGTCAGGCATGTACCAGGGCTAAAGAGGAATCTGATTTCACTTGGAACCTTGCATGAAGAAGAGTTAATATTCCGCGGTAATTGAAATAGGAAGACCATGGAGATCATGAATGGCAAGATGACTGTGATGATTGGAGAGAAGGTGGAGTCGCATCTTAACAAGCTGTGAGAGTGCACTGTTGCAGGTGGAGTCCAGGAGAAAGCTGTTACTGGGATAACAATTACTTTTGGTGGCGACGGGTCTAGCGTAGATTCGTCGGGCGGCTTGCAGTGAAGCTGCAAAGAAGACAACTCAAGTTTGGAGAACCGGTGGATCGGTATGTTGATTCTACTACTTCTAGGTAGCATATATTTGTCAAGGTGAAGTTTGTTAGAATATGTGTCAAATGTACTAGTCCTATTTGATTATAGTTGGACTTGGAGTTGTAATATGTGGTAGGGAGTGGAGTTAAAGTCGGACTTGTAACCTGGCAACTCTCTTAAACAGAGAGAGGGGCATTACAATGTAACCATGGTGACTATAATGTAGCGTAGACACGAAGAGAGAAGATGACGGCGAGGCCATGGACTCGTAGCGGCTAGGTGCTATGTTGATTGGAGAGGATCGTCCATAATCAAAGCCTCGGAGATGTAGGCTTTAGCTGAACTTCGTTAATAAATATCGTGTGTTCCTGTGTCGTCATCTGACATGCCTTGGATGATCAATGACTGAAGTGATCGAGGATATTAGTTGTCGTTCCGCTATATCAACTAATTTTTGTAACACTGTTGTTCTAAGTCCGGTGGTCGGAGAATTATCATGGTGTTTGCAGTTTCGAGTAGTTCTTGGTGATTAATTATTGGTTTTTCCCTTTTCTTTTGATTCTGATTACAGATTGAATCCCTTTTCTTTTGATTCTGATTACAGATTGAAATAAAAGAAATACTATTGTGCTGCATGGATATGGATGAGTTTGATGCACATGCATCATTTGCTCAGAATGAAAATTAATAATTCTCAAATGTTTGCTCGATCCAATCCGACTTATTTGCATTTTAAGTACCACTTAATCTTTCTGGAAAACGGTTTTCTGTGGGCGGTTGGTAACCCCAGGGGCGGACCCAGTAAGACCCACTCGGGGTCACTAAACACCGGGTAACTTTTTTTAATTATATGTAGGACCCCGGGTCATTTTTGTTCTGCGTTAGCCACTGCCACCAGGTGCGGCGAGTGGTCGCCGCAACCACCCTTCTCCTTGTCGGCCTGCTTGGCTCTGGTGTCCAGCTACGTCGGTTTCCGCGACGACTGCAACAAGCAAATCTCGAGCCGCAGAGCAGGAGAGGTTGGCCTGAGGATGCACGACTGTATGCACGGTCTTCGAGTGCTCGTGGGAGGGTGAGCTTGTCGACTTGCGTACATGACCCGCATCCCGCCGTCCTCGCCGACCTCCGCCTCCACCTACAGCTCCACTCCCGTGCCGCCGACGGCGAGTGAGACGACCTCGGAGTCGACCTCACCCAGAAGGAGATGATGGAGGTGGCAGTGTCCGGGAACTATGAGGAGTGGTAACGCCGCCGCGGCAGCTGACGTGAGGTGTGCGATATGAGCGCCGCGTTCGGGGATATGGGGAAACGAGTGATCGGCGTGCATCGTTCGTATCCGCCACAGATCTCGATCGCGTGCGTCGCTGACTCGCGTATACATCATCCACGTTTGCGTCGCAAAGACGTTATCACGTTCGTTCTCCCTCCACATCGATATGCACTTCTGCAGGCATGATCAACGTCTGCTGCACGGCCTTTTGCGCGGCCATGAACGCCGGCACCGCGAGTGTGGCGGTGATGAGGCACCATGAGTATTTGTGCTCCGGCGACAGTTCGAAGGCCATGTTGTCCAAGGTTCAGGCGTATTGTTACGCCGCCGCGGCGGCGGTGGCGGCCGCTCTATGATCCCGTGTGACGTTGAAATTAAGGTGGTGTGGCGTTGACAATTAATTGATGATGATGCTAGGGGCTAGGGCTAGCTATATGGTCGTCGTCTCGTCGACGTAGGAATTAAGTAGTTTTTGGGATTGATTAATTATTTTTTCCTTTTACTTTTGTTTCTGGTTTATGACGGAACAAGCTAAGAAAGATTATAGGGAGTGGCTATATAACATTTTTTTTAAACTTTCAAATGTAATTATAGTATAATTGAAATGTAATTATATTGTAAATCAAGATTAATTATTGTATCTTTTTTTTTATTTTATGTCCAAATGATGATGAGTTTGATCGAACCAATGACTGGTTTAGATTTAAAGGACTAGTCAATCCATCCTTAAGTTTCGCGTCGATTCCATGTTTAGGTGATGTAATATATATATATATATATATATATATATATATATATATATATATAAATAAAAGGACACCCATATGGGGACATCATGGTGTCGGTCATTAAGGTATAAAATACACAAATTCATTTAAATTTTTAAAAATTTTCAAATTATGAGTATATACCTAGGTATAAGAATTTGATTCATACCTATACTTACCAACAAAACAACTCAAATTCAACTTTATTTCACAATCCATTATTACATACCTAACTAATTATATGTTTGGATGTTATATACCTAGAATCAAAATCTAACAAAACAATGTTCAAATTTAGTTTAAACTTGTTTGAACTAGTTAGTAAAGAAGTTAATGTTCATACCTAAATATTTTTAAAAAAATTCATACTCATTTGAATTGGGTATATACTCAATTTGAATCTTGGTGCCTGGGCACCATGGTATCCCAGTTAATTTTACTATATATATATACTAGCAAAAATATCCGTGCGTTGTAATGGGTGAAGACGAGACGGACGATAACTTTGATAGGTTATGCAAGCACTCGATTAAGATCGCAAAGCATCTGTTACAATGGCAAGTTAGTGCTGGACTATATAGAGCAGGCTGACATGGTGATAAGCTTCATCGTGGATCGCGCTTAGACATAGCCTCAAGCTAGCTGTGAGGAAGTAAAAAGTCCAAATGCCTAAACCTTAGATAGAAATCCGTCCAGTACCCTAAACTTTAAAACCAGACATCCAACCTCTTAAAACTTTGCCATATCATTCATATTACCTTTAAGATGGTTTTGGATTATCATACTCACCGATGGCACCGCCGCTGGCTACATTGCCGGAGCAGCACGGCAGGGAGGAAGGCAGGGCTGGGGTGGCCTGCACACCACGCTCTACTCATGGGCACAGGTGAGCATCTATGCATCTTGCTCCGTCTTTCCTCGGGTAGGGGCCATGGAGGTTGGGACGGATGATGTCACGATGCCCTTCTGCAGAGAAACATGGTGACCGAGTCGCTACGGGCTAAGCCTAATCCGATTTAGAAAAAGGGAGCGATATGCGCTAAGGATGAAAGTGCGTTAAACGACAGACGAAAATCCCATTATCTTTAATTTTTATAATAGGTACCAACAATTATAAAAATACATTATTATGGATATTTATGTCATAAACATTTGATTTGAAAAATAATTACTAAATTTTACTGAGTACCGCACGTATTAAATATCTTAGCTACATACAATTTCATTTCATTGTGAAACGATTTCTATACATCATGAACACAACGTATTAAAAATAATCTTTTCGGCAATAATGCGAACGAATCTGCATTGTCCTTGTCACTGATCTTTCATGAATTAATTACCCTCCAGAAAGGTCATCACAACAGGATCAAAAGGACAACGTCAGAAGTCAATACGTTGAGGCGTGATCAGAAACATCCTCTTGTTCACGAGCGTCCAGTACACTTGCTCGCACTCGCGCGCAGACGCCCTCCGCTGCCTCCGCCTGTCCGCCACCACAACGCACTCCTCAAAGCTAGCCTGATACTCGTAGCTCCTCGTCGAGGAGCTCCATGGCCACCTTTCTTTGCTCCTCTTCATCGTTGATGCATCCATTTAAAGAAGTCTCCTTTCTACCAACTCTAGACTCGTAGGCAGCAATCGCATAGTCTCCACCGCAAGAGGTGTGTGGTGTGCCACCCATAAAACTAACACAGCCACGACCTTTGTGATAGATGTCGCGGTTGAGGGATACGTCAATGACTTTTACCACGAAAGGGAGGGAGATGATATGCGGATGCAATCCCATAGAAGATGGTGGCGGATGTGGCCACCGCCGTACTGCAAACAATCTTTTATTAGGCTTTGCTTAATCAATATTATCAACTCTTCACATTTGTCATATATTTGTGTAGTAAAACACAACCTCCAAGTTCTAGGAAAAAAACAAGCATAGAGTTCTAAAAAAGAGTAAAAGCTGAATGAATGTAGAGATGTCCAAAAATCTGAAAGTGTGCAGTAAAAATGTTCGTAATCAACACATTGTGTGTGGATGTTTCTGAATTCACACACCAAGGCTTTGAATTAATATATGCTAGTGCGATCAAGGTCCAAACATAATGTGTCTGCGAACTCAATCTCTTCTATGGTGTAGGATAGGAGTTTCAGACATTCAATTTAGCAGTTCTATTGTCATTTACTACTCTTGGAATTTTAGGGCCTAAATGCTGCTACTGTTGGAATCACAGCCGACAAGTAATGGCACCATACATTGAACGTCGGGACCGCATTCTTATGCAATGGCCATGGAGAATAACGGCGGAGACAGTACTGCCGTTATTCAAAAGCAAAAAATCTGGGCCAACAACGGAGGCATGATCACGAGTGGATTTTTTACAATTTGGTTTTTTATAAAAACTTATTTTACAAATAGATCCTTAAAAAACTTATTTTAAAAATGGTCCTTTTTGGGACGCCAGAGTGATTGGCGTCGTGGTCCAACGGGACGGCGCCAGCATCACTGGCGCCGTCATTCTGCCACTGTGGCAAACCCGGCAGCCCAACGCTGACATGGCAGTAGGAGGGCGCCAGCACTGCTGGCGCCGCCCTCACCACCACGGCGCCATCATCGCTGGCGCGCCATCATATTCTTTGTTGTTTTTTTTCTTATAGTCCAAAAAGAGCAAAAAAATTAATAGATTAGTTTTCCGTAGTTCTATAAACCTTTGAGCCTTTTTTTACTAGTACTACTTAGTTAGGGCTTGTTAAGTTTTCGATTACATCATTGTGTCGAGTTGCTAATATTAGCGTTCCATCGTTTAGAGTTTTGAGTTCTTGCCGTCATCATCACTATTGCTGCTCTTACCACCATCGTTGCCACCCACTAAATCTCTTTCCGTTTGTGCAAGATCTGTTTCTTCCTTGGAATCCGATTGTTTTTGAGTCTGCCATCAAAACAGCCATATCTTTTTTTATATGGATTTGAAATCAGACATATAATATATCGACGGACATCTATAGAAAAAGTTACATCCGTTGCTCCCCAGCTTCGTCGGGTTCAGCGAAATCAAAATCTCGAAATTTCGTTTGCAAGATTGTGTTTTTGAGGTGAGAAGCTTCGGGACCCATTTGATAGAACTTTGAAAAATTCTACGGACCACATATTTCGTCTGTTTGAGCTTAAATTTTTTGTGGTTGGTTCCTGCGTGCTCCTATGTGTGAAAAAAATATTAGAAAAATAAAATAAAAATAAAAAAGTTACACCTCTCTCCTCTACACTAGAGAGAGAAAAAAGAGAAAGATTAGAGGGGGAATGCGCGCCGTCCTTCGGCCACGTCCGCATTGGGTGTGCCACGGTGGCATGGGGACGGCGCCAGCATCCTTGGTGCCATCTCATTGAACCACAGCGCCAGTCACTCTAGCGCCTCAAAAAGGACCATTTTTAGGATAAGTTTTTTCAGGGGTCTATTTATAAAATAAGTTTTTATAAAAGATCAAATTGTAAAAAATCCACGTGATCACGTGGGATGTGGCAAAAGCAAAAAATGAGAAAGGCGGAGGGAAATGAGGCGGGCTGGGGGCGATGGTGGCGGCGGCTACAGATGTAAATGAGAGAGTCACACACCGATGAGGAAGGAGATCGTCTGATGAACTAACGAGCCAAGAGCCGAGCCGAGCGACGCTCCTCGGTCATACTTGTGCTGCGCCTAGAGGCCAAACGGTGTGCGCTGTCCAATAGTTAGCATGTCCACACAGCAGTCATCTGGGATGGGTTGCACAGGATGCAGTTTGCATCCGGTCCCCACCAAATTTTTTCTGTTGGTATGTCAGGTGAGACGACAGAAACACTAGACATCTTCTAAGTAGGTATAAATACAGAAGATACATACATACATACATACACACACACGAAAAGGTGTTCGTACGTTGCAACGGGTAAACTGAAATTATAATATATATTAGATAAACATTGATGATTAGGATTTAATTTTTTTCGTGATATGAGCCCTTGAAGAAATCATATTTTGTGGACCTATCAATTAACTTATTCAAAATAGACTATTTCTTGTCTACCAGCTCCAACGTCAACTAAGACATTATATATAAGAACTTTCTCGCATACTAAAATGGATCTAGTAATATAATATCTATTACCTACTCCATTCGTTTCATATTATAAATCACCTTGGGTTTGTTATAAGTCAAACCTCTTCAAGTTTGACCAAGTTTATAATATAAATGTTGTTATACATTCGACACCTGTCTGACCCCACCTCATCTGCCAATCATTGTGCTCCACGCAGACCAGCTTCTCTCCATGTGGGCCAGGGCAATTAGCAGCTAAACGCTGGTCGGACATAGGTTGTACATACCACTCGTATGTATAGCAATTTTCTTATAAAATAATATAGCAACATTTTCAACATAAAATAAATATACTTTAAAAATATAATCAAGGGTGAATTTAATTGAACTAATTTGGTGCTATAAAAGTTGCTATATTTTTTTTATAAACTTGATCAAACTTGAAAAAGTTTAACTTAGGACAAACCTGTTCCAATGCTTTAGAGTTGTACACCACAATCTTGCCATATTGAATGCGATCAAGAAGGAAAGAAAATACGAGGACGTTGAGGAAATAGAGAGATCATCTTCAGCAGAAGGCCGAGTAAGACAACGGTGTGAAAGAAAAGAGGGGGTGGTTGTTCAATAGTGGAGGGAGATGACGGCATGCCAAACCTTAGCCATAGAAAGTGAGAGGGGAGTAGAGGACCGGGAAGAATAGAATCAGAATTAAACTCTGAAAAAAACTACGCATCGAATCTTGTGTGTCTCACATTGCGATCTAGTTTTAAATTGAAATTGGACCTTGACAAGGCCACGCGTCACGTGGGAACATGATCTCGTCCAAACAATCAAATTCAATCAACTCAAACTTTGATAATAAAAGGGCCTAAACTAAAAAATAATACATGCAATACATATATATGCACATGGAAGTACTTGCTGCTACACAGTACCATGATATACTGTACCATGCATGTTGGCTTGGTTGATGTGGCAATATGTGTATGTCACACGGGCATATTTTGATTAATGGTTTGATGGTACCTCTTTGTTTGACATCCGCATTTGTCATCTACGACACTGATTTTTTAGCATTTTTAATTTTTATTTTTTAAAGATTTGCAAAAATAATTTTAGGTTTGAATATATTGCAAATCTAATCTCCAATCGCCCTCCGGAGACGACCGTTGAGCGCCGTCTGCCGCGTCGCGGCTTTTATGCGAATAAATCTCTTGCCGCCCTCGGCAACGGTGATCTTTTCGGCTTGCGGAGGGCGATTTTTGCCAAATCTCGCCATCTACAAGGACGATTTTTTGCCACCTCCCTATATAATCCCAGGTCATCGAGGTGGCTATCATTTGCAGTGCTCGAGACTCCAGAAGAAAAAACAGAGAGAGGGGTGAGGAAGAAGGAGAGTGGCGAAGCCCTGTCGGTGTGCATACTCGATCCCAGGTAAATACAATATCCTGCTATATGTTTGTGTTATTTATTTTGTGTAGAATATTAGAAAAAAGAATTTTTTTGAATATTTGAATAGTTGTTTAGTAGTCAGATCTAGATTTATAAATTAGGGCATGATTTAATTTAGGGAGTTTTACCTAGGACGAACCGATTTAGATAAACCTACGTAGAATATATTCTGATCTATGTCTATATTATTTAAATAGATGTGTAGCCACTATAATCTGGATTTAAAAATTAGGGCATGATTTATTTTAGCCAATTTGACCTAGGACAAACCGATTTAGATGAACATATGTAGGATATATCCTTATCTATGTATACATTTCTTTGTGTAGAATTTTGTTTAATATTTGAATAGATGTGTAGCACTTAGTTCTTGATTTATAAATTACGACATGATTTATTTGAGGTAATTTAACCGATTTGGATAAACATATGTAGAAAATAAGTATGATTGGCGGTAGATCTAGATGAATAAACCAATTCGGTATATTTTAAGATCTAGAACAGAGAACATATTGTTATAGAATTTAACTTAGCAACAAATTGATCTAGGCAACATATTCGTAGTATGCAATAAACTCAGTTTGAATCTGTTTATCAGGCACAATGGTAAGTAAGGTCATATTTCAGATAGTTCACGGTGAAGGCAACGTTAGATATGGTCGAGATGGTGTTGATCTGTCAAAATTTAGTATGAAATCGAAGGGCATCGATAAGCCAGCCGATAAAACATTTGAGTCAGTCTATAGTTGGTTACTACGTGGATTTAAAGTGGATATAAGAGTGAACACAATGTCCCTATCCGTTGTAGTCAATCGTGCAACAGAAGGATATTATTGGGAACTAATGCCTATAGATAACACTGAGTCCTAGAGACATTATGTGGAGATGACATTTGAAAAGTCCTGGCCCCTTGTTATTTTTGTGGTATTGCATGAAATCGATAGCAGTGTTACAGTGCAAACAGATGATGGTCAAGGTCCTAGCAATGCTGTGGAGAATGTTGGACCATCGATGCGAACTGGGGGTAATGAAGCAAGGTTGGAGGAGGCAATAGGCGTGGCGGACGAGGGGGAGAGAATCGAAGCAATTGTTGAGGAAATGGAGAGGGAAAATTCTGAAAATGAGTAGGCGGAGGGCGATGAATCATCGGACGAGGAAGAAGATGTAATGCCCGTTGATTGGACAAAAGTTGATTTCTCTCAACTTGTTATCTCAGAGGGGCAACAAGCATCCTTTGAATACAAGGATAACGAGATAATCCAGGGTGCCAGGTATGATCATAAGGAAGACATGAAAGAGGCGGTGAAGCATTGGGCGGTCTCCTTGCATAGAGAGTTTAGGGTGGTGAAGTCTACCAACTATGTGTATGATGTGAAGTGCACGAAGAATGATTGTCCGTGGCGTGTTCATGCATATAAGGAAAAATGGAATGAATATTGGAAAGTGAGCATTGTTGGTGAGCACACATGTTGGTTGCCAGGGGTTGATAAGTATCACCGCAATATCACCTCAGCTTTTGTTGCCGGTGAGATGTACAGCGATGTTGTTTGTAACACGGACTTTGAACCGGGCTCCATTATTAGGCACATTGAAAACAAATTCAAGTATACTATAAGCTACTACAAGGCTTGGAGGGCGAAACAAAAGATTTTGGAGATGAGGTATGGTACATTTGAAGCATCGTATGATAATTTGCCTCGTCTATTAGGCACCATTGCTCAGAGAAACCCCAATACCTATTATGACATTCAGACCTTTCCGTCGTCTAATGACCCGAGAAAGAGCGTGCTGCAAAGAGCCTTTTTCTCGCTGGGTGCTTGCATCAACGCTTTTGTGCACTGTCGCCCTGTGTTGTGCATAGATGGAACCTTTCTGACAGGCAAATACAGAGGTCAGATACTGACGGCGATTGGAGCCGATGGGAACAACCAGGTGTTACCTATGGCATTTGCATTTGTCGAGAGTCTGAACACCGAAAGCTGGTATTGGTTCTTGGAGAGAGTTCGCTGCCAAGTCGTGCGTATGAGGCCCAATGTTTGCCTCATTCATGATCGTCATGCGGGCATGTTGAAGGCAATTGACTACCTGCAGAATGGTTGGCCAGAGAGGGGACTTCCAGCTCGGTGGCATGATGTTCGGAGTAGGTGGTGCATGCGTCATATGGGAGCCAATTTCTACAAGCAATTCAAGAACAAGCACCTGATGGATCTCTTTAAGAGGCTATGTGGTCAGAATCAAGAGAAAAAATTCAATGAGTTGTGGAGGAGGTTGGATGAGCTAACAACGAAGCAAACCGACGAGCAATCTCGTCGGCCACAGGATGACGATCCTCCAGTACCTCTTGGTCCACTACATGATGACCCGCCAACAATGAGAAGATGGTCCGCATCATCAATACATAATTTCTCGCAGTGGATAGAGAATGAACTGAAAGAAAAGTGGTCTCTGTTGTATGACACTGACGGGTCTCGATATGGTATAATGACAACCAACCTGGCCGAGGTGTACAACTGGGTAATGCGAGGAGTGCGAGGACTCCCACTGGTCGGTATTGTGGAATTTATCCTTCATGGCACTCAGGCATACTTCAGGGACAGATACAAGAAAATTGCCCCTTCGATGGCTGATAATAACATTGTATTTGGGAATGTGGTGACCAAGTATATGCAAGACAAAATAGCAAAGGCTATGAAGCATAGAGTTATTCCCCAAGGTACCCAACTTCATAGGTACGAGATCTTGTGTGTCGACAGGAGAAGGAGTGAAATCAACCGCGTTCAAGCTGTGCAGGAATGTGTGCTTCATGCGGAGGGCGGTTGCAGTTGTAGCTGCATGAAGCCCAAGCTTAAACATCTGCCTTGCTCACACGTACTTACAGCAGCTGGGGATTGCGGCATACTTCCCGATAGCTATGTGTCACCCTACTACAGGAAAGAAGCAATATTTCATACATGGAAGGAGAAGATATATGGGTTCAGGATATTTGGATCTTACACAACTTTGAGGCCACAAGTGTTCTACATTCCAAATCCGTCGAAATTAAGGCTGAAAAAGGGACGTCGTTAGTCGAGACGCATCAGAAACAACATGGACGAGTCGGAGGCAGGGGGAGGACTCTACGGTGCAGCAAATGCGATGAGCGCGGGCATACTTACAAGAAATGCCTGAAGAATTCGCAATCTCCAACCGTCACAGGTGCGGGTCTATCTGGACAGGCAACCGATGGCAGCCGTCTATCGGGAGAAGGAACAACAACGAGGCGACCACGTCCTCGGCGTTCTCATGCGGCGACTACGTCGTCGGCTGGCGAGATTATTTCTGTTAGCCTTTTAGTCTAGCGGTGATCCAATTGATGTAATATTTATAATGTTTTTGTCATTTGTCATGTGTGTAATATTTATCACTGTGAGACATGAACTATTGTAATGTTGTTGTCATTTGTGTAATGTATCTTTAGCGTTATGAATTACCATTTTAATGAATAATTTGTGTAATATTTTTTTCGTTATCAATTGCTTATTTCTAATCACTCTTATGTATGCAGGTATGGCGGACGATACACCAGCTCTCCTCAGTAGGGGACTGGACATGAGCCACCGTTCGTACTTGTCGGCGGTGCAGGGTGCGTAGCTTACCACCTTTCGTCCACGCCCGTCGCGCGAGTTGCTGCGCGCCGATCCGCGACACGTTCCATGGTATGATCAAACTTAATTACTTGATGGCATTTTTTGGCTTCACTGCACATATGTGGTACTAATGTTCAACTTGACGGTATGCAGGTTGCGTAAGGCAGGCCTAATCGCGATATGCAGGCTTGTTGAGGCGCGAGCGGACGAGAACGACCCGGCGAAGCGCTGGGATGCGGACCGGTCGCTGCTGGCTGCTTTGGTAGATCGGTGGCGGCCGGAGATGCACACCTTCCATCTACCCTGTGGGGAGATGGCACCTACGCTGCAGGACGTTATGTACCTGCTAGGGCTTCCACTAGCCGGGGAGGCTGTCGGCCCAGTGGACGGTGGGGGTGGCTGGAGGGACGATATCACGGAGCGATTCGCTCCCATGATGAGGATACCTGGGATCCCGGCAGTTGCTCCCCTGAACACGTACACCACCACCGGGCCTACGAAGGCTTGGCTGCCGCAGTTCACAGTAAGTTAACTTTTACACTTTGTTATTTCCTAGAAATCTTATGAGTTTTAAAATTGTTTGTTTTTTGTTGTAGACCGATAAGCTCCACCCCGACGCCGACGAGTGCTCGCTGAGATGCTCCTTAGAGGCGTACCTACTATGGATGTTCGGTTGGGTGATGTTTACCGGCACCACCGGCCACGCAGTAGACAGGGGCCTGATCCACTACGCCTGGGCGATCGCGGATGCGGAGCTAGGGGCGTGCCGCAGTGGAGCTGGGGTTCGGCAGTCCTCGTAGCCACATACCGTACGCTGTGCGAGGCCTGCTGCAAGACGGATCCTGGAGCGATATTCGCGGGCTGCCCTCTCCTTATTCAGTTCTGGGCACTGGGCGGTTCGCGATCGGCCGACCGATCGTCGACACCGCTGCGTATGATTCAGGACCCGCAACCGATGACCCAGCTGACGGGCCGACGATGGGCACGTACTGGTGCCACCGCAATGTAAGTACAAATTGTTTTCATTTCAAATTTCAGATTATGTGCGACTGATGTTCTGACCAGTTGGTTCTCTGTGTGTCGCAGGCCCGTTACGCCCACGTCCAGGTCAGACGGAGCTACCCGGAGTTTGTCTTCAAGTTCGACCGTCTGCAGCCTTCGGACGTCGTCTGGGAGCCCTACACGCAGCAGGTGGTCGCCGGGAGAGCACCTCTAGGTCTGTCTTCCTTGTGCACGCGTGACGCGGCGTACTGGTTGACGGTGGTGCCGTTGGTGTTCAACATATACGTCGAGCCTCACTACCCTTACCGTGTTATGACTGAGGCAGGGGTTTCCAGTGAACGTACTGATTCCCGTCCCCCCCCAGGACCACCAGTGAGTATTTCTCTTTCAACTTTACTATTATTATGTCGACTACTTTTGAACGTTCGATAACCATTATGTTCTTTGCAGGTTGACTCGACGAGGACAGCACGCAGGGACACTGTGGGTACCTCGGATCAACCCGTACGTGGAGGACTGTTTGGTAGCCACCGAGGAGGTGATTGCCAAGATCCACCCACACTCCGAGGAGAACTACACTGCTTACCTTCGGTGGTACTTGCCGCACACACGTGCCCGCGTGACCTTCACCCCGGCCGTTCCACAGCTACACCAGGCAGACGTCAGGGACACCTACCCCGTGCACCGTGACCAGGAGTACTTCATGGGGGTACGTCCATGTATCTCGGACTTCTTACTTTCGTACTACGCGGTTGGTATATACGAGAGTGATAAACTTAATTAATAATGATTCCCACAGGCCAACGCTGCACGCGCCATGAACGCCGACATCAACGTGGTGATGCTGAGGTTGGACGCTGGACTGCACCTGAACGACGTTGAGCAGAGGTTGACGTTCGAGCGGATGTAGACGAAGATGCGTTCGATCTTGCGCGTCTTCTCTTGTCGTTCGGCCGTGGACGCGGTACCTCCGCCGGCAACTACAGTTCCACGTCCACGCGGCCCAACACTAGGATCGACATCGCACGGTGTTGTTGCGTCCACAGGTTAGTTCCGTACCTTCTCACTATGCGAAGCCTTCGCCATGTTATTACAAACTGAATGTCTAGTAGGTCTGACGCTGCCTACAGGACACTCTACTGGAGCGAGTGGATCGTCGATCCCTCGGCCGTTCGTGACTCGGCCCAGCACGTCGGCCTTTGTTCGAGCGAGCGATTCGTCCATCCCTCCTCCCTTCAGTCAGCCGCGAGGTGAGCAAGCGTTTTCCGATGAGTACTACAAACGTACTAGTTGTCATGACTGTTGCTTAACTTTTGACATCTTCAGGAGGATACTACTCGGCGGGGATTTTCCGTTCAGGCGCATCATCATGGCGGGTCCGGTGCGGGCGATGCAGGGGGGTTCGGTGTGGGCGACGACTTCGATGACCTGGAGGACCTAGAGCAGGACGTTCCCGGCACCTCTCAGCTAGGTGGAGCACCACCACCACAGAGCCAGGAGCAGCCACAGGAGATGCCCGCACCAGATGTCCGCGCTGGTCGTGCCGTGCCCGCTGACATGCTGACGTACTCTCAGGGGCACATTAGGGCGCAGGCTAGGAGGGGTAGGGGTAAGAGGCCTCGCCAGTAGAATATGAGTGCTACCTGTTTGTAATATTTACACTTAGTAACTTTGTGTTACCTCTTTGTATATAACTCTATTCGGTCGTCGCACTCATATGTCACAAAAACCTTTCATGTCATTCGCTACATCTACTCAATGAAACGACGAAAAACTTTCGGCGCGTGACAGAGGGCTACGATTGGTCTCTATCAGTTTTTGGCCCGTGACAAACGTTTACGATACGTCGCTATCATCTTTCGGTGCGTGAAGGCGTCCCGACTCAGCTATTGGCGATGCTTTGTTCGACAGAATCATTCAATCTGTGCTGCCGCATGAACGTGTTGTCAAATCCACGCAATAAGTGAATTCACGTTAGATGGATATGTGCCTCTGCTTCCTCCACTATATATTACGTAGGTCCGAATACGCACTCTTCATATCTTTCTTCTATTTCCTATACTTTTACGTAGAATGGATCATCCATTTGCTGAGCGTCTCGACTGGCGACTCCATCCTTTGGGCGGTTTGATTCCACTATGGTGTGACCGTCCGTTGTGCCATTGTGGGGACGCCTGTATACTTAAGTCGTCCCTCAACTCAGAAACTCGGGGGAGGCGATTCTTCCAATGTGCCAACATGGATCGGGTATGACTTATGTACTCCAATTTCTAGTATCAATTCTGAATATGCAAAACGCTAACTTGATCGTACATCATGGTAACATGTTACGTAGGCATATCGTCGGGTGTGCAACTTCGTTGAGTGGATAGATACGAAGATCCCACGAACCGATGGAACACGTTCCTACCCACTTAGCGAAACAAGGTCAGCCTACCTTCGGCGGAAGGCTGTGTACCAACGTCGAGTTGCTGCGGAAGCTTTGGATTGGCCTCTGGATCAACTCGCACTACACACATGGCGGGAACGTCCAGAATGCCATTGTGGTCTCCGTTCCCAGGTGGTAAGGTCCATTAGACATGCAACTCGAGGACAAAGATGCTTCATGTGTCCTGAGATTGTGGACGAGGATTTTGTCGTGAGTATCATTTTTTCCTAGTCAAGCTAATCACTTCTGTCATTTTCTAACCCCTAACGTCATAAATGTACAACCAGGAGAATGTACGCCAGTGTCGATTCGAAGAGTGGATCGATACGGTTAGACCTGCTTTGATCGGTCCGACGGTAACGCAACCTGAGTCGACCGAACAATTCATTCAGGCATGGATGGAGTACGAACGTCGGACTGAAATCGCAAGCTTAGATTGGAGGAACAACCCACTAGGTTTCCCTAAATGGTCGGAGCGTCCCAGGTGCGGTTGTAGGGATCGTTGCAAGATGGCTACCTCCTTTGAACCATGAACATATGGCAGGAGATATTTCATTTGCCCCAACTTAGACAACGATTTCGTTGTACGTCTTTCATTTTATCAATCCCATTAACGTCTTCATTGTATTGTCACTCTAACTGACAACATGTGTTTCTTTAGCAGAGCATTTAAAGGAGGTGTGGATTCACTATGTGGATCGACAATGTCATTCCCCAATATAACGGCCTAAAAGTAACTGAATGCGAAACACAAACGGAGTACAACGGCGAGAAAGAAAGGGAAAATGGAAGACACGCTTAACGTCGCAGAAGGGTTCCGTAGAAAAGCCGAGGATCGACTCGTCGAGTCCGATTAATTTGTATCATGTATGCATGGGACAGGTTCCGCGGTTTAATTACGTGCAATAATTCTTACGAAATATATGTCATGTATTGTATCATTCATATATGCTGAGTTATGCAACAATGTGGCACACAACTGCTGAACCATTAGAATAATACTTAACTCTAAGTGATAAAGCTATTGTTGCCCAAATTAGAATAATACTTAACTCAGACAAAACATGTTAAATATTGTACATGTTATCCTCTACTTTATTTATAAATGACATGGCCAAACTTCCTTTAGATTGGGAACAATACATATTATGGAGGAATTATGGAAAAAAAGCGATCCGTATATGCCACCTTTAAAGAATTTAATTGGTTAGCATAATATAATATCTAATAAATACAAAATCAAATAGTAGATATTCTGTTATGAAAGAGAGAAAACATTCTTTCAAGAATCAAGATTCGTAATCAATCCTTGCCTTGTTTACTAACTTTCTTCACCAAACTACAAGCGTGAAACTTTGCCAGTTCCTAGGTTTCCGAAAAAGTGTAATGCAACAAAAAGTGCTTCGAATCAATTTTGATTGGGGTTAAAAAAGGAATTACAAAAATAAATTCAAGAAAGATTTCCTTTTCTTAGGGACCTCGAGGGTGGTTTAGGGTTTAATGTGGGCCCAGCCAGAAAAAAACCGTCCTCTGCAAGGGCGGCAAGGGGGCCGCCTGCAAAATTGCCAGGGCGGCCGCTCTTTGGCAGGCGGCCCCCTACAGGAAAAAATCGCCCTCTGCAAGGACGGCAAGGGGGCCGCCTGCAAAATTGCCAGGGCGGTCGCCCTTTGGCAGGCGGTCCCCTACAGGGAAAATTCGCCCTTGCCGAGAGCGGCAAGAGACTTATTCGCATAAAAGCCACGATGCGACAGACGGCGCCCAACGGCCGTCTGCCACGTCAGCAAAATCGTCCTCTATGAGGGCGATTTTTAAATCTCGCCCTCCGGGAGGGCGATTGGAGATTAGATTTGCAATATTTTCAAACCTAAAATTATTTTTGTAAATCTTTAAAAAATAAAAAATAAAAATGCTAAAAATTCTACAACACTTGTATGTGCATATGAACGGGCCCAAAGGTGTTGGAAGCCATGTCGTGCGTGTGTGCTGTGACTTGTGGACTTGGCTAACTGGTGCATGGGCTTAAGGCCTAAGGAAGTTCGTGGCTGGCTTTATTTCCGGTGGTGGCTCTGTAGTAACCCGACGGCCCAGTTGCTCACATGTGCGTCATCAAAACCAGCTAGATGAAGCACGTCCCGCGACTGGTGACGACCGTACAGCATGCGGACTACCAACGACGGACTACCATCTGATTGAATGCGTTGCGGTCGTGGATGAAGAACGTACGAGACGACGCAAGTCGCAACGCAGGCGACGGCCTTGGGCTCGCTGCACCGAACCGACCGCGACGTTCTCGGCCCATCTCGCAGGTTCTCGGCCCAATCGAGACGTTCGCGTGGGCCGTGATTTTCCACGCCACTCGCGGCGGCCCATCTCACCGAGCCCACCGTCTAGGGTTCTCGCGCCGCCATAAGAACCCCCTCATTCCTCACCCAGCCGCCGTTCCTTCCTTCTCTCCTCACGCCGCCGCCATCGCCGTCGCCGCCGCCCGCCACTCGCGCCGCCGCAGGGGTTCGCGAAGGTAACGTACGCTCTCCGTCTCGCCGTCGCGCGGTTTCCGTTGCCGTGACTAACGCAGTTGTTCGTCGGGGGGTCTCCGACTCTCCGCGGCGTGTGCGCGCGCGCGTGCAGATGGCGGTGCCATTGCTGACGAAGAAGATCGTGAAGAAGCGGGTGAAGCAGTTCAAGAGGCCGCACAGCGACCGCTACATCGGCCTCAAGGTTTGTAGCTCCTCTCCCTCCTCAAATCCCTCGCCCGTGCCGCCCGAGATGGGGCCTGCGTGCGGTAGAAGATGTATCGCGCCTCGTGTACCTTTCGCTGCCGCGTCGAGATGATTTTGCTCATGATCAAGATGGTGGTTATTATGCGTGCCATGCTAGTTTGCTGCTACGCGCGAGCCTTTGTGCTTTTTAACGGTGTTTCTGATGGTATAATACATGTTGTGATGTGGAAATATGATAATCTGATGCTTAGTAGAACAATTTATATGCCTCTAATTAATAATTGTAGCTTAGAATATGTGGAATATTAGAGTCTGTGATATCTCTTGCTACTAGCTATTGACTCTCTAGAGTCTAGATGGTGACTATTATGTAAAGCTAAGATTTACACTTGTAGCTTGAGCAATGTGCTGTCGTGGTTTTGCCGAAACACAATGAATTCTGAATAAATGATCATAATTAATGCATGCTTACTCATTTACATGAAACTTTATAATTGAATTGAGATGAAAAATTTTGATTTGGTCAATTTTTTTAAAATTTTATGTTTGGTGTTCTGAAGGAAAGGAAATGATGGCTTAGTAAAAGGTCTGAGTAAGAAAACATTTTCTTAAGTGAACATTGGGATAAAGGAAGAGGGCCCTAGCTCTTGCACTAGTATAGCATTGTGGCTCTCGCAACCTCTTCTACAGCAATTACTTCATTGCTTTGTGAAGTGGGTTGGATCAAAAGGCGTGGGCTTCATTCTGAGTATGAATGCTTGCCTAGACTTCTCCCGACATTTTTTGCCCAATGTTCACTTAAGAAAATCCTGTTTTCTGCATGATAACAATCCTTATGTCTGATCCTTTCAGTGAACAACTTGTGCAGTTGCATATATTAGTGGGTGAACTTCTCAAGTGCAGGACTTAAGTTCTTATTATTGTGTTAAATACGAAGTTCCTTATATGAACTGTCATTTGGATGTGCTCTCCAAAGTTGCATAATTGATAGTCATTAGTATTTAGTTATGATAATCATTTATGTTATAATCCCCATCATGTGCATAGTATACCACTCAGACAATTTTGTTTTAAAATGAACTGTTTCTAGAACCAAAAGGATAGCTGCTTATAGTTGTATTCTTGTGTTTAACTGACAAATTATGGATGTGTGAAAGGATAGGATCATAGGATAGGGTAGCTTTTGGGATTTTGGCATGCTGATGTTTTGTTTCTAACTTGAATAAGTCCTTTTGTGTGCTGCCTTGCTTAAACTTAGTGTTTTTTTTACTTCTCTATATGTAGACAAGCTGGCGCAGGCCAAAGGGTATTGACTCCCGTGTCAGGAGAAAGTTCAAGGGATGCACTTTGATGCCTAATATTGGCTACGGTTCTGACAAGAAGACAAGGCATTACCTTCCCAACAAATTCAAGAAGTTTGTCGTCCACAATGTCTCTGAGCTGGAGTTACTTATGATGCACAACAGGTAACACACACATGCTACCGATTCAATTTAAGTGAGTGATGCTGAGAAGTGAAAAATTCTGAAGTTCTATGCTATGCTGTCCACTCTTACAAACCTTGCTAATGGTTTAGGATTAATTCTGGTTATTACTCATTTCACATAAACAGGACATACTGTGCTGAGATCGCTCACAATGTCTCAACGAAGAAGCGCAAGGAGATCGTGGAGCGTGCTGCGCAACTTGATATTGTGGTCACGAACAAGCTTGCCAGGCTTCGCAGCCAAGAGGACGAGTAAACTGTTACGCTGTGAGGTGTTTTTTGCCGCGTTGTTTGTAGGAACCCTACCCTGCTTCGAGAATTTCACCTAATCGTTGTGTAATTTTCTTATGTGAACGTCCTTAGGATTTCAGTAATGAGCTGTGCTCCTATAATTTTTTACTGTACGCGACTTACCTTTTTCCATGTACACTGATATCGGCAGTCAAATGAGTAACACAAGCTTGTCTGGTGAAAATGGCATACTTTGGGCACTATAGTTCTACATTTTTACTGCTCTGATGAAGCACTAATAGAGGATAAAATAATATCTTGTGATCATCGAGGACCTGCTCAATGCGCATTCCCATTGCTGCTGGACGATGTTTCGAACATGAAAAATCGTTGATGGGCTCTGTATTTCCTACGTACTCCACATTCCACTGTAAACTGTAAGAGACTGCAAATCATAGTTTGCCATTCTAAGATGTAAATTGCCACTGCAAATTGCAGATCTAAACGGTTTAATCTAATCAATTGAGTTATGAAAAATAAACAAGATGTAATCATTGTTTGTCACGTCAGCTTTTGTAAAAACTTTGTTCCTAGAAACTTTTAGTTACTAATTTGGATATGTACGGGTTCAAATCTACGTATAAAAGTTATTATTATATTTTGGATGGAGAGAGTATAAGTATTTAAGATTAAATTGGATGACGTGAAAGCATGTAAACATGAAAATACCATTAACTTGTGGGGATGACTTATATATGTTTATAGGATTCCTGAAGACATCAACAACGTGCCATAAGAATGAGTCATAAGATTTTATGACTAGTCATATACATTATATCATATTAGCTATAAGGCATTAAATACTAAAAATAGTCATGATCTTACTTTCTTGTTTCATAAAAAACAAATAAGTGCAGAATATATTATTATGAATTTAGACATAAAAACAAATTTAGTACGAGATGTGACGTTATCCAAATTCACTGGATTAGGATATGTCATATGCTATGCTAAGTTTGTTTTTTTAATGAAATGAATAAAGTATAATTCGACATTATAAAATAAAATAATGAGATACGGTGGGGCCTATCTTAATGTGGGAATCATCTTATCCATTTTTGTCGTAAGCATTGTGACTTTATCAATTATGGATTTGGATCCTCTGCAGTTGAATGGCTAATGCAATATGCTACAGTATTTTGCAGCAATTCTTGAGCAGTCAGATTAAAAACGAACGGTTCAGATCAATTCGGTACTGTAGCACCAATATTTTATCTTATCCGGTACTATCACATTTATACTAGGGTTAATTTCATCCATGCCACTGTAAATGTGCATATTTAGAAAAATGCCACTACAATTCGTCTATTTTGAGCCATGCCATCTGAATACGAGTGAAATGAGTCATATGCCACGCCGTACCAGGCAGCGTCGGTTTGAATCGTTTTTTGTTGGCTGTATATTCGTATGGACGGTACTGCCCTGGGGGAATGGCTACATGAGGGCTACCAATCCCCAATCGGCAGAAACACTAGCCGGCGGGTGGTGACGGTGGAAATCGACGGCGATGGACGACAACAGCGGCAGGCGTTCTCGGTCGAGCCGATGTAGCGAGGAGTGTTCCCATGGCTCAGTCTGTTGCGTCCCCGAGCTGAAGTGTGCATGCGGGCGACCGGCCGTTCGGGGCAAATCAACGACCGAAAGGAATCCGGGGCGGCGATGGCTTCATTGCGGTGCAGAGGTGAGAATGAGTTGTGAATGAGTTGTCTTTTGCTTGTTTTATTCTCAATCCCCATTGCTTTTGCTTCTTAAAGGTTGGGAGATGTTACTTATGGATCTGGGAGGACCTCCTGAACGAGTATGTTGAGGAGATGGTGGCATACTGCCACACCGGCGAGTATGATAGCCTACGGGAGATGTGTGACACGCTGCGATGGCAGTTGGTGGATGAGAAGGGTCGAAACAGCAAGCTAGCTGGTGTTGTACATGAAGTGGAGGCCAATTTGATTTTGTGCAGAGATGAGCTCAATGAATGTAAAATAGAACTTGCAGAGATGAAGAAAAAATTGGAAGCAAAGAAGTCTCTGCCCCAATGGGTTGTGTATATTGCAGTGCTAATTTGTGTTGTATGTGTGTCCATGGGTGGAGGGAAGAAGTATTTAGGGTGAAATGTGTTGGCTGTGTCCATGGGTGTGTCCATTGCTGAAGTAGATGCAGTTGCTAGGCATGTATAAATCTGGAATTTAGAATGTTATTGCCAATCTGGAATTTGGAATGATATTGCCAAACTAAATTTGCAGCAGCTGACTTGTATGGCTATAATTTTGCTGGAGAAATCTGCAATTGTGCATAATTGAGCAGCAGAATGGATCTGCATTCTTTAAGTCATATGGCTATAATTTTGCATAGATAAACAACCAAATTACAATTCAGATAGGCTGCATAACAGCCATCACACCATTCAGTTAGGGCCAATCAGCAGTACTACATGGAGCAAATAAATCTCTCCACAGCAAAAGAGCACCTTACAGGTTCTGAGAAGCCTAGTACTAAGCAGTGCCTATTGGTGCATTATATTACAAAATGAGGCCACCTGAGGAATATTACAAAATGAGTAGTCTTGGCCATTATAATCCAAAAGCTGATGAGCAGCAATTCCATACTACATCAAGCATTATTGCTTGGTTGTGATACACCAAGCAAATCTGCTAGCCTTTTAGCAATCCTTGGAGGTGGAGCACTGCATGAAACCAGATTCCTCCTCTTCTGTGGTGTTCTCTTCTTTTTTGGAGTCTTCTTCTTCTTGTTGTTTGGTGCAGATGAGCTACCTGCAGCATCCAGATTAGCTGGTCTCCTCCTGCAAATGAAAACAATTGAGATTAGATAACTTAATTAAATATTATCATCAATGTACAGAGTTGGATAGATACCTTTTTCTAGGTGTTGCTCGGCTGGCCATGTCATCCTCATCAAGAGGTTCAACTAGCTTGCAAGTTTTCTCAAAGTGGCCAAAGCACTTGCATCTCTTGCATCTCACTTTCTTTCTCCCAGTCTCAAGGCAACCCCTGATCCTCTGGACTCTAGGTCTACCAGGTCCTCTCCTCAGTCTTGGGGGATGCACCTTGAAACCAAGATCAATTGAAGGCCACTGTGTCCTATCAGTCATTGGTGGAATCCTCCCTGCATAGGCTGCTCTAAATGTCTGCACAGAGTACAAGGGATGGACAAAATCCTGAATCTTCCCCCTATTGATGCAAATCCAAGCCAAGGCATGCTTGCATGGCTTTCCTGTGACCTGCCATACTCTACAAGAGCATTGGTGGCTGTCCAAGTTCACAATATGCCTCTTAGTGTTGTTATCATTCTCTACCAGTGTAACTTCAGCAAATCCATCATCACTTCTGGCCACCTTGACAACCTTCAGATTTCCAGTTGCAGTGTTCAACTCCTTCATGACATTTGGTAGGATACCATCTTTCATCTTTTTGCCACAATCTCTCCGAAGTGCAAATTTCTCCATTATCATCTCCCTAATACCATCAACCACCTCATGGACCAGCAATCCTTTCAGGCCCTTGCTCTTGATTTGGTTGTTGAAACTCTCTGATACATTGTTGGTGACATAATCACACTTGCTAATCTCTGAGAAGCCACATCTATACCAGATCCTACTGTGGTGCTTCTCTAGGTACTCTATTGCATCAGGTCTTGCCTCCCATATTTGCTTCAAGTGCTCCCTAAACCCATCTTCAGTATAGCATCTAGCAGCTGGGTACAAATGGTCAGTAAAGACTGGCCCTTGGTATTTCTTCATGAAATTAGCATAGAGATGCCTCATGCATTCTCTATGCTCAACTTTTTCAAAGGCAGCATCACATGCTTTCTCCAAGCCCTTGCAAGCATCTGTTGAAATAACTAGACCTTCTGGGTTTCCTATGGCTTTATTGAGTTGTTGCATAAACCAGAGCCAGTTGTCATCTGTCTCTGTGTCAAATATAGCATATGCTACATAATACAGCCAGTTATGACCATCTACACCAGTTGCTGAAGCTAATTGTCCAGTATATTTACCAGTTAGTCTAGTTGCATCTACACCTAAATATGGTCTACAACCAGCCAAAAAACCATCTATGCAGGGCTTCAATGCAACAAAAATCCTCTTAAAATACATTTTCTTGCCTACTTTCTGCACATCTATCTCAACAATTGTACCTGGGGAATTCTTTTATACTTCTGCCTTCCAGTTGAAAAGAAGTTGGAAACTTTCTTCATATTTACCATGTATTTGCTCCAATGCTTTCTTCATCCCTGCCCATGCCTTGGAATATTTCAGCTTGATCTGATACTGGTCTTGAAGCTTATTCCTGGCATCAGTTGGTCCCTTCGTTGGATTGTTCTTAATCCAGTCAGTTAGTCTGTCTGCACACCACCCTTGAGTAGCCATCTTCCCCTCGCTCAACTTTGTAGAGCAACAATTGTGCTCAAATGGAAGAACCTTAATCTGCAATGCAAGTGAAACAACACATAAGTAAACATATGTATTTGGATTAGAAGAATTCCAATTTTTGAAGAAATGAATAATTTGAGAAGAAATGACCTTTGCAGTCTTCTTATCCTTGATCACGGATGCATGAATGCGCCAAGGACAGCCTTCAGCTGCACATTTTGCAATAAATCTTGTTGGATCTGTCTTCAAACCCTTAGCAAATTCAAACCCTTTCTTAACAGCATAATGCCTTACAGCTTTCCTCAGAGATACCATGTCAGGGAATAATGCATCTTTGACAATATTTGGATTCTCGGGATCATGAATAATGTTATATATTTCAGGATCAGCATCACTAATTTCAGCTTCAGTAGCAGCTGCCCCACTCTGACCAATGGCAGCAGCTGATGTCTCAGGGAGTACAGTACTCTGGGCTGCTGGCTCACAAGGCAGCTGAGTTCTGGGTACATATATGTACTCATCATCGACCCCAACATACTCTTCCTCATTGTCAAATAAATCTGGCTCCCTAACATCTGCTTCAGCTGTTGCAGGCTGGTCAGAACCTCCAACAGTGGAAGCAGGTCTATCATCAGAACCATTCACAACACCTACACCACCAACATCCACACCACCACCACCCCCACCACCAACACCAACATCCACACCACCACCACCCCCACCACCCCCACCACCACCAACACCAACACCAGCACCACCAACACCACCACACTTGTCAGCACCACCAACATCCATACCATGGTTCTCAAGTGACACAACACATATAGGTTCTAGGGCATTTAAAGCAAATGGAATAGAGCTGCTAGGATCAAGGATGGATATAATCAGCTGAAAATGGGTCTCTTGTTCATACATTGCAAACAATTCAGGAATCTGCGAATTATCCAACAGTCGCACATCCTCACCCACTGACTTATGAAAGAACCATATGGCTGGATGCTGTTTCTTGCCCCACGAGAACTCAACACTTATGCTATTCAACACAAACTCCACAGAAAAGCTTTCTGCATCCACAACCCATTGCCTACTTGACCCTTTAGTGTAAATTTTCCTACCAGCCTCATCTATGGTGGCATATGATTCAATCCTAACGTCTACAGAATACCATTGCCTACCAAACAAATCACAAACACAATGAACAGAAGTGCAAACTAAACAAATATTTGACACAATAAACATGCTGTACCACTGAACATTAATTCATAAAATAAATAAATGAACTAAATTTAGGTTCATTAAATAAAAAAACAACTTATGTTAGAGCTACTCACGGCCTAGAGCATAGGGTGGGCAGACTGGGCAGACTCGATTCGCCCAACTCCATCTCCTCGCCAACTCGGGTAGAAGTTCTTGTGGTCGTCATCCTCATCACATTGCCGTCGCTGCAGATGTCGCCCCCGACGCCACAGATGTCGCCGCCACTACCGCCACCGAAGATGCCGCCGTCGTTGACGCCGCCACTGCCTCCCCCGGCCCCGTCCAGATCTGCAGCTCTGGAGGGGCAACTCGAGTAGTTGCTCCCTCTCCGCCGCACTTGACGACGCCGCCGACGCTCTCCGCCGCACTAGGGTTAGGGTTCGGATCGGGATTGGAATGGAGAATGGGCTCAGCACGACCTGGGTCAACCGTGTTGTAAAAAGTACAACGAGGGCATTTCCGTCCATACGAAAATACAAGTGCAAGAACACGAGTACAACGCTGCCAAACGTGTATATAATGGCACAGATACAAAACTACCAAAGTACCAATGGCATGGCTCGAAATAGACGAATTGTAATGACATTTTTCTAAATATGCACATTTACAGTGGCATGGATGAAATTAACCCTTTATACTATGGATGTTGATCATGAATGAAGAGCACAGATTTCTCCTAATGTAAATTACTGTAACTCCTCTGCATTTTGTACTGTAATGTAGAGGATCCCGATCCATCAATTATCACCACAGTTATAAACATTGGTGTTGCCCTTAAGCAACTACTCTGACAACAACTGTTTAGATTAAATTATGCAGGTAACGAACTTTAAAATCCAAACCAAAACAGCCCAACTGCCCAAGATATTCAGAGAAAAAGGGCACGCTGCTCTATACCTATAAACAAACAGTCACGCACGCGACGACACGACCCCTTCGCCCTCCTCGCCAAAAATCCTAGAAACAGAAATCGCACTCATGGCGAAGCCGCTGCTTCTTCTCGTCGCCGCCGCCGCAGTGCTACTCGTCGGTGGTAAGTAGCCTCGATCCATGGGGGCGCCCCGCACCCCCATCCACGCGGCGACCTCTCTGATCCGATCTGAGCCTGACTCCTCGTCTTGTCTTGCAGCCTCCGCCAGGAAATCCGGCGACGTGACGGAGCTCCAGATCGGCGTCAAGGTACCCGCTCCTCCCACCCTGCCCTCTCGCCTCTCGGCTGTGTTCTCAGGCGTGGGTTTTCTTGCGCGCGCGCTCAAAAACTGTATCTATTCTTGCTCCCTTCCCTTGTTGGGCTGGATCGGCTCCAGAATTGTTGCTTTACAATTTTGGATTTTATTGGGTTGAGGGCGTGCTTCGTGCGTATTAGATCATGTCGCTGTATCGCGAATTGTACGGGCATTGGTTTTGGTGGAAACAATTTGTGAGGGGTGGTGTTGTAAGACGGGCGAGTTTGCCTGATTCAACTGGATTCACATCTGAATCTGTAGTTCTTTTTTTTTTCATTGGAATGCGAAATGTTCCGAAGAAAGCGGAAAATTGAGGCTCTTTTGTGGAATTGATTGGGCAGGTGTTACCTTGGTTTTGATCAAGGCTTTCCTTCTGGAAGTTTAGCCTTCTATTGTATTTCCAGTACATTTTAATTGCTATAAAAAATAGTTCATGGAGAAATGGATCTTTGCATGAATAATTGTTTAGGTTCCGTAGTTCTAGTATCCCATTTGCCGTCGAGTAAAGCTACTTAAATCGTAGGAGGAACTAAACAAATCGTAGGAGGAACTAGAAACTAATATTACATAGTACCTTCCTGTAAGGGACAGGTCGTCTTGAACCTATGACCTCGGACATAAATTTATTCTCTACCATAGGATAATCTGAAATATTGGTGTTACGCTGCCATTTCTTATAGGAAAAAAACTAAAACAAAAAAATAGCTTGCCCCACAAAGCATATCTTCAGAATTAGTACAGCCTTGCCATGGAAAGCATCGTGGGGTTTCATAAGAATGTTCTTAGTGCTTTGTGTAAATGGAACATTGTCATTGTCACCACATTGATCCAAAAATATGCATTTGTATTTATTTTGATGCTCTGGAGAAAACAGTAGCCTTTTACAAAATAAATGGCTCTTTCAAGAAGCTGGATCTCAAATTTATGTGCCATATAGAATTTAGATAATCTACATATCATATGATGCTTTCATTTTGATATATTAATTTTATTGGGCTCATATAGTCATAAATTTGTGTTGTGACCTTGTTATCACTTGCAGCACAAGCCAGAATCCTGCAGCATTCAAGCTCACAAAGGTGACAGAGTTAAAGTTCATTACCGTGTAAGTTTGATATTCTGCTGTATGGCCTGTTTCCTTTTTATTTACTGGCATCACTTTATTTATGAAGCCTGTAGTTCACTTGGCCTCTGTCATCCATTTACAGGGAAAACTTACTGATGGAACTGTTTTTGATTCTAGCTATGAAAGAGGTGACCCAATTGAATTTGAGTTGGGCACTGGCCAAGTGATCAAAGGTAATAGTAATGGTCCCAATCAATAGCTAGCTACTATTTAATTTTGGTATTGTTTATAATTTTAATGCTCCATTGTCTATCTAAAAATTTCTATACTCCATTTGTAGGGTGGGATCAGGGCCTTCTGGGCATGTGCGTTGGCGAGAAGAGGAAGCTGAAGATCCCTTCAAAGCTTGGTTATGGTGCTCAAGGGTCACCACCGACCATCCCTGGTATGTCGTTTTGTATGTCTCTTGAGTTTATGCTGCTGTCAAGTTAGAATGATACATCCTTTTCAAGAAAAGTTGTGTATAATAGTTTATCATACAACAGCACATGGCGACATTGTCTGAGGGAACTGCTGCAATGCTAGTATATTTTTTCTAGTCGGGACGTTTTCACTACATATATGATATATCTGATCTGGTGTTGTTATGTTCCGGCCTGCAGGTGGAGCAACTCTCATTTTCGATACCGAGCTTGTTGCTGTCAATGGTGAGCCAGCCAGCAAATCCGACAAGGACGATGATGACAGCGAGCTTTAGATAGCCAGGATGGTTCGCATCTTACACGCCAAAACAAAGTTTAGTTGTCGAATCAAATAGTGAGTAGTGAAATGCAATGCATTTCAAATTCAGGACCCCATAGAGAAATCAACTCTCTTTTTTTTCACCGTGACCTTATCTGCTATTTTATAACATAAGCTTCTATTTAACTTTTAGCCTTTCTGAACAATTGCATGATCTGTGATGCATCTTTTGTTCCAAATTGTATTGCGCTTCGTTTTGTTTGGAAAATGGTTACAAACATAACTGCTGTGCCGGTTTGGCTTCTATGTGTGATATAGCATCCGAATTGTATCAAGTTCGAAGGGGACATATACAGGCTAAAACCTGACCAGTTTGATTTAATTTGAGTTAATTTAGCTTATACTACCAAAACAAATTCTGGTAAAGAATAGTACCACATGATTAAGGAGATCAACAAACTTTTTCCCAAACAAATACAGACGGAAATCCGTAAACCTGATTCGATTTGCATCAGCTGCCATCGCAATGTAGCCTTTCAGAGGTGAAATCCCAGATCATATGCGAACTAAACCCCTGACATTTCTACCGACAGACCCTCAAACTAAATCCGTTTAAATAACCCGGAATTGCAATTAGAAGTTGCATAAAGATGTTGACAGAAAAGGGAGGCAAAAAAAATGCTATGATTTGCTTGCATTTTCTTCACTCTACCGCACTCTCGTTCATCTCGGTGAAAATCAATTCAATTCGAATTCTCAATTTCAAATCTCGCAAAACTTGGCGAGAAATCTGAACTCAAAATCTTAGTTGGGCCTTGGCTTTTCAAGGCCGTGACGGCCCATTACAACTCGCGCGCCTATGGACTCCACCATCTAGGGTTCCTGGATATAATAGAACCTTCTCTCCTCCCCGACTCCTCCACGCCGCCACCGCCGCCGCTGCTCCGACCGGTCGAAGGTACCAACCTCTCGTCGCAGATCCTCATACCCCGAAGCTTCCGGTTTCCGGTTGTGGTCGTCGTTCTCACACATCTGGAGACGTGGTTCCCGTTGCAGATGGCGGTGCCGTTGCTGACAAAGAAGGTCGTGAAGAAGCGGGTGAAGCAGTTCAAGAGGCCACACAGCGACCGCTCCATGGCCTCAAGTTAGTAGCTCTCTCTCTCTCTCGCCGTTGCTTGTTGCTATGTGATGAGAGCCATGTTGTTTTCACCATTTTGCTCTTGGATTCCGTAGCTTGCTCGGTTGATATGTAGATCCAATTTTGTTTGTTGCAAAGTAGCCAGCATAAAGGGTGATGATTTGGTTGTGCAATTAACTGTAATGCGCGGTGTTTCGTTTTCATTCAGGCGTGTAAAGCGTTCGTGTGCATCAGGATGAATCACTGGATTAGTACATTGCTCTGTGACAATAGTTCATAATAGTTGCAAGAAATTACAATATAGTTGTGGCTGTGTAGAGTTCTAGGTAGTCAGTGTTGGATGCCTTGCCTGTCACGACTGCATTGAGCTCCAACTTCATAGAGCCACAATATATAAGCATTTAAACCAGCTTTGTCTTGTTGACTAAATTCAATGCATCACTCAGTTAGTATGTGTATTTTTCGCAAAAAAGTCATACGAAGTAATATTTGCTAGGCAAGTAACAAAGATTCGGTACGCTTGATCATTGACACAACACAACTAGTTATCTGTTTTGGTTTGGATCATATTTTGGTGTTTTTTGTTCTTAATACGTTTCATGCTATGTTTGCTGAAGCAACAATCTGATTTGTAATGATTTACTTCTACCGTTATGTGTAGACAAGCTGGCGCAGGCCAAAGGGTATTGACTCACGTGTCAGGAGGAAGTTCAAGGGATGCACCTTGATGCCCAATATTGGATATGGTTCCGACAAGAAGACCAGGCATTACCTGCCCAACAAGTTCAAGAAGTTTGTGGTGCACAACGTTTCAGAGCTGGAGCTGCTTATGATGCACAACAGGTATGCAACTTTGATTTTCATCACAATGGTTGATTCCGATACCATCATGCCGTCATCTGTAACCTTAAGTTCAGTGCTCTGTTGAGTTTCTGAATCATGTATTTGCTAATACTAGTATATTCCCCCAAACAGGACATACTGTGCTGAAATCGCTCATAACGTGTCCACGAAGAAGCGCAAGGAGATAGTGGAGCATGCTGCACAGCTTGACATTGTCCTCACCAACAAGCTTGCCAGGCTTCGCAGCCAGGAGGACGAGTAGTTATTTTGGACTGAATTTGCCTGTAGTAGACTTGCACATCATGAATATTGTTCTACCTATTTGTTTACATCAGGATCCGAATATTCTTAAGCAATTTGCTATCTGGAATTATTTGACTGTGGCAATGCATGATTGCCATATTACTATTTTGAGTATAGCAATTTTGACATGAAAGAAATGTCCTTGTTTAATGAATGTTGAAAAATATACTTCCATGAACGCCCTGTCACTTTTCTTTCCTATTGCAATTATTTGCTGTCGAAAGCATGACTCAATATGGGGTGATGCAATTTAGGATTTATGACAGCTATGTTATGCACTAGAGAACTAGTATGTTTTTATGTTCAGATTCATGTTTCTGCCTGCCAATTGGAAGCATTGTCACCTGAAATTTCACCCAGTATAGCAGCATGATGGGGAATTTTAGCTTCTGCATCCAATTTTCTGGCTCCATTAGCTTATGAATTGCTGATTGATTTGATTCCTAAGCGATTCATCATCCTGTGTTTACAGTAACCTTCTGGTTGTCACACTGGCATATCCATGATGTCACTTCAGCATGCTTGCAATCGAGACAAGATGCCCTGCATTTTCTCACAGAATAGAACTTAAGTTGAGTGTGTTGCAAAGAACAGTTCATTTGTTGGAACCTGTAATCTATTCCAGCAGCAGCCAATTCAGAACTCGTGTAAATCAAGTCTCTTTTCTCTCGGTTTTCCAACTCTTCAACCTATAGGAGTAACGTACCCATGACAAGGCACCAAAGCCCTCAAATTTTTGGTTGACTCCAGTCTGCTCCTCATTTCTGACAGAAAAAAACATGCACATTGGCCAGGAAATTCAGAATTAGCATCCTCTTGTGCTGCTGTTAGTTCAGATCCACCAAACTTTTAAGCTGTTGGTTCAGATCCAACAACCTTCTAAACCAACAGCAATGGCAGAATTAAGGGGCAATAAACCAGATGAAGAAACCATGATTTTATTTGGCAAGGCACAAGTTGGTAGTAACACACCACTCACTGCTGTTATGATGCTAGAGCCCATTTGCTCAAGAAGATCCTGTCAACTTGCAGCTGCATTTTGCAAGGCCTGCAGGAAAGATGAGAGAAGCTGCCCAAATTGATGGCCATAATTTCTCCTAACCCTTCCCTGATGAAACTGGAATTATTGAGGAACTGAACCCAACCTCCTTGCAAGGCTACTTGATTAAAAGAAAAACTATCAAGAGCAGCAGCAGCCATTGGATTCTGTTACACGGTTAGTTAGTCAATACTGCTGAATGATTAAGCCGCCTAATACAGTAATTAGTACCGTGTTTAATTATAGTACCGTGGTTGCTTCACCAAGACACATACTGGTGCCAGTCCAATTTGCAGCAATTGGTGTTGCTGTCCAGCTGAGCTGGTGGCTCTCGGACACCAACCACTATAGCCTCTTGAACCGGCACCGGCGCCGGCGCTGGCGAGTCGGCGACACCAACTCCGGCGAACAGCCGGCCGTGCCGGTGACAGTGAATTCAGCTACTCCTGCTTCTGGTCAAGCTGGTCTATGATCTTATTTAATTTTCTTTGATTGCTTAACTGATGGAATTAGAGTAACGGTGCATGTGACTCTGCAGCAGCAGCAGCATCGAGGGTGATGTAATTAGAGTAAGAAGCATGCAATTAGCTGAACATACATGCTGCCACAAAGTCTAAGATTTCCTTGGCGAGAAGGGGAGCAAATCCATTGCATTTGGTACTCTGCTCTGTACTAGTTCTTGTTTACTTGGTAAGTGCTCTTGTGCCCTCTTGTCTCCGAGAGAGAGAGAGTAGTACTCTTGGGAAATGTATTGAGTAAGGTTTTAATTATGAGATGTATGGAGATTATGGGTACCGGATATCCTCATGGTTGATATATCCGACTTATCATAGGGAATAAGTTGTGACTCATGATTATGTAAACCGACTTATGACTTGGGTGTTACGTTATCATTGAGATAAGATAACTGCCCATAGTCCATAGTTGGTAAGATTGAGGAGTCCGACATAGAGTATGATAGGGTCTCCGACTTGCAAACCCACTCTCCGGGACTATATAAGGAGGGTGGGGCGTCCCTTGAGGGATATAGCAAACAGAAGACACGCATAGAGATTATAGCGAAGATACATAAACTCACGAGAGCACATATTGAAAGAGATCAAGAGATCAATAAACCACTCGGCGGATCGAATCCCCGAAACAGGAGTAGGGTATTACCTCTCGAAGAGAGAGCCTGAACCTGTCTAAATTCTTTTTGCATACTAACCCATCGTGTTTGGCTCTTGACTGCTACCCCTGGAATTCTTATTGCCGAAACCAAGTTTCGACAGTTGGCGCGCCAGGTAGGGGCTCTGCGTCAAGATTTCTTCTTCATCTCGCCGACAAGCTGTTGACGACGAAATTTGGTAAATCATGCATTGGATTTAGAGTTAAAGCCGAAGCCGATTGGAGGAGATAAGCGATTACAGAAACAGAGTATGAATCGGCTGCAAGCCGAATCGGCTACGGTGTGCATCGGCTGAAACAGAATCGGACAAGGATAGTCGATATAGCCGATTCCGATGAGGAGATGGCAGGATCATTGTCGGGTTCGGTTGGTGTGCTTCATGAGGATTGCCACGTACGGATTGAGTCCGAAGAAGACAATTGTATCTATTAATTAGGATATTTGTTAGTTTCCTTTTATCTTTGGGAAAGTGTGTTTAGTGTCCCTTAAGGACTTTATGTTTTTCTTTTTTCTTTAGGAAAGTTTCTTTCTTGTCCTACAAGGACTAGTATCTCCCCATGGGTATAAATATGTACACCCGGGGTTATTGTAATCTATCAACTCTCGATCAATACAATTCGGCGCATCGCCACCTTTTACTCTGTTACGGTTTATTTATCAACCGGTAGAATTTGGCACCTGACGCGGGGCTGCATCGGCTGTCGATCTCCGGCGAAGGGGTAAGTCCAATGTTCCGTCGGTTCAGGCAATTGTATCATCTACATCGGTGTCGTTCAAGGCTGCATCAGTACATTCGACCTCTTGGATTGCTCTGGTTTGGATAATATATTTGCCTGACTATTTATCATATGTCTTCTGTTAATCTAGTATTAGCATCTCGATTTAGTTTTATCAGCTGCTTCTCGTTTTAGGGTTTCTGCCGGTATCGGCTAAATCGTCTTGCTAGATTAGATTAGCTTAGGCATCTACCACCCTGAAAATCAGTCAAGGGCTTGATCATCTAGATACTGTGTTTCTTTACATACTTAGTGCTGCATCAGTTGAGTTTGACCTACTAAGTCGTGTTTAGAATCATGAATCTCTAGCCTGCTTTTTGATTGCCGATAAGAGTTTCATCGGGGTTTCAGCCGATGAGTTATCTGGACGTTGCATCGGCTTATAAGGACTGCATGTAAGTTGAATTTAGCCGATAACAACAAAGGTTTCACTGTTTAATCTAATCTTGTGGATTTTATGGCATTGGATCTATGTTAGATTCACTTCATCGGCTATGCTATGAATATATATAATCTCTCTCTTGAGATGTTTTTAGACATAAGTGATTTATACTGTCTCGGCGCCCTGTCCGATCTATCCCAATCACTTGGTTTAAATATATTTTGAGATTTAGATTATGTATCATTGATATCTACAGCCGATCGAGTATGTCTAACTTTCGTTTCACTTTATCAAGTCATTGCCGACCTAATGCATATTATCATCAGCCGATTGTCTCTTTGTTAAGTGTCAGAATCTACATTGAACACATAGCCGATAGCTCAAAACCCTATCGCTATCGGCTGTTATCAGGATCGGCTGGAATTACTACATCGGCTATGTTGGCCGATCGGTTCTTTGATCTGTCGTTTGTATATCTTGTCAGTTGCAGGATCAAACTGACTGGCACGCCTGCATCTCACCAAGATTTGGACCTGCACTGGAGCTAAGCAGATCTCCCAGGCCAGTGTGTGTTTTTTGCATCAACATAAGCGCGATGGGATCCACATCAGGCTTCGACGACTTCGTCTTCGCCCCTGGGCAAGCGTTTCGCTTCGGTGGTCTCGACTTCACCGCCGACAAATTCGGTAAGCTCTCTCTCCTCGACTCGGATTCGAACCAGTCGGGAAGGGGAAATCACTCGGCGCCGTTCGGGTTACCGGATGACGCTAAGATCTACCACAACCTTCTGTCTTCCGAGTTGAATTCGATCCACTCGGTAGAATCCTCTTCATCATCTACATGCTGCGATCCAGGTGCGAGGGAGGTGGCTGTCATTCTCGAACGACTCGGGTCATACTCATCTACGGACCTGGACGAAAACCTCAGCTCCGCCGACTTCGACGACCTCTACGACATCTCCACCGATGAAATCAACAGCCTCGACTCAGATTAAGATTACTACGATCCGGCGCTCCTCAACGTCCTCATGGCTGAAGTAGCCGAGACCGACTCGGCCATGGCCCGGAGGATCGCGGAGGAGGAACGAGCCAAGCTTGAGCAGGAGCGCAAGCGCGTGGAGGAAGAACGAGCCAGGCTTGAGCAGGAGCGCAAGCGCGTGGAGGAGGAGAACAAACGCAAAGAGGAAGAGCTCAAGAAGAAAGAAGAAGCTGACAAAAGAAAACGAGACTTGAGAGCGACGGGGCGTATCGCCCGCGAGGCTATATTGCAGACACAAGTCGACAACGCCAACATCTTCCAGACGCCTCAACAAAACGCCATCGCTGCCCTCACCCTCATCGACACCGTCATCGAAGCGGCGCCTGCTGTGGTAACACCACTCCTGGACAAGATCAAGACCATCGTTGCGGCAACGGCCAACTACCCTCCATCTAGCTCCGCACGAAGACCCACAGAGTCCGTCGCCAAGACACCTGGTGGAAGCCGCCTACCGCCATTACGGTCCAGGGACTACAAAAGGCCCGAACAAAGCAAGACACCCATCAAGTTAAAAGACCCTCGCCAAGAAGCAACATGGAAGCATCGAGAACAATCGGCCGACTCTCATGAGAGAGGTTATGGTCGACCACCCGTCCACGATCGGATTCATCACAGCTATAACTCCAACCATCAAAGCGGCTCTCGAAGGCCCCCGCCGAGTGACTTGAGGAAGGCCCTTGACCGGTGCCATCGGGAGCGTGAACGCCGCTCTTATGAAGACCGAAGGAGATCACCCGACTACGATGACGATGGAGTACCTGCGTTCACTTGGGACCTGCGTCGAGTGGATTGGCCGAGTGGCTTCAAGGCTACAGGGATTGACAAGTACGACGGAAAGACCGACCCCGAGTCATGGCTGACCGTATACACCCTTGCCATCCGCGCAGCAGGAGGAGACAGCAAGGCTATGGCAAATTACCTACCCGTTGCTCTCGCCGACTCAGCTAGGAACTGGCTCACGAGTCTGCCAAGAGGCTCGATCGACTCGTGGAGTGAGCTTCGGGACCACTTCATCGCCAACTTCCAGGATACTTTCGAAAGGCCCGGGACCCACTTTGATCTTTACAACGTCATCCAGAAGCCAGACGAATCACTAAAGGACTACATCCGGCGCTTTTCGGAAAAGCGGAATAAGATCCCCAACATCACCGATGACGTTATCATAGCCGCATTCCAGAAAGGCGTCTGCGACGAGTTGCTGATCGGTAAATTTGGGCGCAAGTCACCGAAGACGGTCAAGCAAATGTTCGAGACGGCAAACTCCTACGCTAAATCTGATGACGCAATCAAGGCTTCGTGACAAGACTGGCACGACAAGAGGGACGACAAGCCATCCGGAACCAGCTGGCGTCCTAAGAAGGACAACGGCAACAACAACAACAACAGCCAAAAAGATCGCAAGCGCAAGCCCGAGGATCTGGTCACCACGACATCAAACTACCAACAACAGCGTCCCCGAGTCACCGCATACGACAAGATCATGAACGCTCAGTGCACGCACCACCCGAATCACAAGCACGCGGCCAAGGATTGTTTCATCTACAAGCAGTTCGCTGAGCAGTACGCAGCACAACTACGCCAGAAACCGGCTGATGAAGTCGGCCCATCAGGGAACCAAGAGGAACGACCCGGCTGGCAGCTCAGAACCCTTCCAAGATCCCGTCGGGGAGCTAAACCATATCTTCGGGGGACCGCAGGTGTACGAGTCCAAGAGAAAGCAAAAGCTAACCGACAGAGAAGTCAACGCTATACAACCTGAAGTCCCACACTACCTGCGATGGTCGGAGGTGGCTATCACGTTCAACCACTCGGATCATCCTGACCGAGTGGTTCACCCGGGGCGGTATCCCCTGGTACTAGACCCGGTGGTTCGCAATATCAAGCTCAAGCGCGTCCTCATTGATGGCGGCAGCGCCCTCAACATCTTATTCGCCAAAACGCTGGACGAGATGCAGATTCCAAGATCAGAGTTGAAGCCGAGTTCAGCCCCCTTTCATGGAGTCATCCCAGGGCTTTCATTTACGCCACTCGGGCATATTACCCTTCCAGTCACCTTCGGAGTTCGGGAGAACTTCCGGACGGAGAACATTACCTTTGAGGTTGTCGAATTCGAGGCAGCTTACCATGCAATCGTCGAAAGACCTGTGCTCGCCAAGTTCATGGCAGTACCACATTATACCTATCTCATCATGAAGATGCCTGGACCCCACGAAGTTATCACTCTGCGCAGTGACTTCAAACAAGCCTTCACCTGCGACAAAGAAAGCTGCGACATGGCCCAAACTCGTGAGAGATTACGCGGCCAACAAGAAGTCTGACTGGCTGCGTCGACATCCAGAGAAGGCGAGATCCCTGCAAAGAAGATAGCCAAGTCGGGAGAAGGCGACGCCAAGACAAAGAAAATTCCCCTTGATCCCTCCGATCCCTCTAAAACTGCTGTAATAGGCGCGGAGTTAGATCCCAAATAGGAAAGCGCGCTCGTCACCTTCCTCCAGAATAATAAAGATATTTTTGCTTGGAAACCGTCTGACATGCCGGGAATTCCTAGGGAGGTGATCGAGCACTCACTAAACGTCAAAGATGATGCCAAACCTATAAAACAGCGACTTCGCCCTTTCGCCCAAGATCGAAAAGACGCCATCAAGGAGGAACTCGCCAACCTCTTGGCTGCTGGGTTCATCAAGGAAGTTTATCATCCCGACTGGTTAGCCAACCCGGTCCTGGTTCGGAAAAAGACAGGACAATGGCGCATGTGCGTGGACTACACCGACCTCAACAAATCCTGCCCAAAGGATCCTTTTGGATTGCCCCGTATTGACCAAGTCGTCGATTCAACAGCCGGTTGCAAGCTGCTGAGTTTTTTGGATTGTTACTCGGGTTACCACCAGATCAGCTTGAAGGAGTCCAACTGCCTCAAGATGTCATTCATCACCCTGTTTGGAGCCTATTGCTACGTCACGATGCCCTTCGGCTTGAAGAACGCCGGAGCTACTTATTAGCGCATGATCCAGAGATGCCTGCAGACTCAAATCGGGAGAAATGTGGAAGCCTACGTCAATGATGTCGTCATCAAGACCAAGCAGAAGGAAGACCTGATCGCCGACTTAGAGGAAACCTTCGCGAATATTCGGGCCTTCAGAATGAAGTTGAACCCGAAGAAGTGCACCTTCGGTGTGTTGTCAAGCAAGCTGCTCGGTTTTATGGTGTCTCATCGCGACATTGAGGCAAATCCAGAGAAGATTAATGCTATCCAGAACATGAAGCCCCCGAGTACCCAGAAGGACGTCCAGAAGCTCACTGGTTGCATGGCAGCGTTGAGCCGATTTGTTTCTAGACTCGGCGAACGAGGTATGCCTTTTTTCAGGTTGTTGAAGAAAACGGACAAGTTTCAATGGACCACCGAGGCCCAGAAAGCTTTTCAAGACTTCAAGGAGTTCCTTACAACGCCACCCGTGTTGGCTTCACCTCACCCTCAAGAACCCCTGTTACTCTATGTTTCCGCAACTCACCAGGTGGTCAGCACGGTTTTGGTCATCGAACGTGATGAGGAAGAACGAGCTCAGAAGATTCAACGGCCGATCTACTTCATTAGCGAGGTGCTGGCAGGAGCCAAAACCCGCTACCCTCAGACAAGGTGGTCCGCACGTGTGAAGGTTGTCAATTCTTCGCCCGGCAAAGCCATGTTCTGACCCAAGATCTACAAACAATCCCTTTATCATGGTCTTTTGCCGTATGGGGCTTGGATATGGTTGGTCCTTTCAAGAAGGCTCCAGGAGGATTTACGCACCTGTTCATTGCGATTGACAAAATTTCCAAATGGATTGAGGCTAAGCCGGTAGCTACGATAACTGCGGATAAGGCGCGCGACTTTATTTTAAACATTGTGCATCGGTTTGGTGTCCCGAACAAAATCATAACCGATAATGGGACTCAGTTTACTGGAGGCGTTTTTAAGGAGTTCTGTGAAGACTTTGGAATCAAGATCTGCTATGCGTCGGTGGCACACCCTAAAAGCAACGGACAAGTCGAACACGCTAATGGTATGGTTCTTCAAGGCATCAAGGCCCGAGTGTTCGATAGATTACGACCGTACGCTGAAAGATGGGTTCAAGAGTTGCCATTGGTATTATGGTCACTGCGGACTACACCTAGTCGGGCTACCGGCCAATCTCCTTTCTTCTTGGTTTATGGAGCAGAAGCAATGTTGCCGAGTGAAATGGAGTACGAGTCTCTTCGAGTTCGCAGCTTCAACGACGAACGCTATGATCAAGATAGAGTGGATGACTTGACCCGACTGGAAGAGGCTCGTGAGGCCGCATTGGTTCAGTCGGCAAGGTATCTTCAAGGACTTCGGCGCTACCATAGCCGCAATGTGCGGTCACGAGCTTTCATTGTTGGTGACATGGTTCTACGCAAGATTCAGACTACAAAAGATCATCACAAGTTATCTCCACTATGGGAAGGACCCTATATAATTGCTGAAGTTACTCGGCCAGGAGCATATCGCTTGAAGCGTGAAGATGGGACCATGGTGGAGAAATCTTGGAACATTGAGCATCTTCGTCGATATTATACTTAAGCTTTCTCGACTTCATGTTCTTCTCGACTGACAAACTTCAAGCAAGATGACTTCTTGAGTTGTCAGTCGGGGGCTATACATATATATCAATAAAGTGTGATTTTCTTTTCATCATCGACAACTTTTTCATATTTAGTTTATCATTGTTTAGTGTTTTGGTTCGAGTTTAATAGATAAGGACTGAGAATTTTTTGATGGCTGCATCAAGCCTAGGCTCGGTGCCAGTCGGACAACAATTCTTAAGAAATTATATATGAAGACTCGGATCAGGGCATTACCATAAATAAGCTAAATATTCACAAGTCAACGTTACAACAAGTCATATGAATCAAGGCAACTATTCCTGGAAGTTTACAGCTATATCTGCAGCAACTTTTTTCGTCGACTCTTGTGCTTCATTTACAAGTTCCAGGGCTCACTCATCTGTGGTGCCAGCTGTAAAGCCATCTCCTACAGAGTCTACATCTATCCGAGGATAGAGTGATTTTGTCTACGCAAGAGCAAAGCTCGCGCTCATGACGGCCGCATCTCTGATATTCTCCTTGTATTTTGCCGGTGCTGTCCTGAGCTTGTCGAAGACTTCAACGGCATCCAATGAGTTTGTCCCGAGTCCATGTCTGTATATTGCTGACAAGATTGGCGCAGCCGCATTAGCGATGTCGTCCCGAACACTTTCAGCCCTTCGGACTTTCTCGGCAAAGACATTAAATTGTGCTTGGGACTTGACCTTGTTAGCTACAAGATTGAAACAGCGTGGGTTACATCGACAGTCAAGACCAAGTAAATTGAGAAGCGCGAGTTTCGCGGGTTACCTTCGATCTCTTCCAGGGCTTTTTCCTTCTCGGACTCTGTTAACGGCAGATTTTCATAATCTACTCGGAGAGGAAAGAGAAAACCAATGCAGAGAGGAAGGGTTAAGTTGGAGTCGGACCAAGTCTTGTATCGGACTCGGCAAGCGTATCGGACTGGAAGCTGTGTTAGCAGAAAAGGTGTATCGGCCGATACGGATTCAACGAGGTTGTTGGCCGACAGAGATAGAGTGTTGATAGAGTTAGCATGGGCTTGGTTTGGGCTCAGGATAAGCTTCAAGGAGGTTGCCAAATAGAGAGAAGGCTCGGTTTTAGGCAATTGTATCTTGTAAATCAAGTAGGTTTAGATCTAATCTATGGCAAGAGTCTGCCGCAAAGATTTGTTTGTTAAGTTGTAGATAAGATCGTGTCCTATCTGGACAATGTTGTAATCTCGGGTATAAATATCCCGGTAGTTTGTACATAGAAAATCTCTCACAATACAACACACAATCTTGTTCAACTTATTTTCGGCGCATCGCCAACCCTCGCAAGAGGTTAATTTCGACGAGTTCTTGCTTCCCCAGAGCAGAGGTAAGAACTCGTGCCCGACGATCTACATCGTCGGGGCTAGCGTGTCGCTTTAGGCACGTTAAGCCTCGATGATGTGATCGTCTTTTATCATGTTTTGGATGATTTTCGTAAGTGTATTAATTATGCTTCGCCAGCGATCTACTCGTTTTAGGGTTTATTGCCAACGGTAGTTTAATTATTATGCTTAGTTAAATCTTTCAATGCATCTACCATCCCCAAAAGCGATCGACGACTTGATTTTCTTTGTGTTAAATCTCAATTCACACTTTGAGTTGCTATCGACCTTAGTCCTGTTTTGAGATCTAACCCAAAGCTTGTTTTTGGTCGTAACTAAGGATAGCGCCGTGGTTTCAGCCGGTCTTATCTAATACATGTAATCACCATAATGTTTTTATATGTATTTGCCACTTGTATGATTAGATTGATAAATATAAATGTGTTTATCATAAGTTACTCTTTAGGGTTTGCCTGTGATCGATATATTTATATAAGCCGATTGGTTCATACAAGTTTGCATTAGAGTATTAGCTAGTGCACTTATCTCTTTTATCCTTCATCGGGCGATGCTGCTAATTGACATTAACATGTTGATGAAGGCCGATGAGATTAGATCTATATTCTGATCTTATTTTATCACAGTTACAAGTGAGCCGATATAGCTTTGCCCTATCGGCTAGGTCATGACAATGCGACATCGGCCTATCGGCCGATCGGTCATTGTTTATTAACATGGTTTGCTTGTTTATCTTGTTGATTGCAGATCAAATCAACTGGCACGCCCTACACGCACCTAGGCAAGCCTTTGGACCTGCACTGGAGCTAAGCAGATCTCTCAGACCGCCGTGGAAACGTGGAACCCGTTTGGTTGCGAGGCGGGTCTAAATTCCACGCCAACAGACTCCAGCTTAGTTTTATCAGTTTTCGCTTTCTCTAGCTGGGCCTTGAGAGAATTGACTTCAGATAAATTGGCTACAAGACTTGTATAACGTCAGGATCAGAAAAATATATGAAGACAAAATAAGGACAAGATGGTTTGACTCACCTCCGATTGAGCCACGGAGTTCCAAGTTCGCGTCTCGGAGCTTCGCAATCTCTGCCTGCAAGACGACCTCTCGAGCTGCAGCTTCTTCTCTGGCGGCCTTGAGATCTTGGTGGACGATTTCCAGAGAGTTCACGTGGGGAACCAGCTTTTCTAGGGTGTCTGACTTGGCCATTGAGCGACAATATATTCTCTGCATACGGGTATGAAGATAGTTAACTCCGTAAGACCGTGAGGATAAGACATAGAGGAGTTATGCTTACATTTATTAGTCAGGTCGCTTCGTTGAGGCTAGCCACGAGCATGTCGCGTTCTTCATTTTCCTTTTGTTTATTTAAAACGATGCCCTGCTTCACGCCTTTGGCATCGCGCCACTCGATCTTGATAGGAGGGACCGAGTCAGCTGGAGACTTCAGTCGGGCAATTTCCTCCTCTTCGGCTGATTGATCTAGAGAAGATGAATGAGGATAGGAGTAAGAAGCATATTGAAGACAAGAGTCTGGAGACTATATTGAAGCCTACCTGTTTCGGGAGTCGGGTCCTTAGATGGTGCTTCCTGATTGAGTGAGCCCTGTGGATCTTCAGCCGACTGGTTTCCAGCCGGGATATCTTGGTTGGTAGTTGGGGGCTCAACTTCGGGATTTACTCAGGGGCTCCACTTCAGGAGCGTTCTCACTCGGGAAAGGGTTTTGAGGCCCTTGTTCTGCAGGTCTTGGTTTTTCTGACGCTGTAGGTGGATTGGCGGTTTCAGTCCGTCCGGTGGGATCTATGTCCTGGGGTTTTCTGCAAGAAAGAGGATGAAGAAGATTGAAACGGAAAGGAAAGAATTTTCAACGAGAAGCTGGCTTTGGTTATGCAAGATACCTGTTAGATCTCCTGATCTTAGGGGCAGATCTGGCGGATGGCTTTGGAGGGCTTATGTTAACTTGTGGAATTTGGATTTCTTCGTCATCCGAGTCGTTGACAACCAGTCTCTTTTTGCTTGCCCGCTTGCTGATATCTTCGTCACCAACAGCCCTCTTTTCTTGAGGTTCGACCTTGATTTTGAGGCCGCCGGTTGGTTTTTTGGTAGCAGGCCAAGTCAGCATATCGTCATGATATACCTTGTATGGCCGGGATATGATGAGAGCATTGGCCTGCAAGCAGAATTTTTGAGATATATTGAAGAACATCAGTGAGATAAAAAGAAATTGAAGAGGCCGAGTCTGCTTACCGGAGGAGGAGGTCGGAATAGGTTGAAGGGAGGAACCGGCATCTTGTAGCTGCGATCTACTGTGATCCCGAAAGAGAAAATCTTGTACATACGAGTGCACAAGACCTGGTAACTTAGAGAATCGCGGTCTTCCCGATTGAGGTCGCTTTCGCCCTCATACTCGAACGCTGGCTTGGATCTCTCCTTGATGGGAGCCAGTCGGTTCTTGATGAAATGCTGGGTAATTTGTTCTCCTTGAAGGACTTTCTTCTTCATTTCGAGAATGTTGGCCAGGAGGTTATTAGCTTCTGCCCAGTCTTGGTTCTCCAGCATTGTGCTCCAGTTAGCCTTTTGGATTGGTGGGAGACCGACGAAGCCGGGCAAGCTGGGGGCCGGGTTCGAGATATAGAACCAGTTGGCGTGCCAACCCTTATTGGAGGATTTCAAGGGGAGGGAGAAGTAGTCTTTGTGAAGAGTCCCACGGAGTTGAAAGCCAGCCCCACCAACGACGCAGGGGTCATCCTTGGTCGGGTGCGGCTTGACATAGAACATGCGGCGAAATAGATTGAAATGGGGGAGGATGTAACACCCTGAGAAAATTCCTAAATAAAAATACACTGATCAAAAATCATTTCTGATTTATTTTTAAATTTTTGCATCATGCCGACAATTTCTTTATTTGTCTTATGCCAGTGCCAAACTTTTATTGAAAATTTCCAATTTTTCTACTCCTCTGATCTTTTGGTTTTTGTCCCAAGATTTTCACTCTGATCGAAATTAGTTTTACTCCAAAAAGTCCGCTTAAGCTCCCTCTACTGTGGCCTTCTTGCTGCTGGGCTTTTTCTGGAAAAAGTCCATGTTGCCTTCCCAAGGCCTTTCATTCCTATTGGGTTGGTAATAAAAAGATAAAGTCTAATTTTCCCCCCATACTGTTTTCGGTGACGACGTTGCCGCACGCCGCGCCGCTACGACGAGGCCGCTGCGACATCATCGGCTGCCGTCTTCCGCTCCCGTCTCACCGGCGAGCTTGCCGTCCATTCCACGCGTATCCTGCCCAACCTCGCACCGCCGCCAGCCATGCAGCAAGCTAGTTTTGCATGCGCATGCATGCAAGCAAGCCAGCCACGAGCAGGCACCATGCAGCTAGCTAGCTATGCGTATGCCTGCATGCAAGCGGCTAGTCGAGCCCAAGCTAGCATGCATGCACCATCCGCCTAACACCAACAGCCTATGCACGTACGCCGGGCGACGCTCCTATCGAACGCCGGTGGTCCCCACCGGGTTACCGTCGCCGTCTTCCGTTTTGGTAGGTGGCGACGGCAGGCAGCACAGGAGCCAGCCTTTGTCTCCCGAACGATGACAGCCGATGCAGCATGCGCGCCAACCCACGCGGCTGCTGCAACCACCCCGTCCTTGTCTTCATGGCAATTCAAGACGAGCCCCGTGCGGTGGAACCTATATAAGCGCAGTCATAGCCGAATACGCAACCCGTCCCTCTCCATCCTCTCTTCTCTTCCTCCCTGCTTTGTTTCCCTTCAGCCACACCCTCCCGCGCACACGCCGCCATCTCTCCGCTTGCTCCGCCGCGACCGGCTCCGGCTGGGCCTCAGTTGAGCAAGAAGACGGATAGGCCGCCGCGCCGTCATTTGAACCCCAAGAACGACTAACTTATCGAACGGCTAACCCCTAACATCTAACCCGCTGACTTCTAACTCACTAACCCGCTGACCTCTAACTCGCTAACCCCTGACACCTAACTTGCACTAATCCGCTAACATTTATTCCTTAACGTTGTGTGTTCGTTTGTTGCCACCGATCAAACACGTGGTGTGCGAGGACGATCCGCGGGTCGACCGTCCCCAGGCTGTACCTCTTCGACCGTAGTTCGTACGAGGACCGTCGCCCGGTACGCCGCTACCCGGCTGCCGCAAGGTGAGCTCCTCTCCTGCTCTTCCTCTTGCTTTTGTTTCCTTACCACATTTCTCGTCTACCGTCGTTACCGCGGCACGGTGACGTCGTGAGGCGTAACACTGTAACCATTCCTTGCGCGGCCGCCCTCCGCAGCGATCACCGCTTCACAGCAGGCCATGCATGCGTCGTACAGCTAGCTGGCCGAACGTGTGCATGCATGCATGCAAGCAACTAGCTAGCTGTAGGTATGCGTATGCATGTACGCTTGCAGCCGCCCGAGCCCTCCATCTTACCAAGCGCACACTCTAGGAAAACCACAACCACCGGAGGATCCCATTGTCGCGACCGAATGCCGTTGCCATAGGTGCCGACCGAGGTCCCTGTGCCACGCCAGAGCCGCGTCAAGGCGCAGCCGCCTCGGCCTCCCGGCCGCGACCGCGCTCGCCCCGACCGGCGTCTCCCGCCGCGCCAGCGCCGAGCCCGCGCCAGCCACGCGCGCTCGCCGCCAACGCGCCCGCGCCACGCCAGGCCGCCTCCCCGGCCGCGCGCCGCGCGCTGCCGCCCTTGCCGCACCGCGCCCGCGCCCGCGTGCCCGTGCCCGCACGCCCGCGCCGTGCCGCCGCCTCCTGCCAGCTCGCGCCGCACCGCCTGCGCGACCGCGCCGTACCGCCTGCGCGACCGCGCCGTCACCGCTCCGCATGGCCGACCGCGCCGTCGCCCAAGCCGCCAGCACCCTCCCCATCGTCCTCTCTTCTGTGGAAGCAAGAAAGAGAGAGAGAAAAAAAGAAAGAAGAAAGAGATAAGAAGGAGAGAGAAGAAGGAAAGGGAAAAAGGAAAAAAAAAGAAAGAGAAAGAGGAAATAAGAGGTGGGACCCACTAGTGGGCCCCACGTGTTATTATCTCTCTCCGTGGGCCCTCCATTGACTGCGGACTTCCAAAAAGTCTAAATCACGTCCCTCTTCTTTGTCGGGCTGAAGCCCATAAAGTCCGCCAAGAAGTCTACAACGTCTCCTCCTACCTCATTGGGCCAAATAGCCTTACAACCTATCCACAAGTCCATGTTACATCCCTCTTGTTCCTCGGGCCGAAGCCCACCAACAACCTCCCTCCTCACCGAAGTCTAATGTATATCCCCCTATTCACCCAAGTCTCTCTCTCGAAGTCCATATTACCTCCCTAACCGACCTACAGCACCTTTGGGCTAAGGCCAAAGCTCTCCCAAAATAAAAGTCCAACATGCCTCCCTCTGAGCCTCTCAGCCAAAGAATATTCCCAGGAATACCCCTTTCCAATTTAATAAATCCATTTCCGTATTTCAGAAAATCCATTAATCCTCCAAATCCGTATCTCCCTCGTTTTGAGTCGGAGTTGAACGAAACTTTCGTCAAAATCTTTCAAAAATCAAGATCTACGCAATGGCACTGGTTTGGTTATTTTTCTATTTCTGGAATTTTTGGCTCTTTTTGTGTTAGCGAGTAGTTCGTGACGTTATTATTCAACCGGACAGGGTACATCTGCGAGGAGGAAACTGAGCTAATTGATAACGAACCCCCAATTGAGCAAGGCAAGTCACTATGCCCCTTCCTCGAACATGTTGATCCTATTTTCATAAATGTGTTGATTTCAAATAAAAATTGCATGCTAATTATAAAATGCGTACCCACATTTGTTTAAGCCTTACCTTTGATATTGTTTACCCTTGTGTATTTACACACCTTTGTTACCTGAGTTCATTACTTTACGCGTGATTATTCATTTACTGCTTAGCCCTGCGTACATGGACGTTATACACTCCATATGTGTGATATGTGGATATGGTTATACCGATCACTCGATGGGAGTGATTGTTAGAGATCGGGTGGAGACATAAGCGCCACCCACAGGATGAAAACCTTTGCGAAAACCCAAAAACTTAATCAAACAAAAAGTGATTTCGACTGGGGCAGCACGGATAGAATATGAGTGGTTCTGGGAACGGTGAGCTGCCGACCCTGGTCAGTTAAGGACCGAGTCAAGAAGCTAAGCAGGAAACGAACCGAGTACGACCACACTTCTTGAGTGGGGTTAGACCCGGTGGACTAGGTTATTCTCGTGGGGTGGCACCCCAGACATGGTAGGTTCTGGATATCGGAATGGAAATGTGGAAGTGTGTGGCTTAATGACGTCAAAGCTTTATATATGTATAATGTAACCTTTAATCCCGGGAGCGCCAGGACTCCCCTCACAACCGGCTCGAGGTAGGAATGTGGCGCCGGGGGTGCAATGGGGATTCATAGTCCTTGGAGCGGGTGCCGCCATGCGAGGGTAACTAAAAAACCGGGCCGTGACAAGTCTCATGTGTTGGGTGTGTCACGGAGTATGGGATTAAAAGCATACATCCACTGCAGTGTGAGTAAATTAAACTATTCAAATAGCCGTGCTCGCGGTTAATGAGCGCCGGGACTTGTATTACTCTTGACTAGACTCACATGTTTTTAAATTGTTTAGAAGAGGTTGGGATAAATACAACATGTGTGACCTTGCCCCATGTGTGGGAAGGTTGAATTGCGATGAAGGAACTCCTAATTAATGACAACCTTTACATAGCGACAATTCTTTTCATGGTTAAAACTGCTAGGTCATAGGCTAGTGAAATAACTCGCGAAAACTGGCTTTACGCAAATAAACCTAAACCTGCCTTGGATCCCTACACGCATTTGTTGCATTTCTATAATGGTGACTTGCTGAGTACGATTGGTACTCACCCTTGCATATTCCTACCCTTTTAGCTTTTGATGATGAGGACATGCCGATCGAACTGATCCCCGAGGAGGGGGATGGTGCGGAGGAACCATAGGGACTAATCCCCAGTTGATGCCTGTGGAGTATAGATGGACCGCCGCAGCCTCGCTTCCGCTATCCTATCTTATCCTATGTTATTTGGTATTGTATCCGGCCAGACATGACCTATTAGAACCTACTCGGGTTCCCATGTAATATTTGGTATTGTAAGACTATGCGATACAGACTGTGTGTACCAGATTTGCAATGTGTGTATACCAAACTACCGATCCAGAGAGTTGGTATTTGTAAACACATATGGTTTCCTGTGCTATAAAATCAGGGGCCGACAGAGGATGCCTAAGAAAGCTTCGCATACGTGAATGAAGATTGCAATATGAAGGATGGAATTGGGATTCAAGTGATAGATTCGGAGGCCGTAATATTCAAGAATACCACGAAAGAAATCGGAAGTGGGAAGGCCAAATCCACAGTAAAAGAAAGAGGTGAAGACCACAATCTCACCGATGTTTAGGGTAGGGAACTCCTCGCCGTACGCTGGACGCCAGCCGATGATTTCCTTAGGAGGGAGGACTCCGTTCTTTACCATCTCCCGCAGGGTCGACTCCTTCACATCCGAGGTCGCCCATTGGTCGAAAGGGATTTCTCTCTCTTCTGCCATGGATGCGACTTGAGAGGAGGTGGATCTAGCACGGGGGATGGGGATTTTTGAGGAAATGCTGGAGGCTGGATGCGGATGAGAGGTTGTGGTGGAACTTGAGTTCCTGGGTGGATGGATTTGAGTGTGCGCGAGTTCTTGAATTCTTCTGAGCGGTTGATGAACAGGAGCGCGAAAAGGGGAAAAATTTTAGGAAGATGAAGCGGCGGGGAAGATGCCGGCGCTTTAAGAAAGATTTTTAGGGTTTTGCTGGGTTTTCTCATGTTTGGGTCGAGCTCATGAGAAACTTACGGCCCATATTGCAGGCGTGGCTTGACATATGTCCCTGAGGACTTAAGCAGATTTGCCCTGGCAATATGCGTATGTCTTATTGCCCAATACCTTCAAAATCCTTTCATATGGCAGTTACACAACTTGTTGAAGGTTGGTACGATGCAGCTTGGAAGGTGACAAACAGTAAAGTTTTTTATAACTGTCCTGGTAACTTTTTTTTATAGGTTGCAGGAACTGTTTGGTTTTTACAAAGCATTTGATCTTCTATTATACCAATGCTATTTTGTCACCTTGGTGTGCTCTTTTTAAGACCAATATTATGGCAAGAGTTATTTAATATTTTGGTCATATTTTTCAGATGACTGATGAATTATGAGTTTATTAACTCAGATTTTCTACCCATGAGGGTTGGCTGAGTTGTATGTTCTGAGATGACTCGGGCAGAACGGCTCGGGTAAGCATGAGCTCGCCGAGTACTTGGATTCATTAAACACTATGCTTTGATTATGAGGTTATGTGTTATATGATTTTTTATGATTACTTTTGGCTTAGGCTAGGCATTTCTTCAACTCAGGAGATTATGATTATTATAGTTCTTGACTATATGCTTAGTTTGTTTAACTAAACACATAGTCGGGGGCTACACCTAATTAGGTGCATCAGTCGATGCTCCTAAATATTTATTCTTAAGAAATTTTTGAGATGTTTTCAGCCCTTCACAGCCTTTCTATTGGATGATAAAGCACTCGGGAGACTCAGGCAGAGATGATGGAAGCACTCGGTGATGGAAGCACTCGGCTAAGGAGTCATTCGGCTATGTGTTATTATGGTTCGAGGCAAAGTTATCTCGTCGACTGTGAAGGTCTCGGGGGCTACTGTAGAGATTATGGGTACCGGATACCCTCACGGTTGGCTTATCCGACTTACCATAGGGGATAGGTTGTGACTCATGATTATGTAAACCGGCTTATGACTTGGGTGTTAATTTACCATTGAGATAAGGTAATGGCTCATAGTCCATAGTTGGTAAGGTTGAGGAGTCCGACATAGAGTATGATAGGGTCTCCGACTTGCAAACCCACTCTCCGGGACTATATAAGGAGGGTGGGGCGTCCCTTGAGGGATATAGCAAACAGAAGACACGCATAGAGATTATAGCGAAGATACACAAACTCACGAGAGCACATATTGAAAGAGATCAAGAGATCAATAAACCACTCGGCGGATCGAATCCCCGAAACAGGAGTAGGGTATTACCTCTCGAAGAGAGGGCCTGAACCTGTCTAAATTCCTTTTGCATACTAACCCATCGTGTTTGGCTCTTGACTGCTACCCATGGAATTCTTATTGTCGAAACCAAGTTTCGACAAAATGTACAAATTTTATGGTTCTTTGAGGGTACTATAGGGTACCTTCAATTTAAGTAAACATCATTGTGATCATTCTGAAGTGTAGATACACTTGCTTCATAACTGTAAGATCTTGTAGATCTTGCAACCATGAAATACTCCCTCCATTTTAAAATGTAAGGCGTCGTTGATTTTTCACACAACGTTTGATTATTTGTCTTATTCAAAAAAATTATATAAATATCATTTATTTTGTTAGGACTTGTTTTATCAACAAATAAAATATAATATTAACTTATAATTTTGTATATTTATAATAAATTTTTGAATAAAACGAATGGTCAAACGTTGTATGAAAAGTCAACGGTGTCATACATTTTGAAAATGAGGTAGTATATCTCAGCCGGCGATACTCCATCATGTAAATGAACTTAGGTTGTGTTCTTTCTCCAACTTTCCCAACTCACCCCCTCGTTTTTCACACATACGTTTTTCAAACTGATAAACACTGTGTTTTTTATAAAAAAAAATTCTATACGAAAGTTGTTTTAAAAAATCATATTAATCCATTTTTCAAAAAAAATTAACTAATACTTAATTAATCATGCAATAATACATGTTTCATTTTATGTGCCGGAGAGGAGGGGTTTTCAATCCCTCCTCCCAAACACATCCTTAATATCTTTCAGGCATCATGAAGCAAAGTAATTCAATATATAATTCATGGCGGAAATGAATGAAATATACATTTTCAATGTTAGCTAGACAACTTTTCTTTGTAAGTAAGAGGCATACATGCACAAGTCCTCAACATGAAACCTGACCTCTATCATGTGCGTTCGTTTCAAAAAAAGGGAAGAAGAAGTCCACAACACACCATAATCACGCTCACACATACTCACGTAGGTGAATCTTAGCATATAGCTAAACAAGATTGGAGGTCTAGTCTCACGTATATGCAGTAACTCTTGGAATTAAATCCTAAGAAAATTCAAGGTCCTAACTAACCGAACTATGGTCAGAGCTTTTACTACTTAATTTTTTAAAAATTAAAAAAACAAATTACACAAGTATAATATTAGGATACGACAAACCTCGCTATATCATTTGCGTATACCCATAATATACAAGTTCCGAACAATAGTTACAGTCAAATTTAAAAGTTCCTTTTGCGGATAAATTTAACTTATGTTAACTATTACTTGTACATATACATGGTAAAACAGAAATGTTTTATCTGAGGGAATCCCTGGCGAATTCATCCAAACTATAGCTTATTTCTCGGAAGAGAGCACGTACTTTAAACATACCTTGATACCAATGCATACATGTACGGTGCATAATGCCCCTAACTATTTTATTTTTCTCCAAGAAAATTCTAGTAGAACATCAACTTGCACTGCACTGCAGTCTGTGCAGATCCAGCTAACCCCCTCTCCCTGCATATGTTTCAGGTCCCATTTTTTTATACAAGCAGAAGAAATCTTCCAAAATCTTCAGTGGTAGTCCAGGAAGGAAGCACTAAATATTTTGCAGGCACAAGTTTGACGATCAATCACAGGATGGCCACGGCCCCAATTTAATTTTGTTTACTTATGCGTGTTCGTCGCCGGAGATGGCACAGCACAGGGCAAAGTTTGGCTTGGCCTTCTTCTTGTGTTGAATTGTCAGGGCATGATCCGTCGCTGTCTGCAGCCTAGTACTGTTCAGATAAGAGAGCCTCTGCATGGGAGCTATGAATGATTAGATTTTAGCTTTGTATGGTTTGGAGAGTTGAAAGCTCATCAGTAGAATGTAAAACTGTAATTAATCAGGTTTGTTTAGAGCAAGTGAAAAACCTAGAGCTCTATGTAAATTTTTCCCATCTCTGTCGAAATTCAGACTGTTCTCGACAATAATTCATTCAGAAGGTTAGAATTCTCTCCTTTGCTCATGGAATTCAGAGTGTTTTTCAGGAGCGTGTTCAGTTCATTAGTAGGGTGTAAACCTGTAAATAATCAACTTTGTTCAGAGCAAGGAAGTGAAAAGGCTAGAATCCTATACAAATTTTCCTATGTCTGACGAAATTCAGACAATTTTCAGACTACCTGAACCTTCATTCAGAAGGCTATAGAATTCTTCGCTTTGCTCATGAAATTCAGACTGTTTTTCAGGAGTATGTTTCAGAATTCAGACAGGGTCGATCATCTAGAAGGGATAAAAATAATCTATAAACCATTTTGATATGATGTTCAGACAACCAAAGGTTAGCTGACCTTAACTCAATCCCAGTGTCAAAACTCCGGAGCAGATTGATGATCACTGCCTGGTTAGCTAGCAGTTAACAGTTATCAAAGCAAAAATCCCGGAGCATTGCCGCCGCGTCGCCTAGCAAAAAACCCTTCTTTCTTCCAGCTTGCTTGAGTTGCTTGCAGCCAAGGCCAAACACACAGTGAGACACCGAGAGACAGCGACACACAGCGCTGTTTACAGTAGCTAGAGATTACTACACAGGTTATTCATCAGACTATTAAAATAAATTATTACTATATGTTTTTAAAAAAATCTTCTATCATATTACTTAGATTACTTGTTTTAAAATATTTATTAAGTTTATTTTCAAAATATTTAATCCAAATTTATAATCAAGCATATAATCCACGACAATAATTCACTCAATAATTTAAAACAATCAACACATGAGAAACAGTTAGCAAGTAACCAGTTGGTGAGAATAAAAAACCGAGTTTTCTACCGCTACTATTTCTTAAAAATCTAGATAAAAATAGACTATTTAAAAAGCTAAAAATTACTGAAGAAGCTGTAGCAGCAAAAAAGCAAAAAGCTCTCACAAGTTACTGGTGAATCCAGAAAGAAATAGCAGGGATTTTGAACAAATTAGATAAAGTTGTAGCTCTCACTTTTTTGCATGTATATACGATAAAAAAAATTAGTATGAATTCTATGCATATAGACTCTTATGGTTTTATTATAGTGGAGACTCTGAGCCCTCGCTTGGCTTTGACCCTGCAAGCAGTGAGCTGAGAGAGAAGAGAGGCAGTAAACGTGGTGGTGGTAAGTGAAAAGGGATCTTCTAATTTTGAGTTACTTATGTGAACCCGTCGAGCAGAGGAGCTGTATCAGTGACCTATGTAAAGGAAAGTAAGTTAGATACTTGGCTGAGTCTTCAACTCATCTTCTCATCACACCACTCTTTTTTTTTCGCGCGCACGTTTTTCAAACTACTAAATAATATTTTTTAAAATTTTTTTTTTTTACAAAAGTTACTTAAAAAATCAAATTAATCTATTTTTTTAAAAAAATAATTAATACTTAATTAATCACGCGTTAATAAACTGTTTCGTTTCCATTCGCACTGGCCTTAATATTAGTTGATCCATGGTAAGGGTAACCCGCCGCCGCAAGCATCAGTCCCCGCGGCGCCGCGCGGCGGAAGCCGTCTATATAAGCCGATCACCCGCATTGGACTAGCTACCTACCGTCTCCTCCATTGGACTAGCTGCCTAGCTCTCGAGCTGAGCTTCCCCCCCAAATCCACTGCTTGACCCACCCTTGCTTTGCTTCTCGCGCAATTCTTGCGGTGATGGACAACGACTACGTTGCCGGCCTGCTCATGAGCGCCGCCGCCGCGGGGCTTGACCTCGGGGTGCTGGACGGCGGCGGCGGTGGTTTCTTGGAGACGCTGTGCGGCGGGCCAGGCTTCGCGGAGCGGGCGGCGAGGATGTGCGGCGGCGGCGTGGGCGGGGGTGGCGGAGGACGGCTCTTCGGGCTGCCCGGCGTGGCGACGGCGGGGAACGTCGAGCGCGGCGGCTCGAGGGAAGGGTCGTCGGTGTCTGACCCGGCGTGGGCGCACGCCGCCGGCGGCGCCGCCAATGCCAGGAAGAGGAAGGCGACGGCGGCGAGCGACGCTGCCGGAAAGGACAAGGACGCCGTCCTGGACGGCAGCAGCGGCCCGTGCAAGGTGGGTGAGCTAAGCTACAGCCTCGCCGGAGCGAATTCCGCCATGGAGTGTTGATGCGGCTCCTCCTCTCATCCTCAAGATGTATTGCTCCATTTTGGTTTTCAGGTTGGAGAAGCGAAGGCGCCGGACTCCAAGAAATGCAAAACGGAGGTGAAGCCCAAGGTGGAAGAAGCCGCCAGCGATGGCTCGGTGGGAGACAGAGTGCAGAAGCAGGGAAAGGGGAAGAACTCCAAGCCGCCCGCCGAGCCGCCCAAGGACTATGTCCATGTCCGGGCACGGCGAGGTCAGGCGACTGACAGCCACAGCCTTGCAGAGAGGGTAACAAACACACTGAAAGTCCACAGCTTCATGTCCGTTTTGAGCTCCAATTTTGGGGTTGAGTTGAAATTCACACACTGTGCTTTGTGGTTTGACAGGTTAGAAGAGAGAAGATTAGCCAGAGGATGAAGGTGCTTCAGGACCTGGTGCCTGGATGCAACAAGGTATCATAGAATTCCTGAACGATAAACTGTCGCGAAGCTTCAGTTGGTATTCATATTTTGGCTAATTTGAAGAAATTCCTTCTTGTAGGTGGTTGGCAAGGCACTCATGCTTGATGAGATCATAAACTACGTGCAATCGTTGCAGCAGCAAGTCGAGGTTAGGACACGCCAAAACATTTGGTTATGTTGCTTGGTCAGATTATGAAATTTCGATACTAACAATTTGGTACCTTTTCAGTTCCTGTCCATGAAGCTCGCGACCGTCAATCCGCAACTCGACTTCGGCAACCTATCTACGCTCTTACAGAAAGATGTGAGCTTTGAATTATCCCATTTCGTGTTCTTCGGGTCCATTAACAATCTGCCCCTAACACGCAATTTTCCTTTGTAAATTCAGATGTTCCAACCTTGTGGCCCTTCGGTGAATTCCGTCTTTCCTTTGGAAAGTGCTGGTGCAGCTTTTCCATTTTGTGACCAAGCAGATTTCTTCCAGTCCTTTGGTCTGGGAACCATGGAAAACCAATGTAGCCTAGATCTGGCAAACACAGCTCTACCCCACACAGGGAGCACACAGTATGCTTTTCAGAAGCAGGTGATTGCTGCCTAAAAAACTTGCAGTCTACGGAACAAATGGTGTTGATATGCATATGATGATAACACTGTTTGCCTTTGTTTTTCTTTTCAGCAAAGGGATCTCTGGGAGGATAATGCTGTCCATTATAACGACGACCAAAGCCAGGAGGATGTGATTTCTGCACCGAATTTCGATGGTTCGTGTAATTGATGATGTTCGCTTTGTATTGCATACCTTGTTCAGTATGTTAGACTGATAGCCTGTGTGGATCAATTGACACAGGTCAGTTACAAGCAGCAGATCACACAGAGATCGAGTTCTAGACGATCAGTGATAACAGCCAATGATTTTTGTACATAGAAAGCATGAAACCAGTGGCAAAGTGAAGCTCCTAAGCTAACAGTTCTTCGAAATTTAGGCCTGAGGGAACTGATTCATTTTTCATATGCTGGATGTACGGCTACTTGATTCTTCTCATATTTATGAGACAAATATGATCTACAAAAATAGTAGGTTATGTACTAGATATGGTGCAAATATTACAAGCACCATCTCTCTTCCGGTATGTATGAGCCGGCTGGTAATAGCCTGGTATTGCCATGGTACAGTGTACTGTTGATTTTGTCTTGAAATGAAAAAGTATGTGATATCTCAACATGTCAGTAGTGCTTCTGCTCTACTTTGTTTTGTGTCCCCACAAAGACCCCGTTCTTTTCAGATTATTACCACGGAATCATTTGCTCCATGATTCTAAAAACATTTAACTAATCCTCATAATCAAGTAGATTATCCATAAGCTTTAATCGGCCAATCATCTAAAAAAGACGGCTTTTGTTCAACTTATATTGAAAGGTGAAAGATTAATGTGTTGCAGTTGAGTTGCCATGAATATTACTGGAGCAATTTTTTTCAATAAGATGATTACTTAAACAGTTCCACTGATTTTCCACTGATGTTAATACTGCAAAACTGCAAGTTATATAAAGAAAACTTGATTTCCAATTGGTGGAGAAAGTTTAATTTCACAATTAGACAACAGAGCAAGTTTAATCTCGCTAGTCACCATGGACAGCCAACACATTTCCTTTTCAGCCAGCTCACAACGCAATTTCATCCGCATAGCCAAATGGTTCCAATCAATTCATAATCTTTCATGTCTTCATTTGCGCGCAAACAAAACGGCCGTCGTTTTCCCCCAAGTTTGGCAGGTTAGCCATCGCTTTTTTCTCCTCGCTGCCTGCTGGATCTCATTTCGTGGTACTCAACTGTGCAGCTGCCGTCATCCATGCCGCAACTGAATCATCCCCATTCCTGACAAAATTTCACTGCACATTTTTCTGATTACTCTGGCCATACTGAACCAAAATGAAACAAGTAGATGTCAATTCATGTCCATCCATTCAATCTTGGTAATTCTCCTTTACTTGAGCAAGTTTTCATTCTGTAAATTTCCTAGATTAAACTGAGAGTTTTGTAGTGTCAACATCAGGTTCAGGCTTTGCTGTCTCCCTGTTCTTGTGCCTAATTTGTAGAGGTAACTCAGAAAGACTGATGAAGTTTTTACCGATTCTGTAGTTAGGTTTCCTGTCGCTGTCAGCTCCGTTTCTTACTCCCCTGGAGAAAATCCATTCAATGTTGTACTACTATTTTAAAATTTTTGTCCTCTCTGAACAATGGACAGGCTGTTGAAAATTGATAGCTTAGATGGTATACAGCTCATGACAAGATCTTATGCAGTATCAGTACTGGAAATACATAATGGTAACACTGTATCAAAGACTTGAAGATTGAGGTCGTCCTTTGCTTACAAGAATACCTTGATGTGATACTCAAAAGGTTGCCAGTTGTCCAGTTTCTGTAGAACAATAAAAATAATTTCTGATCTTCCTGAAAACCTGTGCTTGCATAAGCAATAGCTCACTGAAAGTTGCTGTAATTTCAGACAGTTTTCACATTCAAAGCTCATAGTGAAGTACAGTTCCAAACAAAATTCCTGTCACCTTCCACTTGTTAATAATCACCTCAAATTTACCATGTTCACTGACACTAACTAGACCTGCCTACTTAAGCCAGGTCATTTTCCACTTCATATCTGTCTGCATCTACCACATTTGGTGATATTAGGCTTACTCCGATCAGAAAGCTATCAATTATCATACAATCTGCATTCCAATCTGCAAGACTGTTTGGGATCATCACTGCAACACTGTTCATCAGGGAGCCACCTCATCAACTCAAACAACCGCAATTTGCTCATCATCACCAAGCTGACCAAACCTGACAGGCCCATAATCCCCTAATTAATTAGTGAAGCCATCGCACAATTTTCAGAGCCTCAGGATGCAAAGGGGCAGGGTGCAGTGAGCATCGCCATCGCCTGCCGAATTTGCCGATCATGTGATAGCCCTCCAAAAATACATGTATATCCATTGAGCTTTCAAAGTTTCATCCATTCATCCATCCATGTTGCTGTGGCTCATGAACAAACCCTAACCAAATTGGCAATCATGGCGAATGCGTGGTGAACCAAACGATCGGGTGTTTGGTCTTCTCACGCTCCATTAAACTCTTTTTGCACCGATGAACAGTGGTCTTCTCCAATTCCCCTAACATCTCCCTCAATTCGGCTGCGAATGAGTTGGACCGAAAAAGATGAGCTCGATCAGATGTTGAGACTGCTATCATATAATTGTTTTTATTACAATGAAATAAAACTATCCCGACCTCTGTATCATGTGATGCACATAGCCGTGTGGATATCATATTTATCGTATATATGAACCAAATATACGATCCATAAATCAGACACATGGCGCAACTGTAGCAAACCGATTGGTGATGAGGCGATCACTGTGCGCGAGATCTGAAGCTCCGATCGGATGGATGGATCATGGATTCATGGATGGCCCTAGTCTCGATCCAATGAAGCCTAGCTATCATATCATGTCATCGATCGATCCGTGCAGCTATCATAATTCATATAGATGTATCATGTACGCATGCCCTGAAAAAAATATGCTAAAAAAATTAGAAAAACATATGAAAATTATCGTTCAATTCTACCAAAACAATCCGATCCTAGTGAAGAAGAACAAGGTATTAAATTAAAAGTTAAGAAAAGAACACATCGGATTAAAGCGGAGATAGCGCAAGCGGTGGATAAGAGCAATGATTACGAGAAACGGAATGATCGATTCAGACGGCGACGCGAGACGGCGTGGGATTTGGATCGGAGGGAAATCATGGGCGCCCATGTGTGGGGTGCTAAACTGTTACATCAAGCCCAAAAACCCTAGCTTAGCTAGGGCAGGGGATCGAGGTTCGCCATGGATGGATGCGTCGCTGGCCGCGATGCAAGCAAACCGATGACGACGATGAGCGGTGACTGCTACCATCTTATCCACGCAGTGACGAATCTAAAAAAAAATAATAGGATAGATCTGAATAAATTACATGAGCTACAGCCTATTTTCCATCTACATATAACAACAAAAAATAATGAAGGTTTCGTGAGGGCTTCCATGATCCTCGCGTCGGTACTTAAGACTCGAGACCCTGTTGCCCCACGTTAGATTTGTCCATGTATCCACGTGAAAGACTTAGGCAACGTTGTCAACTTCTCCGTAGTCGTTCAAACCGATGGCCTTTTTTCTTGCTCATGATAACTTGGTGGATCAATGGAACCGCTGATAGCTTTTCTCGTTTCAATTACACGGAAGATGCATACGCACTTGACACATATATCCATGAGTGGGTCATCCCTAAGAAACTTGGTGGATCCATGGAGACGCTAATAGTTTTTTCCGTTTCAATTACACGAAATATGCATACATACATATATAGCGCATATATCTATAAGTGCGTCATCCCTAACACACGATCGAAGTGAGAGACTAACAACAAATTCCTACCGTCGTGCTGTATCTAGAACTCACGAGGCATTAATCATAATGTAGATCCTAGTAGTTCACTCATGACTCCATTACCATACTACCAGTGTTTTTCCGTGATGCTAATAACTTGGATGGATGGAGCTAGGAATGTTGGCTTAATTTGCCTTGGAGATGTGTAATTGTAGTATTAATTTGCCTTGTTGGAGCAGATGTCTAGTGGATTCTTTGGAAAGAAGAAATATTACAAAATTTTCACAAGAATTAAACTAATTCATTCATTCGTGTAAAATTCTTGCATTCCTAGGTAGCCATAATGAGTATGATAGTTTCACGGCCATCTCTACTCATCTACGCTTGTCGCTACGCTCCAAGCTCCAGCATGGTCCCTGGGAAGACAGCACAATGCCAATGGGTGCAAGCATTTCTGTGGCTTCGGTTGCCGTGACGATTCATGAAAAACGACATGGTGTTCTTGAGTTGAGCCGTGTACGTGAGCTGTTTACTCGGGAACGAACCCTGTAAAGTTCCAAAGTTATGCACTGTATGCAGTTGACATGACAATGATTTAGTCCTGCACTCATTTGATACTATAATAATGGGATTGATTTAGTTGTATTCTCATAAAGGAGAAGACGATATAATAACTAATAAGTGTTTCCAGAATCTAGAAAACTTGGAGCGCTCAAGAGAAACCACACAAGTTTATAATGAATATCTGATAGTCTTTATCTCATTGTTGCTAAAACTAGACAGGTCACTCACAGCAAAATGATGTCCATACGGGCAATCTAACAGCAACACAAAACGGGTAATTTAAGGTACTAAAGCACTGCCCTACGAACAATGCAGCCAGGCACACAAGCACCGAAAACTACAGAAAATTTCACTCGTCCTCCTGGCTGCGGATCCTGGCAAGCTTGTTGGTGACCACGATGTCCAGCTGCGCAGCGCGCTCAACGATCTCCTTGCGCTTGCGGGTGGAGACATTGTGAGCAATCTCAGCGCAGTATGTCCTGTTTGCAGCAAATAAGGCATTAGAAAAGGCTTAACCACAAGTATCGTACTCCCTCCATCCATAAATATAGCAACCAGTATTGGATTATACACAACCTAGTAACTACGAATCTGGACTAGTACTAGGTTGTGTCTAACTCAATACTGGGTTGCTATATTATGGTACGGAGAGAGCAGCAGAACAGAAAACACTATCGATTGGCTCCCCCACCACACCACTTGTCTAATGTTAGAAAAATATAATTTAAGCTATCTACAATGAACACTTGTTACTGTGGTTGAGTCAATGATTGCTGCTGTGCTATTGTTGTTCGAGTCTCCACCCTACTAGGACAGTACACACATAAATACTGTTGCAATCAAAGGTTCTATGATTACTCTCAATGTGTGGCACCTTCAAAGTTCTACAAGTAAACAAAGTCAATTACCTGTTGTGCATCATAAGCAGCTCCAGCTCAGAGACATTGTGCACCACAAACTTCTTGAACTTGTTGGGAAGGTAGTGCCTTGTCTTCTTGTCAGAACCATATCCAATGTTGGGCATCAAGGTGCATCCTTTGAACTTTCTCCTGACACGAGAGTCAATACCCTTTGGCCTGCGCCAGCTTGTCTACAGAAACAGTGCAAATGAAAATGAGCCCTTGTGTCCACACAAACAAAAAATGACAATACATGACGTGACTAGGATGCAGATTGAAAACGATCTAAAAACTTCATGTTACGGGCTAACCATAGAGGTATCCACACCTCAAGATGAACATCCCATATAAAACATAAGAGGATGTAAACATGAGCATAGCACATTTCAGCATAGCACAATTTGATTTTACCTAGATGATTGATCTGGTACAGACATTTTCACCCCCACAGTATGGTTTGTTATCCTAAGTCAATATAATTTGATCTACATTCAAACTTAAGAGGGCATTCTCCTATAAGGCTAGGCCCATAACTACTGCCAATGACTAGGTTATAGTAACAACAGGAGAAAGCATCTGCAGAGTTAAGCATTAATACAGTAAATTTTAGTTTACGCAAATGCAAACCAGGTCAATTCTTCTCAATTTCAAGAGCAAGGCATGCTCAGTTCCAAAATCAGTCTCCCTTCATCACCATAACTTATTCCCATTTCCAACCACTACAGCACTGGTCTGCTCTTAACTGCAGGGTTGACAAACTGACAACGTATTCCTAATTCCTAAATCACTAAATGATGAACTAAAGGATGATCATTAATCGTCTGCGCGCGCATTTCAGGCTGTGCAAGTAAATCACTAACCGTAAGCTAATAACCGCCATTAAGACATTCTTGACTGAAAAAAAAACTAAAGCCACATTCATCGGTAAGTAGATCCGATTCTAAAGTCTCTGCTGCTAACGAATCCTGGGTCTACGAGGAGCAGGAGCGCCACTGCGCGAGAAGAACGGCGCGAGAGCTACTACCTTGAGGCCGATGTAGCGGTCGCTGTGTGGCCTCTTGAACTGCTTCACCCGCTTCTTCACGATCTTCTTCGTCAGCAACGGCACCGCCATCTGCACGCGAAACAGCCGCGTTAGGGATACGTGAGGCGGAGAACGTCACCGGAAACCACGCGGCGGCGAGCCGGAGCGCACGTTACCTTTGCAAACCCTGCGGCGAAGCGAGGCGGCGGCGGCGGCGGCGGCGGGAGGGGAGAAGGAGCGGCGGCTGGTGGGGGAGTGAGGGGTTCTTATATCCTCTCGCGAGAACCCTAGTCGGTGGACTGGCCCACCATGGGCCGCCACTGCCACCTCGCGCAGATGGGCCTCAACGACTCATCAAGGAGTAAGTCTATTTAGTGTCCCTCCTATCTTGCACCTGTTGAATATAAACCGGGTAAAACGTCTTCCCGATCTTTAAAAACCGGTGTAAATCGACTCCTGTAGTTTCAAAAGTGGACGATTTACACCGGTGATCGGTTTTGATACCATCAAGGAGTCGATTTACATTGGTTTTTAAAGATAGAGGAGACGTTATACTTGTTTTGCGGTCGAGCAAAGCGATTCAACTAGGGACAAGTTATGAGGGAGGGATGTAAATTAGACTTATTACACTCATCAAACATCGTGGGCCGCGTGATGGTTAGTAGATGGGCTTGTGGGCCTAGGGATAGTAAGTACATGGGTTCGTGGGCCGCGTGATGGTGTTAGTACGTGGGCCGTCGCGGTCGGTTCGCTGCAGCGAGCCCGTGAGGCGTCGCCGCCGTCACCTTGCATTGCATCGATCGGGCTGCGCCGGCGAGCGGCCGGCGGCGGCCGGTTCGTCGTCTCGAACTCAGGCGGGCGCGCATCGCGACGGCGACCTTTTCGACCCTACGGCGGATGGACGGTGGCGCGGAGCTATCACAGCATCGCACGCTCACGGGGTCTGGGAGCGCGTGCCGGCACGAATCTCAACACACTTTTGGGAGTAATAATTAACTAACCTCGCCGTTAAACCTAGAGATTAGCTAAACATAGGAAGATACGAATACGAGCTGCAACATATGCTAAATTGAGAGGTGTCATTAACTGAACCTGCAACAGAGGACCGATCTGACAATGGATCATCACGTGCTTTGCTTAAACTTGTTTACGTAAGGTTAACAGTTAACGGTATCGATCTCCTGACCTGGAATCTACCAAAAGGGATTAACTATTCTCAGATTGGATCGATCAATCAAATGATTCAGACTATTCACGCAAAATTTACTTACGCAAGTCAAACTCATCCATGTGTAATTATAATACTATAAGCACAGAAAGCACACTCCCAGATTGGATCGAACTAAATTGCTTAATACAGGAGTAGTCACGATGCTGCGTAACAATCCAACAACGGAACAATCTTTCTTATTTCAAACCAAAATAAGAAGAAAAAAATCAAAATAAAAAAAGAAACAATTAATCACCAAGAACTACTACTTCCTACGTCGTCTAGCTTCGTCAACGCCGCGTTCACGTGGAGATCATGCGAACGCCAAGAAACCCGCCAATGCCAGGACGGCGACGAGCGCCACCGGAGCCGGCGTGTGCGTGTTCGCCGCCGCGTTCTTGCCGGACGGCGAGGGGGACGCCGCCGCCGTCACCGCGTTCTCGACCTCGGCGGACGGGCTTCCGGCCACCGGTGCCGGCGCGGGCTCCTGCGCGACATGGCCACCGGTGAGAGAGAGCCTGCCCTTGGCGTCCAGATTCTCCTTGGCGAACGCGTGCTTCATCGGCACGCCGCCGGTGACCGTGGACCCGACCTGCCAGATGTGGTTCACCGTCTCCATCCCATGCGGCAGCTGCAGCTTGCTGTAGAGCCGCACCTTCCCGGTGGCGGCGCTCTCGTCGGCGGCGAGGTCGGTGGCCTTGAACGCGATGGGCGTCGCCGCGGCGGGGAACGGCTTGTACCCGGTGACGTTGTACGTGTTCACGACGTAGGAGGCGCTGCCCTTGAAGGCGACGAGCGCCTGCGCGCCCTTCATGCCGTCGCCGGTGGGGTTGATCGCCCACGACACCCACCCGCCGCCGCCGCCGCCGCTCGCCGGCGGCTTGGCCACGAACGCCAGGGACAGCGTCGACGCCTTGCCGTCGTAGGTCCAGTGCAGCGTCGCGCCGAGCGCCGGCAAGTCGGCGCACGTCGTGTAGCTCCTCCCCGCCGGGAACTTCTCGCCCTCGCAGACGCTCGCCGCCCCCGCCGCCGCCGGCGAGGCCACCAGCAGTGCAACGGCCAGGAGAACGGCACGCAGGTGCGTCGCCGACGATGCCATTTTTGGACGGCGGCCGGCGTGAGATCTCCGACAAGTTTGGTTTCTTTCGAAGAAGCTGGAGCACTGTGATGAGAAGAAATTGCGAGTGCATGGGTGGTTTATATAGCGGGAAGGAGAGCTAACGAACGAGTTGGGTGCAATGAATCTGGCCGCTTTTTAAATTTGTTATGACATTTTTGAAGTTGACTTGGTGATATAAACGGTCAGAAACGAAACCGAATTTAAGTAAATTCAACGCATCTGCAGATTGATGCAACCGTGTAATGGAAAGGAAAATTTTCGAGCCATTTCTTAATTCATGTCTCACATTTTAGAATGTTAAGAAATTGTTGAAGTGAAGGCACGTCGAAGAGCAAATTAAACGGCCGGTGACCTGAGCATATTCAGAGATTAATTTATGCATCTCTGGTTGATAATTATGATGACTTGCAGGGTCAACTTGTTAATTGGAGCATCAACAAGTATAATCATCCCTTCTAGTAATAAGGATATGTTTGGAATTGGTTACAGTCAATAATCCTGAGCCCTGAACTCAATTATATGGTCAAGTAAATCATCTAGTATGTTGCACAAACATTAACTCTGAACTCAATTATATGGTCAAGTAAATCATCAGAAATCTCAATTTTGCACCGAGATGAGAAGCTAAATATAGACTATCTGTCCTAAATATACTCCAAATCCAAATCCAAAATTACCTGAGGTTTGACCTCGTTTCTTCTTAAAATGAGAATGAGGCACCTCATTCTTAAATGAAATAGGACGGCACCGACATGACTCAGCTAAAGAAACAAGTTCAGAACTACCTCTCTTCGATCATATTACCAAACTGATTATTGTTTCTATCTGAAACTGGATTAAGGCTGCGTTTTTTAGCTAGTCAGGATTAGCTACTCATGTTTAGTAACACACTTTTCAAACTGCTAAACGATGTGTTTCGTGAAAAAACTTTTTATAAAAAAGTTGCTTAAAAAAATTCAACAAATTTATTGATCAAAATTTTATATATTAATAATTAATTAATAATGTGTTAATCGCATTTTTTATTTTACGTATAGCTAATCCGTCCATCCAAACTTTTAAAAATAACGCAGCATAAGAGTTTTGCATAAAAAACAAATAAAAATTCGCAACAGGTTAATCCGTGAAAACCGTCATAGCTAGGTTTGGGTCCACATGACACGAACGTGAAGCCCAATCATCCGGCAAGAATGAAATCCCAATTAGTCGTGGTCTCTCTCATAGAAATGCATGATTACGGCGGAGCTAGAGTATACGAGGGCTGATCAGGAATCCGGTTAAAAAAAATTTAACTATATTTTATCTATTATTATCATGTGTGGATCTCTTTCAATACAAATTTAAACATTTGTATCAGCTTAAACTTGATCTAAAATAAAATAAATTAAACAAGTGACATCTTTTTTATTTTTTTTTCTAACTCCACCACTAATTAGTCGTCAGTTGCTACTCATCCTCCTCTAGCTTGGGAGAGATCGATCGCCTCGGACTTCGCTAAGTTGACCCTAAAACCACGGCGATCAAAAGCATTTGCCATTTGATTAGCCGGCCACCAATAAGATTAGGAGCTTAATTAAGCAGTTAAGCTGCGTTCATGGAATAGTTTGCGTCGTCATGACAGGTTGATGATGCAACTCGTCAGTTATGTCAGGTAAATGCTTGCAACAACACGAGCCATGAGAAAAGCCCATGGGCTGTCTTGGTTTCTGCATGGGCCTGAACTGAAGTCTGAAGATGCATGCACAGCCCATTACATATTTGCTACCTACTAGTATCTTTCAGTATATTTGAGAGAGCTCCATTAAGCATTTATAGTTACATAATCTAAACAATAAATTAAAATTTATAAGTTAGTTAACTCAGTTTCTTTAGATTCTCATCAGTTAAATTTTCACCCGCCGCTTCTCGGAATATAAATCTCTGAAGCTCTCAAGAACAACAGAATAAACTTATCTCTGCACTTGTTCTGCGCATGATCATCTGCTCGTACTTCATCGGTTTAGAATCATCAGCAGGCAGCAGTAGTACCATCACTGGACAATCGATTTTTAATATCAGTTTATAACCCTCTTTAGTATCGGTTATAGAACCGAGATTATCAAATCGGGACTAAAGATCTCGAACCGGTACTAAGATCAAAAAAATGTATGCGATATGGAATTCAAACTCAAGATCTCACCTCAGCCCTCATGCGTATTATCACCGCACCTACCACACACATCTAACTTGAATAGAGATGTTTTTTTTGAACTAACCCTGAAGACATCTTTAGCACCGATTAGTAACACCAACCAGTACTAAAAATTTTCGGTTGATGTTATCAACCGGGACTAAATATGTTTCGAGTGACTTGGACTTTTAGAACCAGTACTAAAGCATCTTTAGCACCGATTTATTAAATATCCAAGATATTTATTGGTTTTGTCGATCGAGCAAAAGATCGATTGTGCAGCGGTGTATCATCTAGAGCTGCAAAAGAACATGACAGTCCAGCCGAAATGGATTAGAACTGAGTTCCTTCAGAGAGATGTGCTGCTATCATGCTGCATTGTATTTGTATAGCAACGTGAGCACTCGGTGTTCATCACATACTCGGCTCCTCTGCAACAGTGCAACTTGTTTAGGATCATTTGAGATGGATTAGTTCTTTTCCGATTACTCACCGGATTGTCAAAACGAATCATTTGCTCCACGTCTCGAAAAGTTTAAACCACTTATTTTAAGTTATTTATTAAGTTTATTTGGTAAAATATTCAATTTATTTCCGTAATCATGTAAATAATTTGCCGTAACAATATGTCCAATACTCTATTTCAAGAGAAATTTTACGGTACTTGAGAAAATACCTCAAGTACCTAAATTTTATATTGATATTTTGATGCCTCGAGGTATTTAGTATATGAAGATATAAAATTTTAAACTAAAGAATATGATATCTTTATATATCTTCTCAAAAATAATAAAATTACCTTTATGTCAAAAGCTCTGCCTCAGTTTTGCTTGATCAGTGAGCTGGAGGGAGGGGGAGCAAGCACAGAAGCAGAAGCAAAAGCAGGTCGTTGATGGTGTGTCGGGTGGTTAGGCTTCAGGTTGGTAGAAGCTTTTCCACATCCCATCCGTTGTGGACAGTTGTACTACATACAGGTTCCAAACTTGCTTCAGCGTCTGGTCATTTTTTGCGTTGTACCTACCGTTCACTATAGCCAGAGAAGGATGAACAGGGGCATATCTACAATGCATGGTGGACTCATGGTGTCGTACGAAAAAGAGTGTTCCACGTAGGTGTTAACAGTAGATTTTTGTAATCGACCCAGAGAAGAAAGAGGAAACTGAAGCAGAGAGGAAGGATTAAATTGGAGTCAGACCAAGTATCGTATCGGACTCGGTGAACGTATCGGACTGAGAGTAGCGCTAGTAGGAAGAGTGTATCGGCCGATACGGATTCAATATGGTTGATTGGCCGATAAAGGCTGGAAGTTGACAGAGTCAGCGAGGGCTTGGTCTGGGTTCGAGATAAGCTTCAAGGAAGTTGCTAAATAGAGATAAAGCTCGGTTTTAGGCAATTGTATCTTGTAAATCAAGTAGGTTTAGATCTAATCTGTGGCAAGAGTCTGCCGCAAAGACTTGTTTGTTAGTTAGGGATAAGATCGTGTCCTATAAGGACCGTGTTGTAATCTCGGGTATAAATATCCCGGTAGCTTGTACATAGAAACTCTCTCAATCAATCACACAATCAACCAAGTTTAATCTATCTTCGGCGCATCGCCAACCCTCGCAAGAGATTAACTCCCAACGAGTTCTTGCTTCCCCAGAGCAGAGGTAAGAACTCGTACCCGACGATCTACATCGTTGGGGCTAGCGTGTCGCTTTAGGCACGTTAAGTCCTGGCGATGTGATCGTCGTTTATCGTGTGTTAGCTAATCTTGATGCGGTTATCTAATTCTATCTCGTCAGTGGCTAACTCGTTTTAGGGTTTGTTGCCGATGATGATCGAATTAGCTTGCTCGTCTAGATTATCTAAGGCATCTACCATCCCCAAAAGCGATCGACGACTTGATTTTCTTTGTGTTAACTCTCGATCTACACTCTGAGTTGCTATCGACCTTAGTCGTGTTTCGAAGTTTAACCCAAAGGCTGTTTTCCGATCGTAATTAAGGATAGCACCGGAGTTTCAGCCGGTCTTACCTAATGCATGTGATCGGTTATATTCTTGCATGTGTTTGCCACTTATACAGGCGGATTGGTGAATATAAGCATATCGGTTACAGGGTATTCTTAGGATCTCTCTCTGTGATTGGTATATTTATATTAGCCGATTGGCTTGTATAAGTTCGCACTAGAGTATTAGCTAGTGTATTTATCTTTATGCAACCCTCATCGGCCGATTCCAGTGATTCGCTATAAACATATTAACATAGGCCGATAGGATTAGGTCTGTTTTATAAGTTATATCATATTATTACTTCAAGTAAGCCGGTATAGCTTTGCCCTATCGGCCAGACCTCCATGATGCAGCATCGGCCTATCGGCCGATCGGCCATCGTTTCTCACATGGTTTACTTGTTTATTCTTGTTGATTGCAGATCAAATCAACTGGCACGCCCTACACGCACCTAGGCAAGCCATTGGACCTGCACTGGAGCTAAGCAGACCTCCCAGGCCGCCGTGAAAACGTGGAACCCGTTTTGTTGCGAGGCGAGTCTAAATTCTACGCCAACACGCTTTTGGCACGCCCGGTGGGACTAGAAGAACGCAAGCTTCGCAACAACAAGAAGACCACTGCAAGATGTCAAAGCAGGCTGAGATCTCCGAAGAGAACGTCGTCTCCTTGACCGTCGACCAGCTCAATGAAGAGCAGAAAGCCGAGATGGAAAAGCTGGTCGAGCAGTTCCAAAACATGTACCTGCAGACATACTCTAGGACTCGGCAAGGCACCCTTATCCAAAAATCTAAGGTAGTAATGTCGAGCCTTGGAGATGGAGCCAGCACATCGGCAGCGGCACACGACCACGCCGTCAAGACCGAAGAAAACGCTGCGCCGATGTTGCAAGACAGAATCGACTCCACAGTTCATTCTGCGCTAGTCAACCAGTCGGGGATCCTGGTGAATACGTTGACCAATACGGTCAAGTCGATCCTAGATGGTTCAATTCACCAGTACAAGCCTCAAGGGCCGATGTTCTTGCCAGAAAATAAGTTTCCTGCTTATCGGACCTTAAGGAACGACCTAAGCACGGCTCCACAGCCGACGGCGCTGATGCCATCTCCATCGGCGCAACCGACATCAACCTTGCCGCTGGTCCTCACCAGGCAAATGGGAGGAAGCCCTCAGCACATCACGGAGGAACAGTATGCACAATGGACGAAGGGGAAACAACCAGTGATCGAGCCGATGCAGCAAGTTCCACTCAACTCGCCATCGGCCGGACAACCTCAGATCCCCATGTCTGGCAACCCTCCGCAACCAGCTGCGTACAACGCGCCGGAAGGCTACCAGCAGTACGCCGCAGGGCAGTACGACGCACAGAATCTGAATCACCACTACCAACCGTACTCCCCCAGGCAATATCAAGCAGAGGGCCTGCAGCATTCTTACCAGCAAGACCTCCCGCATCGGCCCACAGGATATTGGGCCAACATGATAGCCGAGGTGATGTGAGATCAGTTCGGTTTGAAGCCCAACGAGAGTTCTATGGTGTATCGGCACCCGTACCCCCGAGGAGATCGACAGAGTGCCATTGCCAGGCCGATACAAAATTCCGGACTTCTCTAAGTTTTCAGGGCAAGACAACGTCTCTACATACGAGCACGTGAGCCGATTCCTAGCACAGTGTGGGGAGGCATCGGCCATAGAGGCGTTGAGGGTGAGGTTTTCCCTCTGTCTTTGTCAGGGTCAGCATTTACATGGTTTTCATCTTTACCCTGCAATTCCATCAAAGGATGGATAGATCTAGAAAAACAGTTTCACAGATACTTTTATAACGGCGTGCAAGAGATGAAACTGTCTGATCTTACTGCCATCAGGCAACGGGTTGATGAATCGGTCCCAGAGTACATTCAAAGATTTAGGAACATAAGGAATAGGTGTTACAGCCTCAGTTTGACCGATTCACAGCTCGCCGACTTGGCGTTTCAAGGATTACTGGGGTCGATACGAGAGAGTTTCTCCTATCAGGAATTCGACAGCCTAGCACAGCTAGCCCAACGAGTATCGGCCCACGAGCAACGATTCCAGGAGGCAAAGAAGTTCGCAAAGAAAATCAATACAGTCTATCAGTACGCCTCCGACGAAGATGATGAAGAAGACGCCGATGTCGACCTGGCCGAGTGGGCCCGGATGAAGAAGCCGACAGCATGCCAGTGGGCCAAGAAGGGCGACAAAGAGGATAAATACGACTTCGACATCAACAAGGCCGACAAAATATTTGACCTACTCCTGCAAGAGAAGCAGATCCAGCTGCCAGTGGGTCATGTACTGCCATCGGCCGAAGAAATCAAGAAGAGAAGGTATTGCAAATGGCACAACACATATTCCCATCATACCAACGAATGCAAAATCTTCCGATAATAGATACAATCGGCCATCGAGCAAGGTAGGATTAAGATCGATGATGCCAAGCGGCCGATGAAGATAGAAGGACACCCGTTCCCAGTCAACATGGTGCGGGCGGACAGGGCCGACGGCGATGGCCATCGGACCGGCAAGCGATCTCATCAGACCTCCGAAGGTCTGATTAGAAAATATCAACGAAGGCGGGAGGAACAAGCACAGGATTACGCCGATCAAGACAACTCCTATGACCCTCATTGGGAGTGCGAATTTTTCCGTTTTTGCTGGAATGAAGGAATGAGGTTGCCATCCATCCAAGAGTGCCCTGCATGTAATGATGTAGAAAACTCCTATCAGGGCAGCTCGAGCAAGCAAGTGCATCGGCCAAGCAAGCAGAGAAAGTCTGTACACGAGAGGCTAGGGCCGATGCACCATGATCATCAGACTGAGGACGAGGAGCAAGTCCAGAACCCCCAGTGGTGCCCAAGCGACGTGTTTAGTAAGACACAAAAACGGCGGGTTCAGAGGCTAAGGAGGAAGGAGCAGATCCAAGAGCAACAGGCGACAATAGCCCATCGGCTGGCCAAGACCAAGAAGGAGTGGAGAATAAAATCAGCAGTGGCCAAGGCCGATGAGGGCACCTCCAAATCAGCTCAAGCTTCTGCGTCCGCAAAAGGTAAAGGCGTAGCATCGGCCTCTGTTAATATGGTTTTCATATTGCCAGCGGAGTACAACGTGCAGACGGCCGATGAAGCGGTAGCCGACGACGAGCAGTCCTCGGTTAAACTACAGTTGTCACCTGATCAAGCCGTGTTCGACGAGCCAATCGATGCCAGCTACAGGCACCTCCGGCCGTTGTACATCAAAGGGTTCGTTAATGGGCGGCCGATGACGAAGATGCTGGTCGATGGCGGTGCGGCGGTAAACTTAATGCCGTACACAACCTTCAGGAAGCTTGAAAAAGTACCTGAAGATCTCATCAAGACCAACATGGTGCTGAAAGACTTTGGTGGCAACGCGTCTAAGGCGAAGGGGGTACTAAACGTGGAACTCACCGTGGGCAACAAGACGATACCCACCACCTTCTTCGTCTTCAATGGAAAGGGTTTCTACAGCTTGTTGTTGGGACGGGATTGGATCCACGCAAACTGTTGCGTCCCTTCAACAATGCACCAATGCCTTATATAATGGCAAGGGGACCAGGTCGAGATCGTGCAGGCCGATCGGTCAGTACACGTGGCTAAAGCCGATTTCGCAGTTTGGGAGATGGAGGGAATCGATTGCTTGTCCGGGCGAGTTTGGGACACCGATTTCCTCAAGGTAACTGATTGTGATATTGAGACGATTGAAGATCAAGACAAGCAGTTGCTTTAACAAAGATGCGCCATCCACTGTTCAAGATGAGCAAGCTAGTCCCTACACAGACGACGCGGTGGATGAGCTAGACGGGAAGTTGGGACAAGGCTTTACGTCGGCCGATGAACTTGAAGAGGTTGACATAGGAATAGGTGATAGGCCTAGGCCGACGTATGTAAGTGCTAACCTGCCAAGGGAATATAAGAATAATTTGATAAATCTTTTGAAAGAATTCATGGATTGTTTTGCATGGGAATACCATGAGATGCCAGGATTAAGCCGATCGATTGTAGAACATCGGTTGCCTATCAAACCAGGGTATCGGCCATTTAAACAAGCTCCTAAGAGATTTAAGGCCGATATGCACGAAGCTATCAAGGCAGAAATTACAAGACTTTATGATGCCAACTTTATCAGACCCTGCTGATACGCGGAGTGGGTCTCCAACATAGTTCCAGTGATGAAGAAAAACGACAAGCTCAGGGTGCGTATCGATTTCAGAGATCTAAACAAAGCAACACCAAAGGACGAGTACCCTATGCCATTGGCCGATTTGCTAGTTGATGCTGCGTCTGGACACAAGGTTATCAGCTTCATGGATGGGAACACAGGCTACAACCAGATTTTCATGGCCGAGGAAGATATCCACAAGACAGCCTTCCGGTGTCCGGGGGCAATCGGCCTGTACGAGTGGGTTGTTATGACCTTCGGCTTGAAAAACGCTGGAGCTACTTATCAGAGGGCCATGAATTATATTTTTCATGATCTTATTGGCTCTTTGATTGAAGTGTACATCGATGATGTCGTCGTCAAGTCAAGAGAGTATGATATACACTTGGCCGATTTACGCAAGGTACTTGAAAGAGTAAGGAAGTATGGTCTCAAAATGAATCCTAACAAGTGTGCCTTTGGCGTATCGGCCGGTCAGTTTTTGGGTTTCTTGGTCCACGAAAGAGGAATTGAGATTATGCAGAAGAATATCGACGCTATAAAGAAGATCAAGCCTTCGACGAACAAGACCAAGTTACAATCTCTGCTCGGCAAGATCAATTTTGTCCGGCGCTTTATATCGAACCTGTCAGGAAGAATAGAGCCGTTCACTCCGTTATTGAAGATAAAAGACGATCAAGAGTTTACATGGGGTGACAAGCAGCAAAAGGCGCTGGACAACATCAAAGAATATTTGAGCTCCCCACCAGTTCTAATTCTTCCACAGAAGGGAGTTCCGTTCAGGCTGTACCTATCGGCCGATGAGAAGTCTATCGGCTTAGTTTGGGTTCAGGATATTGATGGCAAAGAGCGGGTTATTTTCTATCTCAGTAGGAGATTGCTGGATGCCGAAACAAGGTACACGCCAGTGGAGAAACTATGTTTGTGCTTATATTTTTCATGTACTAAATTGAGGCATTATTTACTTTTCAATAAGTGCATTGTGGTAAGTAAGGCCGATGTGATGAAATACATGTTATCGGCCCCCGTGTTGAAAGGGAGAATTGGGAAGTGGATTTTTGCCTTAATAGAGTTCGACTTACGGTATGAATCGGCCAAAGCGATCAAGGGACAAGCCCTGGCCGATTTTATTGTTCAGCATAGAGACGATTCAATTGCATATTCAGATATTGTGCCATGGACATTGTATTTTGATGGGTCTGTTTGCAGACATGGATGCGGTATCGGCCTAGTCATCATATCCCCTCGGGGGGCAAGCTTCGAGTTTACCTTTACTATCAAGCCTTATTATACCAATAATCAAGCAGAGTATGAGGCTGTTCTCAAAGGTTTGCAGTTATTACAAGAGGTTGAGGCCGATTCCGTAGAGATCATTGGTGATTCACAGTTGGTCATTAATCAACTTTCTGGGGAGTATGAATGCAAGAATGATATTCTCAGGGTTTACAATGAGGAGTGCAAGGAGTTGTTACAAGCTTTCAAGATTGTGACGATGAGGCATATACCCAGGAAGCAGAACTTCGAGGCCAATGACTTAGCTCAGGGAGCATCAGGATACAAGCCGATGGCTAAAGATGTTCAGATTCAAATTGCTACCGTGGATGCCGATGACTGGAGGTTTGATATCATCGAGTATTTGAGAAACCCTTCTCAATCGACGTCACGAAGAATGAAGTATAAAGTTTTACATTATGTCTTATTGGACGATGATCTATATTATCGGACGATTGATGGTGTCTTGCTCAAATGCTTGAGTCTCGAAGAAGCTAAAGTTGTTATGAGCGAGGTTCATGAAGGGATTTGTGGGACACATCAATCGGCCCATAAAATGAGATGGCTTTTAAAGCGCGTTGGATATTTTTGGCCGACAATGTTAAAGGATTGTCAGAAATTTGGAGCAATTCAGAGAGCACCGGCATCGGCTATGCATCCAATCATAAAGCCGTGGCCGTTTCGTGGATGGGGAATAGACATGATTAGCCAGATAAACCCGCCATCAAGTAAGGGACACAAATATATACTAGTGGCTATAGATTACTTCACAAAGTGGGTTGAGGCCGTTTCCCTTAAGAAGGTTGATTCCAAGGATGCAATTCAATTTGTCAAAGAGCATATAATATATCGGTTTGGACTACCACAGACATTGACTACAGATCAGGGATCAATCTTCGTGTCCGATGAGTTTGTCGAGTTTGCTGAAAGCATGGGTATCAAGCTATTGAATTCTTCTCCATATTATGCGCAAGCTAATGGGTAGGCAGAAGCTTCCAACAAGACTTTAATCAAGTTAATCAAGAGAAAAATTGATGAACAGCCAAGACGGTGGCATACCACGCTGGCCGATTCCCTTTGGGCGTATCGGATAGCTTGTCATGGTGCAACTCAGGTGCCGCCTTATCAGCTGGTTTATGGGCATGAAGTTGTGCTGCCGTGGGAGACCAACATCGACTCAAGGAGGATTGCCTTGCAAGACGACTTGACAGCCGATGAGTACCATAATCTTATGGTCGATGAGCTGGATGCCTTGACACATGTCCGATTGAGGGCATTGGAGAAAATAAAACGCGATAAAGATCGAGTTGCTCGTCATTATAATAAAAAAGTTGTAGCAAAGTCGTTTGAAGAAGGGGATCTTGTTTGGAAATTAATAATGCCGATTGGTTCTAGAGATAATAAATTCGGCAAGTGGTCACCTAATTGGGAAGGTCCTTTTCAGATTCATCGATGTGTTCCCCGTAATGCTTATCTGCTCAGAGGATTAGATGGAGAAGTTTATGGCAGAGCTCTTAACGGCAAATACTTAAAGAACTATTATCCAAGCGTATGGATCGACTCATGATCGGCCTTCCAGCCGATTTATGATAATAGCCGATGTGGTATACATCGTCTTTAGATGGCCGATATGCATTATCGCCCTTAGTTCAAATTTTACAACATGAGTCCTCATCTTCCAAAATTTGGGGGGCATCAATATATACAGGCACAATATCATAAAATTCTTCAAGTTTATCAAGATTGGTTCAAGTTTATGGACTTTAAAAAACTTTTTCAAGCTTAGGCTATTTCAGGTCTGTTCACGTTAAGTTCGGCTGATTGGCCGATGCAATATATGATTTACCTTAGTTTGGATTTCTTCAGATTTGTTCAGATCAGATTCGGCTGATAGGCTGATGAGATTTATGTTAGTCAAGGCAAAAGGTTATCAATTTACAAGAAGGACACAAATATATTACATCACCCTATGAAGTTTTCAATAGCTGCAATGGCCCTACGACGGATTTGATCAATGTCTTCTATGGCTTGGGCGTCATCGGCCATCGACCTTGGAATCGGTTTTAAGGATTTGCTCAGGGTTGCCAAGTACTTGGCCGATGCCTTCAGTTTCGTCGTCTGGTCCTCTATGGCCTTTGGCGATGCAGCTATCCCAGCCTTGACTTCTTGGATTTCTTTGCGAGTTGCTTCCAGTTTGGACACGAGATCTGCTTCGAGGCGGTGAAGTTCTTCGAGTTTGTTGTTCAAGACAATCGGCTCAACGGCCAGCTCGTCTAGCTTGGTCTTATCGGAATTGACTTGAGCTTTGCTGGCGGTTAAGGCCGATTCCAAGCTCTCACATTCCCGCCTCTCCGCGATTCTTTCTTTAGCCTTCTGAAGCTTGAAGCGATATTGTTCCAAGAAGATAGCCGGTGTTAGGATTTTCATCAGGTTTTCAGGCAATTAATCTTCAATTTCTTGTACTCTGCTCCTGATGGGATTGCAGTCCTCCACCAAGTACTCCAATGACGACTCCAGCCGCTTGACGATATCGGACAACCGGTTCTTCAGATCGTCAGAGATTGACGCCTTGGCCGTGACAGGTGGCTCTTGGTCCTCGTCATCAAGAAATTGGCCGATGTCAAAAGAGAACATATCGGCTAAGTTCTGCGAACAACAAGATGGGGCAGGGTTAGCTCGGTCAAATAAAAATCGGCAAGGGATTTGAAGTGATCTGGTTTACCTGTGTTGGAGCATCGGCTGTGCTTGCATCGGCCCCCTTTTGCTGTCTTGAAACGGTGGGTGAAGGCGTGGGCCGATGTGGTGCGGGCGATGGAGCACGCGGCTGAAGAGGGATGAGCAAGGACGATCAGATCTCTATCATTAAAAGAATAAAACAAAAAAAATCAACTCTTACCGAAGCAATCAGAGAGGGTGGTGGAGAAGGAGAAGGAGTTCTTAATCGGGCCTTGGTTTGTTCACGCCTTCGCAAGGTTGTTTTTTTAGTTCTTAAAGGGGCCGATTGAGTTCTCTCCTTGAGCACAGATGACGCGGCAGCCTGAAAAGGATATCAAACTATAGCATACCAACAGAAGGGGATTGCGTAGATTCAGTAAAGGAAATGCGCTAACCTTGCGGACTGCATGTCTGGTTTTCCTTGGCTGGGCGGCAACGACTTGGTCATCGGCCGATGGGATTGTAGTGGTCTTGGCCGATGGTTCTTTAGCGGTTTCAGCTGATGGATTTTCTTCTTCAGCTAGATCGGCAGCAGCTGCATCGACCTCCTCCTCCATTACTTGTTCATCGAGGAATTCTTCTACGGAGGGGTCCAGTTCTACAGGATCGGCCTGGTCGGCAGCCTTGGACTTTTTCACAGGTTTGTGGGGCTTGTCCCTTGCTGGCGCCTTCCTTTTGGTGGTTTCTTTGGCTATCGGCCCCTGGAGCAGTGATGAGACCTTTGGGGCAGTAAGGCCGATAGTCGATTCCATGACAGAGTTACCCGATGGAGCCAAGACCATTGCATATGATATCTTTTGTCCACTGTTGCTTACAGATGGAATCGGACCATCGGGAACTTGAGGGCTGATATCTTGGATGAGCTCTGTTAAGTGAAATCTGGCCGATTGATGGAAGATATAAGCAGCCCATTCTTGCCACCATGCTTGAAAGCTGATATGGATGAAGGCGCTCAGATGCAATCGATCACAGTCACCCAGATTTGGGACTTCAATCTCTAGTGCTTTGCTCATGACCAGCGCTGATGAAACCGTGCCTCTGCTCTCTAGGAGTTTGTGGAAATATAAATTGATGGGAAGTTGTCCAAGCCCACACTGTCTAGCAGCCACCATAGGATTGTAAAATTCATAGGACAGGTTGGTGCTTCTTCCTTGAAATATGCCTACTGGGAGCAGGCATGGGGTGATGCCGATCATGAACGATTCCCGTGACTCCATATCGTCGTTCACCAGGTCCAAGTGAAGGTCATCGGGGAGTTCGAAATCCTGGTCTGAGGTGTAGATGAACATGTCCATCTTAACTAATGGGGGACCGGTGTAGAATCGGATGAACCATGTGGACGTGTCTTCGGCCGATTGATCTGCTCCAAGATAAACAGAGGCCGCTCCTCCAAAAGACATGCATCTTCTGGTTCTGGGATCTTCGTGATCGGCGTACTTTGATGGGAAGCAGGAGTCCGATAGTGGAGGCCGATCGACTATGGTGTTGGTATGGATAATTAACCAAAGTTGGATAAACCACCATGGTCCTCCATGCGCCACAGTTTGCTTCAGCATCAGATCTTGAGTGGCAATATGAAGTAGCCGATAGACAGCTCCCAGGAGATATCGGCCAAGGGGGATTTGTTTCTTATCAACCAAAGCTTGCGCCAAATGTTGACAATTTGAAGTGGGGCCGCAAGTTGATCCACATAAAACAAATCTTTCCAACCATAGTGTCAGGAAGGCCACGTGTTCCCTCTCTGAGACTGATCCTTGTTCCATGTGCTCAGAGATATATCCAGACCAGCCTCCAATTTTCTTGGTTTTCAATTTATGGCTGCTGTTTGCCAGGAGGCTGAAGGGATTGATTTCGGACTAGATGTCTAGTCCTGTTAGCAGCTTGACGTCAATCAAAGTTGGGGTCATCGGACCTTGCTTGAACAGGAAAGCGTTCAAGGTGCTGGACCAGAAGTAGGTGGCCGCTGACATGAGTGGTTCATTTTTTTTGGTATCGGCCAGGGACAAGGTAATGCATTGGCCGATTCCTATTTCGTCCCAGTGAACCTGTTTGGATGCAACAATCCTCTTGTGCCAGGTTCTGTACCCATTGAGCTTCGACGGCCAGGATCTAAAAGTGTGCTTCCACGAAGAAACATTTGGCTTGGCTTGTTGGAAGGGTACTCTGTTTTTCTCGGCGTTTATCAGCCAAGTCGGGTCGCAGTTGCCCATGGGGCCTAGAAGGAATCGGTGGGATTTGTCGTTGGTGGGAATCAGGATTTGATTTTTGAAGACCTACGGCATATGAACAATAACAATGAAATAACACCCGGGGGGCAAGAGTAGAAACCCTAATTTGAAGAACTCGGCGAGAAGACGAAAATGTAAGGGGATTGACTTACCATGGGGATTTCGGAGGCGTAAAACGGGGCGGAAGCCATTGTTGTCGTCGACGAAGTCGCCGTTGAGAGGGTTGATGCCGATGGGACGCCGAGGGGTCGCCGGAGTTGAAGAACGTGAGTGGTTATTAAATCGGCGGCGGAGGGTTGCGAATCTGGATCTGCGCGGTTTTCGGACAAACCCTAGCAAGGAGGTCGATGGGATCCTCGGAGCTAATTCCGCCACATTATATAATGAAGCGGAATTGGGGGCATGTGTTAACAGTAGATTTTCGTAATCGACCCGGAGAAGAAAGAGGTCGATGGGTTTGTTGTCGATGATGATCGAATTAGCTTGTTCGTCTAGATTATCTAAGGCATCTACCATCCCCAAAAGCGATCGACGACTTGATTTTCTTTGTGTTAACTCTCGATCTACACTCTGAGTTGCTATCGACCTTAATCGTGTTTCGAGGTTTAACCCAAAGCCTGTTTTTCGATCGTAATTAAGGATAGCACCGGGGTTTCAGCCGGTCTTACCTAATGCATGTGATCAGTTATGTTCTTGCATGTGTTTGCCACTTATACAGGCGGATTGGTGAATATAAGCATATCGGTTACAGGGTATTCTTAGGATCTCTCTCTGTGATTGGTATATTTATATTAGCCGATTGGCTTGTATAAGTTTGCACTAGAGTATTAGCTAGTGTATTTATCTTTATGCAACCCTCATCGGCCGATTCCAGTGATTCGCTATAAATATATTAACATAGGCCGATAGGATTAGATCTGTTTTATAAGTTATATCATATTATTACTTCAAGTAAGCCGATATAGTTTTGCTCTATCGGCCAGGCCTCCATGATGCAGCAACGGCCTATCGGCCGATCGGCCATCGTTTCTCACATGATTTACTTGTTTATTCTTGTTGATTGCATATCAAATCAACTGGCACGCCCTACACGCACCTAAGCAAGCCATTGGACCTGCGCTGGAGCTAAGCAGACCTCCCAGGTCGCCGTGGAAACGTGGAACCCGTTTTGTTGCGAGGCGGGTCTAAATTCTACGTCAACAGAAGGCTTAAGTTACTGTCGACGCTGTTCCTTTTATCTTATAAAAAATCATCTAGTATCGGATGTGACACATTCTAGGACTACGAATTTGGACATGATGTGTCATATCCAATATTAGATTGGTTCTTTATGGGATGGAGGGAGTACTTCATTACCTTTGATTGAGACTTAGAAAATAACGAGGGCACTACTCGCATAAGGACATCAACAATGTAAAAATAAAGAGGATCTTAAGCCCCCTCAAGAGTTCATGTACATCGTAGGAGTAGGTCTTATAGGTGTTATTCGGATGAGTTACCCTTATGGCTAAGGCCTGGTCATAAGGAATAAAAAAAGCATTTCATCCATCTTCGCCGTCATGGGTAAGGGAGGAGGGAACCTGCATCAGCTCGCCACCGGAGTTCCATTTGCGAGCGCCACCTCGGTCGCCCTCGCAAGACGCCGGACACCGTCAAATTCATGGGAAAGGGGACGAGGGCACTTGGAGTTCCGCCAGTGAGTGTCACCGCCGCCGCCTAATTTGTGCGTGAGACCGCGCGATGTTGTCGCCGTCGGATCCGCCTGCGCGTGCCGTCGTGAATCCGTGCAGCCTGTGAGCTGCCGCTGCCAAATCCGTGCGTACCATCGTGGATCCGCACGAGACGTTGCCGTCGTAGCCTCCTCTTGCGAGCTCGGTCATGTCGCCGCCAAACCCTCCACCGTCGATGCCGTCACTGGATTCTCACGCGAGCTCCGTCAATGCCGCCGCCGCTGCCATCGCCAAACGCGCCTGTGAACGCCGTCGTCGAACCCACCCTCTCTCGCGCTTTGATCGTTGTGTGGTGAGGAAAAAATGGAGTGCCGAAGAGAATGAGGGTCGTTGGGATGGCAAGTAATTTATTGAAACGTAAGGTCCACCTTAATACTATCAATGCCATATACATTGTAGAGGTGCTAATGTACTTTAGTGGGTCCCACATGGAACTCACCATAAGGCCAACTTAAGCCATATACACTGCTGAAGCCCTAACATGACTTCTCGGCTAGTCTCTGCGTGTCATGTTACTCTTTCGTCAACACCCATGAGGCCGCTCTGTTGGCTGAGGTGGTAGCTTATATCCAACGTGGAAGCGCAATGTCATTTTCCTTTTACACTCTTTTTATTGTAAATGCACTTAAAAAGTTCGAACGATTCACTCATACCTCAACACAGGACATGAGTTTTAGAGCGAGTATTTTTCGTCACTGTACCATCATCAGCCAAAATGCTTTTCCTTTTTCGAGGATCATCAATCATTTAAGTCTGCAATTTATGAAAAGGTACATTCCATTGTTTGTCAAATTCTCACTGAAGTCCTATTTTCACTCGTTTAACTATAAAATCATTTATTTTTCATCCTAAACTTTTAAACCGTTCAAGTTCAAGTTTTACCCTGAGATTAATACTAATGGTAGTATGTACCACGTCTACAGTAACAACACTATCTCATGTATGCTACTGTTGCTGCTAATATACCAATATCGTGCTCCTCTATCTTAAAATATAAAAATATAGTCATGTAGTACTATATCGTTCTTTAACCGGATAAGAAAGTTTGTTCGATTTTAAAAATTTAGGAGGAAAAATATTGTAGTTCAGTGTGAAAAAAACTTCGATGAAAGTTCAAGAGACGAGATCAATGGACTTTACCGTTTGTGTAAATACTGTGTATATTTCTTTTCGCAAGATTTCATTGTGATATTATCTTCGTTCCAAAATAAGTTAATGTGATTTGTTTAGATTCGTAGGGTGTATTTGGTTTCTAGCCATACTTTGTCATCATTTGCCAACAAATATTATCACACTTGTCTAAATTGAGGCAATCAAAATCTTGGTCACACATTAGCAAGTCTAAGGGAATCTTGCCATACTTTTTCAAATCAATGACGTGTGGGGTCCTGTTTGTTGGAAAAAAATCTTGTCACAGTTGTTGCTACAACCAAACAGTTATCAATAGGATCAAACATGCCTACCTTTAGACGTGACAAATTGTGGCAAAGTATGGCTGGCAATCAAACACACCCGTGATATTAAGATATGTTAAATTTTATCTATACTCTTTGAAACTTTGGCATCCGTGGTGTCCGTTCCGCCTTATACCTCCTTGACATCTGGGGCCACATTGTCGGTTAAGGGAGTGAAAAATCAGACGCTCATCACCCGTCTCTCGCCTGGTAGCCGCATCGGCCTCTCATCTCTCTCGCGCGCTTCCTCCGTCCCTCCCCCCGGGAAGGAAACAGAGCACGCGGAGGCCGGTCATACTTCTCACCGCAGTTCTCTCTCTCGCCGCTTCCTCATCCCGTGCGCCGCATCCCCTGACCGTCGGCAACACCCTCGCGAATCGCCGCCAGCGCCGTGGTCAGTTGTGGAGGCAAGGGCGCCGCTTGAATCTTGACCTGAAAGGAAGCTACGCATCCACCGTGTAGAGTCGTTGAGAAGGAACCAAGGCCTGTTGTACGGAGACACAACCGATGGAGGATGCGAGGCTGCACGGACGCACGGTGCGGCGGTCGGCGGAGGAGAGGCGAGCGAGTTGATTGCGCGGTCAGAGGAGAGGCGTCAACTTAGCTCTTACTGCAGCTGATGCAGGCAACCCCCAACGCCATCTTCAGGTGTCGTACATAGTCGTCGTTGTTGCTGTCGTCTTCTTCAGATCCACCGTACTGCACCAATCGTTCTCCAGTGTGCTACCAAATTGCCATTCCCCTTGCCGACAGAGGCCTCCGGCTGCGTAGCACCGGTGCCCTCTTCATACATAGCATGCGGCCGCCGCTGCCACCCCTGACAACGCCCCATCCCTCCTATCCGGCTCCACCGTTGCCTCCTCCGGTTTGGCATGCAGCCAAGCCCCTCATCCACGGCGTTCTCCAGCCAACATGCTCTTCGCGCGCCACCATCACCGCCCTGGCTGTACACCGTTGAGCTGCAGCTGCAAGCTGCTCGGAGCGAGCATTTAGGACTCGGATTGTTGGCTCGTGGGCGAAGAAAGGAGAGGAAAAGTCAGCTGGTCTCTTCAATCAGGTAATTTGGACGAGAGAGCCACGCAAGGTCGCAAGCTGTCTACCTCCAGCCCTCCACGTGATGTGCAGTGTGTACTGTACAGACTTCTTGCAGGTTCACAAGCTACTACTCTCTCTCCGTTTCAGTCCCAGACTATAAGATTCTGGTCAAAATTAAACTGTTTTAAGTTTGATTTAATTTGTAAAAAAAATAACATATTCAACACAGAACAACCATACTATAAAAATATATTCAATTATAGTTTAATGAGACTAACTCGATGTTATAAATATTAATATATTTGTCTATAAACTTGATCAAAAGTTTGACTTTGAACATAATCAAAACCACTTATAATCTAAAACAGAAAACAGAGATAGTACTACTATTACTACATGAATATCTGTGCATTTGACGGTGTACACCAAAATAAAGTTTTCTTTTATTTTTTTTCTTGTGTACATGCTCTGAATCGCATGACGACAGCACAAAACTTTAAAAATCCTTATTAGGTGTATTATTATAGGTTTACTGTTGATGGTATTAACATTAAGTGATGTTATTATTATCAATGTCTAAGAGCCTAATTAGAATGTGCTCGCTATTTTGCTCGACAATCGCTTTCTTATTTTATGAAATTCAGTTGGAGTCTTTTAACATATATACACAATCATGTCTTAAACTCTAGATAAAAATATCTTGGTAAAATTCCTATGTTTTTTAACAAAAACATATACTTTTATAAAATAAGGATATACTGTATATATTATTCTAATACTAAAAGGACCGGAGATAGCATTATATGTTTTAATGGACTAGCTAGGCTAAAATCTATAATTTTAGTTTTTATCTCTTAAAATACATGTTGCAACTAATTTATTAGGAAAGAAGTTCGGATTCGCCACTACTCTGCCGCTTGCGGCGACGACACAGTTCACGAGGCAACAATACCTCGTCAAACCCAGCCGGCCCCGCCACTCCCACTCACCTCCACGCTTTAAGCCGCGCGCGCGCGCGGCGTGGCGCGGCGCCAACCACATTGCCCTGCAGCTCGGGGACTCATCACTGCTGCTTCTGCTCACTGTCACTCGCGGACGCCGCGAGCTGAGCTACGCCATGGCGGGGACGGTGGTGCTGGCGCTGCTGCTGCTGCTGCTGCTGCTCGCGGCGATGGCGGCGTCGGCGCAAGACGCCGCGGCGGCGGCGGGGGGATGCGCCGGCGAGGCGTTCACGGTGAACAGGGCGTACGCGGCGTGCAGCGACCTGCCGCGGCTCGGCGCGTCCCTGCACTGGACGTACGACCGCGCAGGCGGGGAGCTGTCCATCGCGTTCGTGGCGGCGCCCGCGGCGCCGGGCGGGTGGGTGGCGTGGGGGCTCAACCCGGCCGGGGACGGGATGGCCGGGGCGCAGGCGCTCGTCGCCGTGCCGTCATCGTTGGCTTCTCCGGGCGAGTGGGAGGTCCGGACGTACAACATCTCCGGGTACGCGCTCGGCGAGCCGGGGCCGATCGCGTTCCCGGCGTCGGACCTCGCCGCCGAGCTCGGCGGCGACGGCCGCGTCAGGGTGTTCGGCACGCTGAGCCTGGCAAGCTACGGCGCGGGCGTGCTGAACCAGGTGTGGCAGGTCGGCCCCGCNGTCGGCCCCGCCGTCACCGACGGCGTCCCCGCGCCGCACGCCATGGCCGGCGACAACCTCGCCGCCAAAGCCAAGCTAGACCTACTAACACAAACCACCACCGCCGCCTCCGACGACAACGGCGGCGACAGCATCGCCAAGAAGCGCAACGTGAGCACACACACTCTCTCATCCATCATACCAATTGACACCATTGCTAAAACCTTCAAAATCACTCTCATTTTTGGACATGAGAAGATTCATGGATTCCTCAACGCCGTGAGCTGGGGAATCCTGCTGCCCATGGGGGCGATCTTGGCGAGGTATCTCAAGACCTTCAGATCGGCAGACCCGGCATGGTTCTACCTCCATGTGAGCTGCCAGCTGATCGGCTACGGCGTCGGCGTCGCCGGCTGGGCCACCGGCATCAACCTCGGCAACATGTCCAATGGGATCACCTACACTCTCCACCGCAACATCGGCATCATTGTCTTTGCTCTTGGTACCCTACAAGTAAGCATCAAATCACACATCAAAATCTCATAATTAATATTTAATATTTAATTGAGAGATGCACTTCATAGTGCAATGGTAAGGGGTGTGTGATTTCAACCATGAAGTCTCCTATTTAATCTCCAACATGCTCACAATTTCTTTTTAAAAAAATGTTTGGAGGGATGTCTCTTCCTCCAAATCTTTTTTTTATAATTAATATTTAATTTAATCCTCCTTGTGTAATTGGCTCACCTCTATGAATGATCATGTACTCCAATATTGATCATTACTCCCTCCACTATTCATATTTAAACTTTGACCGTTCGTGTTATTTTTTTTAAAAAAAATCTAAACACTTAAATAGACGTCATATTATCTAAGTGTATTAATTACATACTAAACATAAGCAATAAACTTTCGTTTATCATAATCTAATCATTTTAAAAATTATTAGTGATTAAAGTTGCAATGGTGCTGGTTCAATTATAAAGGAACGGAGGGAGTAATTTCGTTAGAATTAGACCATTTCTACCGCTTTTACTGATAGTATTTTAGTATCAGTACATATCACCGTAAAAGTACTAAATTTTGTTGAAATCGGGTTCAGATTTTTGCGCTGTTCTTGAGGCCCAAGAAGGAGAACAAGTACAGGGTCTACTGGAACATGTACCACCACTCCGTCGGCTACACGGTGATCATACTGGGGATCACCAACATCTTCAAAGGGATGACCATCCTCGGCGTCGAGCAGCGGTGGAAGACGGCCTACGTCGCCGTCCTCTGCCTCCTCGGCGTCGCCGCCGTCATCCTTGAGGTCGTCACATGGGGCATGGTGGTGAAGAGGCGCAAGGCCGAGAGCAAGACCTTCAACAACGTCTCCATTGGCCACCTGCCTCGTCATGTGTGAATTTTTTTTAGGTTCTTTTTGGGCTTTTGTTTATGTTGTGACAGTGTTCATTGTGGTGTGTACTGTAGCAGATCATAGGTTTTCGGTCTTGTGAGTTTTTTGGCCTGCATATTTTTTACCATGAGCGTTATGCATGTGTAGTACATTAGAGTGAAGATTGAGTGTGTAGTGACCAGTGGCAGTGAGTATGTTTTGTATATGTTTGGCTTTACATGGCTAATCCCATTAGCTAGCTTTTGAGTTGAGGGATTTTATTCTTTTTGAGAGGTACTGAGATGTACCATACATTTTTAATATTAATTTATAGTATATTTACACTAAGAGACTTCAAGATTCAAGAGGTAACAAAATTTACAACAAAAAACATGATAACTTTTGGTATTTCCTCGACTACCGTTAAAATCTCTTTTCGAGTTTCTAGAATGTTTTTGTGTAGGTTGCAAGCGAGATTGCGGGCTTGAGATGCTGCTTGATCAGGGTCATTGTCCGGTACGATCTCGCATTGATCAATTGATCACGCACTTGGCGTTAAGGTCCCATGAGAATGGCACTTTTGCTAAAGCTGGGCGAAATGCTACCTGTGAGGCAGAAAGCAAGATGTCGAGAGCTCGAAGTGCAGGAAACGAAATGATGCAATCCGATCAAAGCAACATCTGGAATGACATTTTCAGTTTCTTGCACCCTTTTTGAGAATTACTGCGAATCTTGCATATGCCTCAAAGTGAAATTTTTAGAGAGAATTCATCTCAATCTTTAGAGGAGACGAATCAAGAGATGCACTCATTATCTTTTTATGTACCACTGATAGAGGAAAAGGAAAAAAGAGGGGAGGGGAGGAGATGATCTTTCTTGAAAGGAGCGACACAATTCATGTTGTTTAATCCATCGTTGCTGTACTCTTTTGCGTGATTTATGTTCAAAAGAAGAAAAAGTAAAGATTTGTGCTTTCTATTGGGGAGAAGGCAGAATATTTGATACGGTGCACTTCTCTCTAACCAGTCACAAAAAGTTCATTTACTTCAGACAAAAAGTTAAGGAATTGACAAAAAGTTCAAGCCCCATCATTTACTTCTTTTAAGTTTGTTAGAAATTCAACACAGATTTTTTTATGTCACTGGATTCAATAGAAAAGAAAGAATGAAGTTTTTTTAAAGGAAAAGTAATGAATAAACTTGATCTGAAGTTTAGAAATAGCAGCGCATAACATTTCCAAGTAAAAATCGGTTGATCAAACCTTTTCCTAGTATAATAAATATTTCACAGCTGTATCTAACAAACGATTTTGATCACTCATCTAACATAACCATCAAGTTATTAACCCCTTCCAGTATCATCTACGCAACAATATGCACCTTAATTACACTCATAAAGTCATAAGAGCATCTGATCCCACCCAATTTAGTCCGTACTTTACTACACTAGACAATACTAGTCCGTCGTCACACACTAGACAACATTTCCCTATTTCCTGTCAATTTCAGACATCCAGGTTCCAATCTAATGCTCTGTTCCACCGCCAAAGCTACCAAGCTAGGGAATTGGTTCTCTGAATGTGACAATATTTTTAAAAAAAAATGAAAAAAACTCGCCCGGCAGGGAAAAACTGTCCCCACAACTTTTCACTAAGAAGAACCCTCAGCTAAATCCAGTCAAGAAAGACCACGAACCCTAGCTCTTGACGCACGGACCAGCACCAGTGGTTCAGGCCTTACCCTGTGTTTTGAGGCCCTGCTCAACTTCCTTGGACTTGAAACAAAGCTTCAAGCGGCCACCTTCAGTTGGTGGTTGGAGGGGCAATATGAAGCAACGTCATGTCAAAGGAAAGAGTTGAGCTGTATAACTGAAGAAAATATTAAGTGCAAATAAAGCATCAACCAACAAGTGACGTATACTATCTCACGTATGTGGTAGGAACAAAGCATCAAGTAAAACAGAAGCATCCGTTCTTTCTCTTTGGATTAGAGGATTCAACCAGAAGAATCCCAGATCTGAAGGTGCTATCAACTTATTATCAAGTACCAATCAACATTGAAAAGAGATCAGGCATTTGTTGAGCAGCAATTTGCCTTGTGTTGTGTCGTTGGTAAACACATTATGACCCAGAAGTTCTCAACTGTCAGTTTCTCACCAACCCTTGCAACCGTTGGCACTGCTACCATTTACCAACCACTGTTTACATAACATCGATGCTACACAGCCATTCTTCAACCTGGGAAACAAGCCTAACTTCATCCAACAGAAACAGAAATAACAGTCTTCGCATGGTAGCAAAACCATGAAAGATAACTTAATCTAGGGTTTATACAGGAAGAAAATGCAAAGAACAGTGGAGGTTAAGTTTCTAACTAGTATTGCATGTACTTTTACATATAGGTTTAAGCCCTGAAACTTTCAGAAATCTCTAAAGCTCATCTTAGGATCATCGTGCCTTGAGCTCCCCCATCTTCCCCTACCATGGCTGCTTCCTCTCCCTCGACCTCTCCCCCTGCCTCTTCCTCTACCTCTCCGCATAAAAAATGACTTCCCATGCTTCATCTCAATGAGCGAATGCAACAGCTCATCACACAAGATGCAACCCTCATGCAAAGTAGCTCCATCCTTAAGTGGGGTAGTTTTCTTGTTAAAATCAACTTCGATGATAGTAGACTCACATGTTGGGCACTTCTTATCTGTAGTAGTGATCTTATGAGCGGCATGTGGGAGCAGGACAATGCAGTTACATCTGTTGCAGTAAAGCCGCCATTTGGGTGCACTAACTGGATCAAGAATTAGGGTACCAGTACACTCAGGACAAGCACAGACTCCTTGAGTGATCATAGATTGTTTACATGTGGGGTGCAGGCAGAGGAAGCATGGCATGCCAGCCCCTTTCCCAACCTTGCCAGTGTCATCGAGCTTGAGAGCACCGAAGAGTTTGTCAATGCCTTCAAATGGAGGACTGTTATAGCAAAAAGGGCACAGTGGGAAGGATTTTGCATCAGGACCAACCATTGAGAACAGTAGCAACTCAAACCCATCAAGGGGGCAAATGATTTCCTTGTAAAGCTGGAAGAATAGGATTATTAATCATGAGTTGACATGAACTGACAATTGACACATGCACATTTTATATCGAAGAAAAAACTGAAGTTGTATCAGTAGTTATGTTAAAGCATGAAAGTAAATAAACAATGAAGTGATGAACGTAACATTAAGGACAACAAATGGGATACATGAAGTAACAAACAAAATATGGTAATATGTACTGAGAAAAAAGAAAACTATACAACAGGGACCACAACATCTGGGGAACAACAAATATATATCAAAAGTAGCATGGCATGATTTCATGATATTCTTGCAGTTCAGTTCTTTATGTACCATCAACCATGCTTGGAAGTAAAACAACATGATGCATACTTTATCCACATATAAACAAGAAAGAAGATCTACATATATATAATGTGAAGTTCAAGCGAGACCTTAATGGAACCATTCTGGGGAAGATAGTAGACCTCTTCACAAGTTACACAGTACAACCTCATGGGCTGAGTGGAAATGTATTTCATATACCGAGCACATTTTCCACACTTGCTCAGTAAACGTCCAGAGTCAGCCAAAGGTGAAAACTGTGCTTCGAACAAAGCATCCATGTTTTCAATCTGCAAGCATACGTTTTATTTTAAGCAACTACATGAGCATATCATCAGTGATCACAGAATGAACCCACTATGAACAACATGGATGTTTATCTATGTTAATCATGGCTAGCACACCAAGTCCTAATTTCAATTAACTATGAAACAGATTGATGCAGCACTAAATAGGATCAACTAAGGAGGTTTGATTCAGACGAAACACATCTTTAGGCTTGGGCACTAATAGTTTGACCACATTTTTCACTCTGTTTTCAATGAACCATGCATTAATGAATGACATCTAGTGATGATCAATGATACACAACATTTATAAGTCAAATTAGCCCTCAGACCTATCGAATAAAATTGAAGTTGATGCAAATACTGAAATAAGCAAAATTAACAATGCATTATGCACCATATATAACAGGTCCTGTAAAACTAGCAAATTGAGGTTTTTTTCTGATTTAAATAACTTGAAAAAGTTCTATACAATCTGTACATTCTATTGATGGAGTTTGGGTTGTTAAAAACAGTACAAAGCATTACACAGTATCAAATGCAACAAAGATTAGTCATTTTGGAGGATCCGTTCTGTTGAGGGTATTAATCAGAGACCGTTTCAAAATACCATGTAGAGATGCTGCATGGAAATAACACTACAATCAAGAAAACAACAGTGTTACAAATTATTAACCAAACATATTACCTTTTTCACAAAGTACGAGTACTTCTTCATAAACTGCTGAAGAACATGCTGAACAACTTGAAGATGGTCAGCTTCACCTTTTGCAATTAGAGTAATCTGCTGCTCAATAAACCTTCGGATATCTGGTAAGCACAGATCAGCATCAATGCACTGATACCCTCTTATCAATGTAGTTCCCAGGGGTGTTGGTACTAATCTTCTTCCAGAATTCACCTTCAGAAAAGATACGTAGCAGCATTAAGGCATTTCGCATATTTACACAATGAAAGCCCATAAGTGAGTGTAGAAAAGTTCACTACATAAGAAGCTCACAGCGGGATGGGTATAAAAGGATTCAACTAACCTGAACATAATTACGCTCGCAGATGTTGTTTACATGCACAGGAATTGATGCATCTGTACCTATGCCATTCTTCTCCATGAGAGAGATCAATTCACTCTCACTAAGGTAGTCAGGAGGTGTGGTGCTACCCTTAATGAAGAACGATAATTACGAACACTTTCAGACCCAAATAAAAGGTGAGCTCATGTGATGTGAGTAAATTCACAAGCCATACCTCATATATGTCAACCTTATGGATGGTAACAGTGTCGCCCTTTTTATATGCAGGGATATTATTCTCACTCACAGCCAGCCATGGCATAATAGAAGTAAATCCTTTAGAAGTGACCCGGTTGCCAACACAGTGGAAAGTCTCTCCACCTGAAGTTAACTCAATGGAAGTCCTGCAAACCATTTGTCAAATGGAAAAAAAGTGGTAATGTTCATATAAAGAGATAATGATGAAATTTTCCAGATATCGAGATAAGGATAACGACAATAAGCATATTATAACAAAATTGCAGTGAAAAATAAATACAAATTGGTTATTGGTCAATAAAAACAGACACAAATATTAGCACTCTACCTCGTATATCTACAATCAGGACTGACAGTGCCAATAAAATGCTGACAAATGTACTGGTACAGCCTCCAAGCATCAGTGCCCAAAGCTTCTTCTGTTGCCAATCTCATTGGAGTTATTGGGGGATGGTCCCCAGCATCATGACCCTGTTTGGGCTTAACAAACCCACTGTCCAGTAACGTCCGAACATCATTGGACCACAAAGGATTATGTACTAGTGCAGTGAGTGCACTTCTAAAATCAAATGATGAAGGATACGCAGTGCTCTCTGTACGTGGATAACTGTACAAAGACAAACATTAGAACTTCAATAGAGAAAATGAAGATGCATCATTAACTATACAGCAAATCAGCAACACCTATGTAAACAGTTTCAATTTTAGTGGAAACATAGACACACTGTTCTTTAGTCAAAACGATAATCAGGATTGATTAAAAGATCCAGCAATATTGTTGCATACAGTAAATAAGCCCATATCAACTTCAAACATGTTATTAACATTTCCCATAGAACAAAGGGAGAATATGCAGTACAAAATTAATATTTCTGGGGTCCATTTTTGAAACCTGATGAATCCTTGGGTATAAAGCCTTTCTGCCAAGTGCATTGCTGTCTGAGGTCCAATACCTAGTGCACTTGATGCAACCTGGAATAATAAAAATATTTAACACAATTACACTTGAAATCTAACAAGAAAATAACTATCATATTTTATTATGTCAATCAAGGGCATCTTGAGGTAGAAAATAGGAAAAGATCTATATATTAATATATGATCATATGTAGTAGAACACTGTAATATCGACAATATAATTCAAAAGAAGCATGTAAATCAGCAAACATACACCAGTGTATTCTCACAAGTAAGTACAGCGAACTTTGCCGATAACAAAATGGTAAATAAAAATCCTCAGTAGCATCATTGTTCAATGAAGAACTTGATTTAAACAAGGAGAATACAGTTAGTCTTAAGTTATGGCACCTTAAGCAAATTAACTGTATTAAGGCCAGGCGGGCGGGCTTTGCACTCTTCCTTCACTGATATGTCGGTTACTTTTAAAATACCATCACTAGACACCATCTTTTGGAACATTACAGTAACCTGCAAAATTGAATGATGAAATGATAAATGTTAGAAAGAATAGAATGAAATCATTTGATTATGTAACTCAAGAATCTTACATCAAAATCAAAAAGTTTCTTCCTATCCCATTCAAGCTGAATTTCATTACCATCCTTGATAACATAAGTTTTCAAGGACCAAAATTTTTCTGGTTTGAATGTGGTAATCTGCTGATAGCGTTGTACACAGAATCCAAGTGTAGGTGTTTGGCATGGACCATACCTGATAGATAACAGGGGGAAGAATTGTAAGACAAAATTCTGTAGAAAATTCTATTAACATGGACCAGACAATAATACATATGGCTATGATGAATTGGATAAGAACAATTACTCGAGAACTAACTTTTGCATTAGCAAAAAAGGGGAAAAGAAAGAAGAGGCGCAGTAGGAAATGAAAACTTCACCTTCAAATCCATATGAAACACAAAAGCATTCAAATTAACTGAAAAATGCCTAACTTCTCAACCTTGTAAAATAAGTTACAGCACTTCTAATTTCCATTGCTTGTAAAAGGAGCTGATTATGCAAACTTTTTACATTGATGCTATAGATACAAAACTTGGAATATGTACTAAGAATTGTAGTACGCAATCAATAAATTATATATAAGACAGGCTAGCATACAGTTGATTAATGACTTCAGGTTGCCAAAGGGATATAGAGAACTCACGAAATTACTCTTGAGTCGAGATTTCCATATTTTCCTTGAAAATATCTGGTTTGAAATCGAGTAAATGCTACTCCTACCTTCAAGTCAATTTCTTGGCGAGCATCCACTGCTAGTGCCTCATCTTTACTTGGCAGAACGAGATTATTCATAGCGTCCATTATATCTTTCTCAGTAACAGACGAAAATTTGGCTCGGAAAATTCTTCTGCCAACCTCATTTTCAGGAATTCCAGTGCAATCAATTACTGGAATATAAGAGTGTCACTGTTATTACATTGACATAAATATCTGTAGGTGGAACAGAGCAAGATTTATACATGTAAAGAAATGGAGTGAAAAGATTGCATACAAACAGCATCGATCAGGGTCTCAGGACAAAATAAACTCTCATGCATAGAAAGGGTAATTACATTACATATTTTTCTCGTGCAAAAAGGGTAACTGTATACAGCTTTGAGGAATCCAGAGCAATTCAGTTCACTGAGCAGTTACCTCAGGCCTGCAAAGCATTTCTCCATCTGGTGTTTTCTGAATTTTGGTCAGGTTGTTTACATTTATATTTGTTTTCACACAGCATAGAGTCCAGATTTTACCCCAAAAAGGACACATAAAGCTCTTTGTACACCAACCTAGATTTCTAATACACATGCGCATGGCAGTTCTAGAACAGGATAGCATACCTTCATAGCATATGTTTTCTCCTTCTCGGTCACAATCAAGCCAAAGTACCAAGTAGGTGCAGCCTCGAGCTTCCTGAGCTAGATGCCTGCGGATATGAGCCTTCACAAGAACCATAAATCAGTGATCAGTTTCATACCTAACCATGGGAAACTATGATGTTTTTGCAGGTGTTGTGATAAAGCTTTATAGAGAGGAATTTTATCCACCATCTACAATTAATCCAAGTTTGTGGGATTCATAGATGAACATGAACTTTATTTAAAAAAATGAAGGGCAGCAGTTACCATGACATTCGTAACATTAGATTGTGGATTCTACAGCTAGAAGCCAAACAAGCAATTACGGAGGAAAGGATGAAATAAGATGCTTCAGCGTTGGCTAAATTAAATAGTAGAGTTCAAGTGGGAACGTGTGATATTTATGTAGTACTTGGTGGATTTATTCTTGAATAATGGACTTAATTGAGTAGGCATAGCTGCTAGCTTAGTCCTAATCCTAAACTTCAGTAAGAACTGTAGAGGAATGCTTTACCTTTGGGTTGCATTCAGATCGCAGAACTGGAGCCACAAATAGATCCATTGGATCAGTCCCTTCCCAATTCTGATATGCAGGTGGAAAATCTACACTGCATGAGCGGCATCACACAGTAAACAATAACAACAGCCTTTAGTCCCAAGCAAGTTGGGGTAAGCTAGAGATGGAACAGAACTCGAGTCACATGAACCAAACAAGATAATGATGATAATAACTGCATGTTTTAAGTTCAGGATTAGCATTGAAAACATTAGTGTCTGCTATATTGACGATTATCCAGCTAGAATGGAATAATAATCAATCATTTGCATCAGGTGTCAACCTTGCAAGTTGCAATTATGCATTGATCAAATGTTTCTTTGTAATATCAACAGTTCAATAGAGAATATGCATGTGCAACAGTTGAGATATGCAGTTCTTGATTGCACAGAAAAGTAGCACATTAAGTGACATAATCATGACAAAGGCTCTTAGAAGAATGGGAGAAAACATGCACAAACCTCAAGACATGTCCAATGACTGATGTCACTTTGAAAAATGCATGAGAACCCCGAAACATCCCATCAAACTCATGGACATCCGTGCTTCCCTTCCTTGTAGACATCTGCATGAACATTGAAAAAGGTTTTGCAATGACACTCACCTCTGAAAAGAAAAAATGTATAATGCACAACAGCAGTGGAAGTGTGATACTTCTGAACAGCTAAGGCAAACAACCCAATTTCAAATCTGACCCATGTGATATAGCCAATGTATCGACAACAACCACCCAAAATGCATGGCCACTTCATGCCGCAGAGAGATTGGATAATTACATAAAACTCACCAATAGATTTACTAGCTTAAGCAGAGGTCTTTTGGTAGAAGCAGGGGATATATATTCAATCATTCATCATAAGGGAAGGCAAAGCCATTGTACAATTTTACCATGTCGGTCCACCCAATCCTCTCAGCTCTATACCATCCTTGAATTCTCCCAGTCCGTGAGCTACCCCTACAGCGGCAATGATGCCCACGATCTACTAAGCGAAAACCCCTAGCCATTGTCCAAATAACATCTCACTACTGAAGTTTCTACGGCAGAGCCTGCGTTATAATCCTGCGGCGAAACAATCTACAGTCGGGTGCTCAAGCCACAGCCAAATTCGAATTCAAAAATGAAAAAAAAAATCAAACAAGGTTGCGGATGTTTTTAGCGGACGGGAGTGGGGGACTTACGCGGCCGCCGGAGAGGGCAGAGGCGATGGAGAGCGCGATGCTGGGCTTCTCCGCGACCTGCAGCGGCGGCGATCCGAGAGTGAGAGCGAGAACATATGTGTGGAGGGGAGAGTCCCCGCGTCGCTGCGGCCGCCACCGACGGCGGCCGCGCGCCGCGGTGCCCTGATGAGAGCGGAGCGGCTGGTGCTGCTGCTGCTTACCATCAGAATCGTAGGCGCCATGGGCGCGGCCGCGCGGGCGGAGAGGGGAGCTCGCCGCCGGGAGGAGGAAGAGAGTGGGGCGGAGGCGGCCGGAGACGAAGACGGGTTCGGCTTTCGAGAGTGGTTTAGTGGGCTGGGTTTTGAGCCCACTCTAACCGTGCTCAAGGTTTGGGCTTCCAAATTAGCGATGATGATTTTTTTTTTCTTTCTTGAGAGAGAGAGAGCGCGCGCGCGCGGGGTTGGGGATGCTGATTTTGGTCAACCTTTGATAAAAACAAAAAAAACAATATTTTTCTGCTCATCAAAATTTCATGAGTATTAGTGTTGGGATTGTTGTAAAAAAATCATGGTTTTTAGCCTTCAAACTATTATTTTGTGACTTATAGCCTTCGACAAAAATTGATCGGTATTAACTTTGAAAATAATACATGGATTGTTTTCTCCTAAGGATCTTTGCGCTCAAAATTCATAAATATTATTATATATGATTAAAAAAAATATCATGATTTTTGGCTTTCAGGACGCTGGTTTTGGTGAAGAATCGCAACTAATTTCCAACTAGCATACTCATGATCATACTAGTTTTGAAATTTTGGTGTCGTCTAATTTTATTTTTTATATGATGTGACTGATGATGTGCAATGGTAGATCAGAATTTTTCAATTCAAAAAACACTAGAACAAAATGAGCACTGATACACATCATGCAAGATTGTCAACAAAGAAAGAGAACAAATCTCTTATAAAAACTGAATAGTCATAAATTACAAGATCAGTTAGTCTTTCAGAAAAGAAAGATCATTAACACTTTTAACTGAAGAAAATAACAACACTAACATATTACACTGGTCATTGTCCATTCTTTGATTCTTTCACTAGGTAACTTCCCCTGAATTCAACTCTCTAAAACAACACCCTTAAGAATCAACATGTAAATTAAAAAAAACACAAATTATTAGCAGTGATATCTCATGACTCTACACTCCTTTGTTGGGTTACGTTAAAAGCAGTAGCAGCTGGTCGAGGTAAGTGAAGCATATGTACAGAACTTTAGAGCAAACTCCTCCCTGATCCTTATATCAGAAACACACCTACGAAAACTTCTGAATTCTGATCTCTCTACAGGTCTATAGCTCAAGGGCAGCGCATGCGGCACAGGTCATGCACCTCCGAGCTCCCGAACTGAGCGTAGTCCTGCTGCTGCTCCCGCTTGTGGTGGTTCGACTCCCTCTTCTTGGAGGAGCGCTTCGACGGCGGCCCTTCGCTGGCCAGGGCGTTGCTCGGCGGCGGGGCCGACGACGACGCCGGCGGGTTGCTGATGATGGGCGGCGGCGCTGACGTCGCCGGGCAGCGATGCCGGATGCTGATCGCGTGCGACTTGGTCTCGGTCGAGGTGCTGCCTCTGATGTTTACCGTGAGGACGCACTCCTTGTCCCTGGTGTCCTCGCACCACCAGTTCTGTGGTATCCCGTCCACGAACTCCTCCTGCGTGTAGAAGTCCTCGTGATGCACCGTGATCTCCGCCGTTTCTCCTGGTTTGATAAGACCAACTGCTGGTTGGACCTGTGTAATGTAGTGAATTAGCAATTGGTTACAGATTACTGGTACTCACTGTACAGCAGAAATTAAGGCAAATAAGTATGATTACTTTTCGATGTCATGCTGAAACACTTGGGCCAGTTGGCTGATTCGATATTGATAGATATGGTCTTAAGGGTTAAGGCTAAATTATTGGTTTTCGTATGGTCAGATCTATTGAACGAACGATCTCTATATGTTGGGTCAGGTAATTTGGACTGAAGCTTAACAACAATCAGTTTCTGATTTAAGTTTTGCGAACAAAGTAGTAGGATAGTATCATTCGTTCTTGCTTAGAAAGAGAACTGGGAGGCATGAGATCTAACTGCTACTAAATGAAAAGTAACTAACATGGAAAATGAGTCTTCCAAAAACATGGAAGTGTACAGATACAGAAACTTATACCTCAAGCCAAAGTGGAAAGCCAAATGACGCCCTCGGAAGAATCTCTGCTTTATTTCCATCCTCCTTTTTGCTTGACTGGCCTTCACATACGATTTCGAAAGCTGCTTTGCTTGTCTCACATTTATTGGTTATCCGAAAGACGATATTTTCTTGATTCTCCAATATAATTTCGCCTGTGCTAACTGTAGTTTCTGGGACAAAACAAGACTCCTCAAGCATAGAACGTACTCTTTCATTCGATTCGATTATTTCTCCGTACTCTTGTCTTCTTATTAACTCATCTACTCTTGCAATATCAACGTTAAATGTGCACCTCACAGGTTTGTGGTCACTCTCCGTGACATCCATGCAAGCTACATACCTATCAAAAGAGGGCAAAAATGATCAATATCAAAGAAAGGGAGTCAAAAGAAGAGAAAAGGAAGTGTTATAGCATCTGACGATGTAATCGAAGCAACTACAGGGCACTCCAGTGAGCATTCAGCTACTGATATAGGACGGCTGTCGCGGTATAGTACTCTATCACACCAAGCAGGTATCCTCTTCTTCTCACCCGAATCATACCCTGCAAGACAATTAATATAAAGGCCTCAGAGACAATGACTGGATCTTTTAGCACCAAATACAGTCAAAATAATTACTAAATGAAACATTGACAAAAAAACTTAGTCTATTACACAATGAATAACAACTGAAATTTTAAGTGTCAAAAAACTTATTCTATTACAAAATGACTAACAACTGAAATTTTAAGTGTCAAACTAGACTTACCTCCTAGACCTGGAGCGTGCTTTTGGAATTTGTAGGTTGGCGGAAATTTGATGAGACCTTCACGCATTCCTTGAAACACCTTTCCAGCTTTCATTTCTGCTCGAAGCTGATCCTTCTCTCTTAGCCAATCAAAGCTTCTTTGTGAGACCATGTCCCTTGCTTCATCATATGTGATACCATAAAGCCGGTAGTTGAAATCACCAAGGAAGACAACCATATCAGCTTCAGCCAAGTCTGGCCTGACCTCATCGACCTGGTTCCCATTTACCTGTCATTTCCACAAATCTGGACATCAGTACAATTCATATTATGATGGATAATTTGAAGGTTGTATACAACACATACATTTACTGCTCTGTGCAATTGGACGGATGTCGCAGAAGCTGCATGAAGAGAAACCAAGAGGGTCAAGGAAACACTTTTTCAGGATTGTGTTAATGCAGAAGGCATGTAACACTTAAGACGAATTGAGAGATTGAGAGAAAGGAACCTGTGGATCCATGAGGTTTGTTGAAAGACATTGTCCGGTAAATATGATCAAAGTCAGCATTGCGTCTGCTTACAGCTTCCAAATGTGCAGCAAAATGATTGCTGACAAAACACATTTTACGATCATAGACTCTTATTCTTAATCCTACACCACCCTGCAGAAGTATCTACTGTCATCACACAGACAACTGAAGAGCATAACTTAGACGCAGGCACCATGATATAAGAACTGACTTATGACTGCAATGTGCTGCATCATCCAACGAGGAAATTAATGCCTACACATATATGTAATGACTTCAGCATGTACCTTATTGCCGATAGCACGTCCAAAACCACATGGCACTGCAGCAGCTTCCACATCACCAACATATGGCTTAAGGCTCTTTCTTGCCCTTGAAAAGTTAATATTACATGTTAGATAAATTACACAAGAATGGTAATTGATCTAATTATAAATTAAACAAGTTATCATTATGTGACAATAAATTTATAGTGTAAATCAAATCAGTTAATTCATGACAAGACAATACCATGCGGCAATAAGCAATGCGGCCAACTGCCTAGAACCAACTCGATGGAATGATGTCCCCTCATCTAGTGCTTTACCAATATTGTCTATCCACCATTGCCCATTGGCACTGCCTTCAAGTCCTACCTAGAACCATGAACAAGGGAAGCTGAATAAAATGCGTGATATAGTAATCTACGCATACAAAAAGTAACAGTAGAAAGCTATTGCAACAATCAAAGTTTGTGATTTACACAGCAAAGGTAAAAGTATAAAGAGATAAAATTCGTTAACCCCTAATAAGAAATCCCGTATACTTCAAGTCAGTAGTTACCCATCTCTTGTTTCGTCATATATTTTATCAATAACACAAATATAAGTGCAAGTGACATTTACAATTAGAGCAAGAAATGGATAGCACAGGCTTTATGAAAATTGAAAATGCAATAGAAAGCATCCAAGAGAAAAACAAGGTAGTTTATAGGACACCATAGAACAAAATCATATTGCCAAATGGCAGCAAAAGTCTTGATTGCTGAAGAAATGCAATGACATAGGAAATAGACATATCATCTGTCAAGAAATGACTAATCGGAAGTGCATAGATCAGGAATATAGGCACAACAGACTGAAAATATAAAAATGCGAGCAACATTACAACTTGGAGTACTGGAAGTATTGAACAACAAATAAGAACAGAAACTACTTTATGGCCAATTTTGGAATTCACGAGAGTGGTCTCAGGAAACCAAAATTCAAAGGAGCTATGACACATTAATTAGATTAATACAGTTATACAGAAATAGTTCTGATAGAGTACTATAAATTGACCCCATTAACCATATGCTCCAAAGTAACATTCCTAAAGCACATGTATTCTTTCTGTCGCTACCTGCTTGTTTATGCTTATCTAGATGCAAGCTTCCTAATACTTCATTGGATTGAACAAAAGCAAGGAGAAATAAATGATTGAAGGTAAGATCAAGCATCTTACAGTTTCTTTTGCTGCAGAAATGGCTAGAAAACCCGCACCCATCTCGACCTCTTGTAAGCCAACGACAACCAACCCAACATCAGATGATACACTACCCAGCCATGATTTAAGTGACTCAGCAGATGCTTTCCCCTGTGCTACATTCCAACTTCCAACCATTATATTTATCTTCTCCATTCTAGTGTATGATAGTTCTTTGTTAGCCAATTCAGTCCGCAAAATGTCATCAAGAGGTCCCGGTGATGTCAATGGCCATCCCCGAATACCACCATGGTGCGCCAACGTGTAAATGTAAGAACCTCCAATTGCCATTCTTATGACTGGACAGCTATGTCCAGTCCATCCTGCAAGAAGGTTACCTTCAACATCCATGACTTGAACAGTGCCACTGGCATAGCCCACCCACACCCTTTCTCCAAGTGCCTTTATGCACTGCACAGAAGAAGTATGATGCTGGAATTCTTGCACTCTGTTTCCATTTCCATCCCACAGTATAATGGAACCATTGGTGCATCCTGACCAAATTGTTCCATCCATTGCTTGGGCCACTGCTCCCGTCCTACGGTTATCTTCGACAAATGTCCCTTTTGTTGCAACCCTGCGCACCGCATCGGCTGCTCCGATCAAGGCATTCCTAGATTTCTGGAAGAAGTTCAAAGAACCCTGGGATTTGTCTTTCTTTGAAGGTTTTACTTTGACCTCCTCCTCAATAGGTTGCTCTGGCATGACCGGTGTCTCTAGCCGAGCTGACTCAACTTGCCCGTCCATCCCAAATACTTTCAGCAACTCCCTTGTACGAGCATCCCTGTAACAATATTTCAGTACAATCTGAAGGTTAAAGCAATTAATGTGCAAAGGAACAGCAATCTGACACATAGTATCATATATCTTTCTGAAATCATACCAGAGAGCAAATGTCATGCTTGTAACTGTCCACACTTTTGCGCGAGAATAATCCGCAAGCATGTACTTCACATCAGATGCAGGCAAAGAGCATACATTTCCAACCGTGCAATGGTTCCTGAGATCAATGTATGCTCTTTCAACCAACAATGCAGCCATGTGTCTCTCCTCCGGTGACAATGAGAGCGACTTGGCAATGGCATCGTAAGGCCATGCCTTTATGACACCACCCTCGGAGCCCGACCATATCTCACCTGTTGGATTCAATTGGAACATTCAGTTTTGTCATAATGATTTGCGTTTGCAATTCACATGCAAATATGCAATGATCAAATCTTAATCTGCAAGTCTAACAACATAAAAATGCATTGGCATTACAAGATCATGGGCAACATGCTCACCATACGAAGTGACGACCATGGAGAGCACGGGAGTCCGGCCGTACGCCTGCCACGTGAGGGCTTCCTTGAACACCGGCGCATTGCTGGGCCCGCCATGGTTGCTTCCCCCAACGCTCCCACCGCCGTCGCCTGCGCCAGCAGGAGGAGGCGCGGGCGCGGTGGCGGCCGCGTCGAGGTCCATGCGCCACGACCGGATCCTCCCGTCCTTGTGCCCCGTCCACAGCAGCCGGTTAGCCCTGTCCACGGCGACGCAGAGCGCGGGCGGCGCGGGCACGCCCTCGCGGAACGGCGCGCTCTCCTCGTCGCCGCGCCGCGCGCCGGCGCCCCACCCGGCGAACACCTCGTCGAGCGCCCACACCCTGATCCCGGACTCGGCCCCGGCCCAGAGCTGCCGCCGCTGCGGCTCGGCCGCCAGCGTGCGGAGGAAGGATCCCGCCTGCGTCTCCCGGAGCGGGTGGGGCCGCACCTCGAGCGGGGGCGGGCGGGCCGGGTGCATGGCGGCGCGGAGCGGCACGCGGAAAATGCCCTTCCCGCCGCCGGCGCCCACGTACTCCGGGAGCGTGCCGTGGCCGCCGCCGTACTCCGACATGGCGCGCTCGAGCGTCATGGACCCGTCGCTCGCACCCCCCACGGAGCGTCGCGAGCCGGCGGAGTAGGAGGCGCTGGGGTGGTGATGGTGCTGCTGCTGGTGGTGGCCGTGCGGCGGGAGCGGTGGGTGGTAGCCGCCGCCGGCGTTGGGGACTCCCGCGGAGGGGTCATGGTGGACGTAGTTGAGGGAGTGCGAGGCCGGGAGGATGTGGTCGTCGTCGAGGCTGTGGTTGCGGAGCGCGGCACGGCGCGCGGAGGCGGCGTCGCGCGACAGCGGCTGGCTGTAGGAGATCCCGCGCCGCTGCGGCGGCTGCGCCCGCGCCACCGCCGCGGCCACCTCCCTCAGCGCCTCGTCGTCGGGCTCCATGGCGATCGGTACGCGATCGGTGGTTGGCTTGGGCGTGGGGAGGGAATGGGAGTGGGAGAGATAAGATGGAAATGGTCAAGGAGAAGGGCGCGGCGAGGGAGAGGGAGAGGGAGAGGGAGAGGTCGGGGTCGGACGGACGGACGACCATCGGAGCGCGCCACCCGTGGCCGGCGGAGTCGGAGCCGCACGAGGTGATGAGAGAGAGAGAGAGAGAGCGCGCGTGTGAACCGGGCTTACTGCCAAGTGCCAACGGTTTCAAGATATGAATTGCCCCTGCTCCCTCCGTTTCGAATTTCTTATTACATCATTCTAGCATTCAAATAATTGTGTCAAAATATTTGTGGAAAATTGTAATGCTGGTTTGGGAAGGATGATTTGAATATAAAATTAACTAGCAAAATACACATGCATTATAACGGGTGAAAATAATTTTAATTGTACATTCGTGCTTTATATGTGAAGGAAATGTGATCGGTTTGAAAGCACGCATGTATAATTAAAACAATAACATGATACACCAATTTTGTGCGCTACATAACTATGGTTGCGTTCGTTTCTTCTGAAACGACAGGATAAAGATTTTCATTCACGTGGTATATTTTTCAAACTGCTAAACGGTATGTTTCGTGCAAAAAAATTTTATATGAAAGTTGCTCTAAAATATTAAATAAATCCATTTTTCAAGTTTGTAATAATTAAAACTCAATTACTTACACGTTAATGTCATCTCGTTTTACGTGAAATGCTTAATCTTTATCTTCATTTTCATCTTCAGAAGATTCAAACACCATCTATGTATATATGCACTTCTCTCATATATTTTTAGTGCTCTGTTTCACATGTCCCTCCACATCGGGAGTTTCAAGTTTGGACCCACACATCAATATGTAAAGGAAAAAATTCACTTAGGTCTCTCATTTTTTTCGTCGAGTTTGAATTGCATCCCTAAACTACAATACTATAAATCTTAAACCTTTAACTTACAAAAACGTGCTAAATTTGGTCCTCCAGCAGGATAGATGCCCAATTTCTCTGACGTACGTGGCACGTTGATCCGATCCACTCGTATTGACTAGACGCTTGCATGGCAAAAAACAAAAGTGTGTCCCACATATCATCCTCCCTCGGTCTCTCTTCCCTTTTCTCTCGATCTCTAGCGCGAGAGATGGGTGACTACGACATCATCGAGCGATGAACCGCGAGAGAGGAGAAGGACGGCTACGGCGTCACCTAGCAGACAGGGAGGGGACGTGCATGCGCCGACGGATGGCTTCGTCTTCGTGTTCGGGACGCCGTTGAATGGCTTCGTTGGGAAGAAGTTCTCTGGATTGAAGCACATGCAAAGACGGGTACGACCACTACTTTCTCAGCCGCCACTAATATGTGGGTCCCACACTAGCTCAGCCACCACGTCAGCCAACATCGTCCTCAATACTGTCTTGGGACCCAATGTGACCCGATTTTGGAAGATTAGGGATGATTTGTATCTGGTATTCCGGTTCAGAGACGATTTTGAAACTTGACGACAAGATGAGGGATCTTATGTGAACTTTCTCCATAAGTAAAAGAATTGTGTCCTGGTAAAGAATTGGGAGCTCGGCTTGGGCCTTCTAGGCCCATGTAAGTAGGGCCTTCTTTGAGATGGATCCAAATATCTAGAGGTTGCATGTGGGGCCAGACGGCCAGTCAGTATGATGGGCCCACTTGTCAGGACGGGAGCCTTCCTCTCCCAAACTCATCGTCCCCAAATTCGCATCTGTACCCTCGCCGGCGGCCAAGCGCCACCGCCGTCGTCCTCCGTCCGCGACCTCGACGTCCTCGAGCACGACGAGCGGTGGCCGCCGCCGCCGTCGTCATACACGTCTCGGGAGAACGCCGGCAGTCCACCGTCCTCGAGCGCCGCCCACGCGCAGGCGACTCGTTTGAAGGATCTTTGTAGGGGGCAGGCGGAGCGATGTCGAAGCAGCTGGTGTCGCGGCTGCTGGGGATGTTCCGCTCGCGGACGCAGGTGGGAGCCGACAAGTTCGGCAACCGCTACTTCACCCGCGTCGAGGAGGTCGACGGCGTCAGTACGTCTCCCATCTCCTTCGATTCAGTCTCGTAGGCTACATCAATGGCGGCTCATTTCTTGGCTTGGTGTGTGTGTGGTTTGTTTCTCGATGGCTTTGACCAGTGAGGGAGAAACGGTGGGTGGAGTTCAAGGGGAGCGACCAGGATCCGACCACTGTTCCAGGTTACCTCTCCTGCTCGTTTGGCCGGTGAATTTTCAACTTCTGGCCTGTGTAGAGAACCTGATATGATTAGTCACTTGGCACTTTGTTTCTGCAGGCATGTATGGTTTGTGAACCTTGATTCTGATTTCTGAAGTATGAATCGACGTGCTTGGATTTTCTGATAGTTGTGTCACACTTGTAGTTGAGTGGATTTGCTGGTTGAATGGACAGAGGAAGAAAGCTCCAACGCCAGAGGTGAGAGTATAGCCATGCTCCACACATGATTTTTGTGCTTTTTTTAAGCAGGCTATTTATTTACAGCATGTCTCCATTATACTATTTAGGTGACATTTTGATTTCATCTGATTGTGATGTATCACTGCACTATTGTAGGAATTGGCTGAGCTGGAAGCGAGGCGTGAACGCGTCAAGCAAAATATTGAATGTATGCATAAGATATTACAGATTATATCTTCTCTTATTCTTTTCTCCTTACCCCTGCATTGGTAATAAGGTGTTCTTTAATTTTTCTCCTTAACCCTACAGTAAGCAGCACACAAGTTTTCTTTTTGCTGTTGTTGTGGTGGTGGAGATGGTGGTTGGCGTGTTTTACATATATTGCTGATTTATGTTGTGGGCTAATTGCAATGTTTGGGCTCAAGAATAATTCATAACATTTGAGTAATGCTTATTGTTTATTTGGTGACTATACATCAATTAATGTTACTTACCGTGTTTTAGTAAAACCAACTTAAATGCATCCAGTCATACATTTTGGGATTGATGGCAAAATGCTTTATCGTCTTAACTTTCAGTTTATCTCTAAAAGAGTTTCTACAATATGTTTACTCATTTATAGCATTATAGGATACTTATTGGTGCTATTAAGCTTACATTCTAATAGTATATCTCATTCAGATCACCATATGTTGCTAGAATGGTATTACATATTATTTCTGCATTACCATTGATTCTTGAAAAGTGTCTTTTCTTGTTCGGAAATTTATGCTAACATGCAACTTCCATTAAAAAAACAATGAATAAAAACTACACCATTGACTTTTGTCCTACTTCCTAGTTCCCACTTATCACACTTTTATAATTATTACTGGGTAATGGAAAAATGTGTGTAAAATGTCTAAATTACATACATATGTACCATAGTCATTCTGTTTTTGTGTTGATGAATGTCCATGGATTTGCTTCACTAATATATTTAATCTGTTTCAATCCAGTGCTCAAAAAGAAAGAAGAAGAGGAAAAGAAGACTGGTGTCCGACCGGTCAAGACGGTTGGTATGTTCTTTCTCAATCTTCTTTAAAAGTTCGGAAAACTTATCATTTGCAACTCCTTATGGTGGCACCCATTTGTGGGAGTGGCAACAATCAAACCCCCATTTCCACTTTCCCTCATTGTTCATCTGTTTTTTAAGCTTCCTTTGGACTTTATGCATTTCAAGTTCTTTGTGTTCAAGGCTTAAATGATGTTACATATCTATCCTGTCCCATCAACACTAAGGCTCCGTTCGAAACTACTGAAACAGTACAGATAAAAAATAAACTTTCGTGGCACGCTTTTCAAACTCCCAAACGGTGCGTTTCGTGCGAAAATTTTTAATATGAAAGTTGCTCTAAAATGTTAGATTAATTCATTTTTCAAGTTTGTAATAATTAAAACTCAATTAATCACACGTTATTGTCATCTCGTTTTGCGTGAAATACTTTACCTTCATCTTTATCTTTATCTTCAGGACTTTCAAACACCACCTAACCAATGCATGTCAGTTTGCATTTCCTACTACACCAACGGTTAAACTTCAGAAAAAGAAACACAATATTGGCATCATTCTTTTGTCTCTGCTTATTAACAACTACTAATTCTTAACTGTTACTTCTGTCACTTGATAATATGTATTTTCATTTATTTTTCCTGGGAATTCACCCTTTTTCTCTTGATGGTTTGAATAACGATATTCCTCCAAATATAGGGAAGTTTGAATCTCCAAATCTCAAAAGTTTTATTCAGCAGTTTCCTGATACTTCGCTAGATCAGAGAAAAGGTACATAGTCTGATAGTCTTGTTCCATTTCTGCATGTGATACAACTCCTTCAACATCCATGACTACATTTCAATCTCACTGTTTAGGACATGATGAGGTATCCAGATCAAAGGATGGAACTAATACAGAGGATGCCACCATAGATAACAGGTGCTTTCCAGTTCTCCAAAGTATATAGTTTGTGATTCGATGTTATTATTTTGTAGCTATTTCATATAGCATATAATGCCACCCGATAGCTACCATTTGCTCTTGAACTCAATTTCTTTTGGAGGATATTGCTACCTCCCCATTTAGCATTGCTTTATGATCTTCTTATATGAACATTATGATTGTTCTTGCAAGAAAAATATAACGAATCCACCAAATTAGCATTACTATACGCCATCATGGATCTGCCAATGTCTTACAGTACAGATACCTAGTTCAAAATGTCCCAGTATCATTTCAGTGTTGTCGAATATAGAAGGCATATGCTCCTTTTGACAACAGGAATTGTAGTTAATCTGGAGCTAACAGTGAAGGAACAATTTGATTATTATTAAGGCTATTCTTGTGTTTGTGTTCTTTCAGGTCTTCTGAACCAACAGGAACTGGTGCTAACTTCAAACCCGGGACATGGCAGCCACCAACATGAATGACAACAAACATGTAATTCTAGCAGTTGAAATGGTGCTGCAGTCAGCATCAGCATTTTCCTTTTGAGAGTGTACTGTCTTGCAGTTATTATATGAAGAAATGGAGATTTATTTTTACTGTGATACGCTGTTACATCAACAAATGCAGTGAACGGGTGAAAGCAGATATATATACTTACCAATCTCATCAAATGCATGATCATTCATGTGCCTGACTAATTTGTTTTGTTATTGAGAATTATGGAACACCATGAGTGAGCCGGTTCTGGAGGAGGCATATCTTTCTGGTAAGTAAAAATCTGATATGTCGGGCTGAATTTATTAACTGTGCGTGCCTTTTGGTCCGTTACTTGAGACATGATGGTAGAGCATGAAACGTTGAGAGTTTTCAGCCTGCGAATCTTTCGTTCAGAGTTGTAAGCTGCATAGCCTGTGTGTGTACTTGGAGGTCTTTTGCACAGAAGACCCCTTCCCTTCAAATTCAGTGCATCGCGAGGATCGATCTGAGCCGCTCAATTGTGATTGAACGGTGATCGGTGGGCTCCGAATGATCTGGATAAACCGAGGGTAAAACCACATGACACGTGGGCGTTAGACTGCAAGTGGGGCCTGTTATCTACGATGAGTCCAGTTGTCAGGCTAAGAAGCCTTCTTCTTCTTTACCCTCGCCGCCGCCGCCAGCCGCGGTGCAGTAGCCAAGCGAGGCAGAGAAAACGGCGGCGCGACTTCGCATATGGGCATCAAGCAATAGCTGGATCTGGCGTTCAGGCTAGCGTAGCGGCGAGCCGTTCCGACGAGTACCCGAAGAGGCTGAGGGTTGGCCGTGGAAAGGGTTTGTAAGCAGCTGGTGTCGCGGCTGCCGAGGATGCTGGTGGTAAGCCGCTGCTACAGGTGGGTTCGAGAAGCCCGGGCGGCTGGTGCTTCACCCGCGTCGAGCAGGTCGACGGCGTCGGCCGGGTTGGTACCGGTACGTCTCCTCCCGCCCATCTCCAATCCATTCTCGCCTATAAGTTCTTGGTCCTGTTGCCTCTCGATAGCTTTATCAGTGGAGGAGAAACGGTGGGTGGAGGCATGTTTATTGTATATAGTACTAGTTGGATGCCCATGCGTTGCAATGGGAAAAAAATTAGGGCAACTTTAAATCTTAGCGAGATGATATGAAATAATCAGTTCATTGTAACAGCAAATATTATTTTAGCATAAACAATAATTACATCGGATCTAATGATCTTTACATATTTAGCAACAGATACAGTGAAATATTATGATACAAATGCAATAAAACAATACATAATAATTTCCAGGGGTATCAAGAGAAGCAAAGTTTGAAAATCTACTGAAATATCAAAAAGTATAAACATGAACAGTAAAATACATGTATACCTATTTGAAGTCCACAAAAGCATGAGCAACGTACAATAATAACTAGATGTCATGTAAACCGCTCCAACGAGACACACGTGTCACCACGAAATAGTCCCATAATACAGTTACAACACCAATGCAACAGAGCATTGACCATAATACGGTTACAATACCAATACAATAGACGTTCAAAGTCTTACTACAAATTACATAGTGAACCATCATCTAGCAAGCATGCTAGTTAGAAGTATCCTGGGCACAAGATTCCCACCTACTTCTAGCAAACATCATTGCTATAAATAGCTTACTGAGATTATATCCTAGCCAAAAGCCAAAGGTCACATCTACTTCCACCGAACGAGATCTTATACTTCTAGCAAGCATATAACTAGAAATAATCCCCAAAAGATATGGATGCACTTCCTACCTCCCTTCATGTATCATGGAGAAGACTTCCCAGTAAGCTCCATACTGAGGCTGCAAAACCATTCATAATAAACTATATAAGTGAAAATAGTTAATAAAATAAATATTTTGGTCAAAAATCTATTTACCTCTTCCTTAATTCACGTGCAACTGCAACATTAGGATCAAACTGCACCCTACTGAAGCATGTAGTGTGCAGGCTATGGTCTGAAATAAAAGGTACAACAATTATATTACATAATTTTATTGATCATAAGATCGATGAACACAAAATTAACAAGGACACATCAGCTTACCTTCTTCACGCTTTGCTCTAAGCATTGTTGCTACAATGATAGGTTGCTCATTAGAGCATCTCGCCCATTTAGTTAAATGGTCAGTAAGCATTTTATCCTTAATAACTAACATCACAGGTTTGAAACTACATAAAAATAAACATGTCAAATGCAAATAGTGATAAGAAATTAAGGTAGAAACAAAAAGACATATGTACTCCAAAAAAAAGTATGTGCATACCTGCCATCAATTATAAGAATATTCCTATATGGGATCCTCTTCTTGTAGCCTTTCACAAAGCCTATAGAGCTTACAAAGATGACCATTCCAATAACATCTGCACATGTGAAAATTGTGTTAATAGAACTTCTATTTGTCACAAATTAATATTTGTTTGGGTGGTTAGTTGAACTACTTACCAACATAAATGTCATTATGGTAAGTAAACTCGAAAACTTGATCAAGTGGCATAAGCGGAGGGAGTAATGGCAATATCTTCTCGTGCATGTTTGCTATCTCAGTAACAGTAGTATCACGTGTGAAAACACACACAAAAGCATGGTTTGCAAGCCACTGATACAAAATCATCCTAGCTGGCTCTATAGACATCCTCGACACATAATATGCGGAACCCTCTCGAAGTAGGGGATCTAAACGATCCACTTGGTCATCATAAATGATAGCTGCCATCTTTGTGCCCTATTTATAATAGATAAAGTCAAATGCCATACAGAAATCATTGCACTGTAACATATCAAAGCTCAAAATACCTGCTCATCCAATAGAACCAAGTTGAGCCTCTTCTTGCTAGGAGCAAATCTCTCAACATGATACTTATGGTATACTCGAACACCTAGACTCCAACTGCCCCTAGGATGTACGTCACTGAATGTTGGAACATGTAGTGCTTCTACTCTTTTACGCTTCAACGACCCCATCCTAAATGCCAAAAATTACATGTTCTTAAAACCAACAAAGGTGTGTTGCTACATCAAATGATAAGGATTATACAGGCTCATATAACCTAACCATTTGTAGGAAGGATTTGGCAACTTATAGGATCAAGCAGAATACCATTGATTAAATAATGTACACTAATGTCGGCATGGGACATCACTGCCCAAGTGGAAAATTCATTAAGCTAGCTAGAGATGCATGGGACAGTACTATGCGTGCCGGCAGCTAGCTATATATATATATAAATACATGCTTGAACATAGACAATTATTGACGAAACAAATTAAAATCAGTTTTTTCGAAAGACCACATAAGGAAGCAAATAGATCATGCACACATATATATAATTTGGTGAAACTATCACGATACAAAGGATGCCATGCTTGCTGATACTGATCAGTCGATCTCGATCTACATATGCATGTATATATAACTACAATCTGCAAAGCACCTAAACTGCTTACTACAACTACAACAGCTGAACATGGAAAATGAATTTTTGAGTTGTACCTCGAATGAGCTATAGAACAAGATGACAGTGAGCGTTAGGAGGCAACTTGTTCTGCATTGTGCCAATCAAACAATATATATAGTTGTATATCCGAAAATATTTGAACTCCACCCGCCATGAATCCAAGCCCGCCATCCTCTTCTCCTAAATTCTAACCAAACCATATGTCGATTTTGTGCATTCCCCATGAATGGAGAGGTGTACTGCCATGACTCGTGCTCCTGTCATACCAGCCAGCCCTACTCCTTCATATATCTATCAAGTGCTGAGAGAGGGAGAGACATGCTGTGTACACCACGCTCCTACAATCACAGTGCAATGACATGCCTTACACAATGCAATGTGCACTGGTGAAAGGGAAAGTTCGATGAGACAGATTTTACCTCACATTCAAGAACTGTGCAGCAAGTACCAATGTGACTTGTGAGGCACTTCACAGTGCGATGACATGCCGTATGGATTCGATGGGGCACGGCTGCGACGCGACCCCTACAACCCAGTGGAGTGTGATGGACGATTTCGATGAGTAGTCAGCCGCCGTTGGTGGAGCTCCGGACCTTCTGCCGATAGCTGCCCCACCGCTGCAGCTCCAAGCCCTTGCCGCCCTTGTTCCGCCATTGCTCCACCCCACTGCCAGCCGCCGGCAGCAAGGGCTACGATGGGCGGCAGAACGGGATGAGGGGGGAGGGAACGGCGTCGGCCAGGGAGGAGAAGGATGGCGCTGGCCGGGGGGAGGAGGACTACGCCGGCCGGGGGAGAAGGTGGATGGCGCCGGCTGGGTGAGGAGGAGGACAGCGCCAGCCGGGGGAGGAGGGGAGGAGGAGGAGACCGGCGCTGGCAGGGGGAGGAGGAGGAGGATGGCGCCGGCCGGGGGGGGGGAAGAGGATGGCGCCGGCCAAGGGAGGAGGAGGTAACCGGCGCTGGCAAGGGGAAGAGGAGGAGGATGGCGCCGTCGGGTCGATGAGGGAGATGGCGATACGTGGATGATGCAGTGGGATGGATAATATATACTTATAGATTTTAAGGTTTTTTTATAAACTTTGGGTTAATATAAATATGTGGTAATTTTGATGACAAATATGAATTTTGTAATGGAGTGTTTTCACCGTATTTGTACGTATGCAATTCAGTTCAATTATGGGCTCTAAAATTTCATTTCTAAGGCTGGAATATATTATATTTGTAATTTTGAATATTAATTAATCTCGTAATGGGTACTATATGGACTCTTCTTTCATTAATACTTATTTTTAATGCAGAATTTCATTCATTTGTAATTGGATTTTTATATCAAATCTTTTTTTATAATTTTGAAAATTTAATTTATTTTTGTTTTAAATTTTAATTAATCTTACACTGGGTTATAGTTGAACTTTTTTTAAAATATTTTTTAATTTTTAATTCTGAATTTTAGTTAATTTCTATATTGTATTTCTAGCCTCTATATCGAGCGTGGTGGCTTCTTTTTTAGTTGCCTTAATAATATATATATAATATGATAAATAGATTGTTCATCCCTATAAACGACTGTGAATAATTTATATCAATTGTTCATCAATATGTGCAACTATGTAGCTCATCGTAAATTTGCAAACGTATACCAAATAGAAAAATCCTTGTCAGCCTTGTTTGGCGCTTAAAATTTTTGAACTTAGGTGCCACCTACTGAATAGATTATTTGCTGTCGATACTGGAGTTGATCGGTCCTGCTCTTGTTCAATGTGGTCCAATAATGGTTGCAATCAGTGGTTACGACAGTTATCCATGGCAATCAACCTGGTTGAGTGTGGTTACTCAGCCGTTATACTGGTTTTTCCACACACTTTCTGTTTGCCTCATGTACTCGTCTCATCGGGCACGTCCTTTAAATTGAGGGGAGAGGTGGGGGGGTTTAGGCACGGTTTCCTTGGCCTGCTTTTGTGGAGCACGCGGGCAAGAGAGTGGAGAGGGTGAGTGGAGGTGCTGTAGCTTGGGTGAGGGGAAAAATGGAGAGGAGGGCCGACATTGGTGGTTGCGGCAATGGCGGCGAGCGAGGTGCTCGCCGTCGAGAGGCCGAAGGCTATGTGGGACAAGGGGCTGCTGGCGGGGGCCTACTTCGCCGGCGGTTGGGAACGGAGGTGTCGGAGATCGAGGTGCAGCAGCGAGCTATTCCACCGGCGCAGGCGACGGGTGGCCCTGCCGTTGGCGGGGGCGCTGGGACGGTGGTGCCTAAGCATTCCCGACAAAGGGAAACCTTACTGGTATGGGTGGCCACTGTTTTGCGCTGGGTATGCTCTAGTCTGCGATTTGTCGGGGCAACTATCTTCACCATCTTAGCTTTGCTCTGGGAATGGTGCCAAGATCTGATCGAGGATGACCACTCTGATTTCTTATGCGTGGCAGTTTGTCTCCTCATTGTGTTTGCGCCGATCGTTTTTGTTTCTACTCTGATAGCACTGCTGGAGTAGATAATTGATGAAATTGTTGCCAAGTCTTGGCGTGTATCCCTTATGTATGAACTTGCATGATCTCTACTTTAATCTTTCTGCCTCTGTGTCGTAAGTATGGTCACCTCTAACTGATACATGTGCTTGACTTGTGTTGCTTGTGAATGTGGGATTTCTGGTTTTTCGCAATATACTTAGTCCCTTTTAGGTTTGGGCATCATCTTTATTCGGCGGGATAATCCATTCTTAATCGATAAATGACTTTCTGTTAGAACGGCACTTCGGCCTAAGGGTCATTATGGACAGTCATTTCTAAACCATATTCAATTTTCTTTTACAACAAGGTACCAGGTAATACATCTCTAGAAAGGGGAAGGGAACTACTAATACTGGATTGGGTAGTGCCAAACAGGGCCTATGCATATCCCTTCTCATGGTGATGGTGGGGGAGAGAAGGGATCAACTTCCAACGGACGCTTCCGACGGATCCTGCCCACCCTCCCGCTCTCGATGTAGCGGGCTATCGTGAACACCTGGCAGAGAAGTAAGGTTGTGTGCTCTTGAGCTAGGCGCCGATAGCGGGATTCCAGATCGGCATATCGATCCCGAAGTTCGTCAAGTTCTTCAAGAGCTTGCTCGTAGGCATTCTCGGTGGTGTGGGCTAGCTCGGAGAGAAGGGTGCACCTGCTCCCTTCAGGCTCTCCACTCAAGCGGAGGCGGCACCGGCTATCGTCTTCTTCGTGGTACGGGTGCATGCCAAAGCTATTGGCTACATCCAAGGGAATGCTTATCCCGCAAAGCCGTAGGAGGGCTTCACGGAATGCATCCCGAACGGCAGCTGCAAGGGTGATCCGGGGATGGCGAATCTGGAAAGTGAGCACTTCTTCTCCATCTCCTTGGTAGCGGAGGAAGATTTTCACCTTCCAGATCTCCAAGGATCCCTAGGTGATCCGCTCACAACAGTAGACCGGCTCCTGAAAGTACCCTACTTGCTGGAGTAGGTACTTCAATTGTTGGGCATACCCGTTAGGGTTTTCCATGGGCTAAGATTTTTTTGACTGGCTTAGTTCAAGAGGGAGGTGTGCCCTTTTCGAAGTTGCCTTGGGTTCCTTTTATAGGCACAATTTTGTCGGTGGTTTCTGTATCCCATCAGCTGGGTTCCCATTAGCATTGCTTGGGAAGGGGCGAGTCCGGATTTTCTGGGATTCTGGATCTGCGGGATTCATTTCGAATCGTCCTGTGGTTGGTGCGTGTCTTCAATGTCATACCATCCCTCTCTGTGGTGTTTCCAAGGTGGTTTTGGATAGAACGGGTGGACTGGTCATGCTAGTTTAAGCAGATCAGGTGGGGAGGGTAATTCGAGATGGTTCCCAGTTGTCTTTCTCACTGGCCATATCATGGGCTGCTCAACCGGTTAGACATAAATTGTGAACCACTTCACAAATGAGACCATCGCATGACACAAACATTTCCATAGTGTTATGAATTCAACTGATATTTCCAGAATAATACAAATTATGTGGTTATGTTACAGGAAATCATAAGTGCATAGAAAGCTAAGTGCTAATATATATCTTACATCTGAAATTAGGTAAAAACAAACATCAGCACATAAATATAGTGCTGGTACGGCAAAAGCTAGCTACTTGCATGCTAGCTCAGAGGATTGATGTTCAAAGCAACATACTACAGTGGTGCTAGCTCCGAAATCAGTACCTCTATGACGTGAGAACCTCTCTATATACAATGTTCCTTGTGTACGTCCCACGAGACATGGAACGATGGCTCTTGTCCTTGCTTGGTACCGCAAGGATCTTAATGTTCATTCTTGCTGTTGCTCTAGACAATGCAACATACAACTGACCATGAGAGAACACTGGGTCAGGGAGGTACACGCCAACATTTGGAATGGTCTGGCCTTGCGCCTTGTTAATGGTCATGGCAAAGCTAAGTCTGACCGGGAATTGCTTTCTCTTAAAACGAAATGGGAACATCTCATCGTCGGAGGGGCATAGGGGTATCCTAGGAAGGAACACCCTCTTCCCAGCATGTTGACCAAGCACTATCTCAGCGTCGATAGTGTTTCTCTGGAATCCTCGAACCACCAACCTCGTCCCGTTACAGAGTCCGTTGGCAGGATCAATATTCCTCAGAAGTATAATGGGGCAATTGATTTTAAGCTTTAGTATGTGCGGAGGCAATCCATTAGGGGTCAATGAATTTAAGAATTCAGGAGGATAGTAGTTGTGAGGATCATCCTCGGCACGATCGAAGCTGTGGTATAACATCTCCTCCCCTCGAAAACGATCGATCATCTTCATGTTTATCTGATCAACATACTCGTTCTGTGTTGACAAGATGGCTCGAGATGTGATGTAGTTTGGGTCGGCTAGATTAGCATCAAGCATTAGAAACACATTATCTATTAAATTGTTGAGGTCGTCATCATTCCCGGTGCATGGCACACATATCTCATCTGGAAGCCGTATGTAGCCATCATCACATGCCTCCTCTATGTCGTTGCCAACGCGAAGAAGAAATTCGGCAAACCATCGGTCATTTTGCGCTCTCATATTTGTAACCAACCTTAGTTGGCGCATACAATCCCAAAGGTAGGACTTACGTAGTGTTGCATCGGTTATCTGAGGTCTCGTTCCCTTCCGAACAACAGGGAGTACCTGCCTAAAGTCTCCGCCGAACACAATTGTCTTCCCCCCAAATGGCACGTCAGGACGGTCCATGATGTCGCGCATGCTTCTATCTAGGGCCTCGACTGCTTGCCGTTTTGTCATAGAAGCTTCGTCCCATATAATTAGGGAAGCTCTCTGGAGAAGTTTAGCTGTCCCACTCTGCTTTGTGAAACTGCATACCCCTCCATCATCAATATTCAGTGGGATCTTGAATCTTGAGTCAGTTCTACCGCCAGGCATGATGGAAGCAGCTACACCAGACGTCGCAGTTGCAACGGCTATCTTTCCCTGACCACGAATAGTAGCAAGTAGAGCCTTGTATAAAAAAGTCTTTCCAGTACCTCCAGGGCCATCTACGAAGAAGAGGCCTCCTTGTCCGCCCTCAATAGCGGATAATATCTCATCATAAGCACATATTTGCTCAGGGTTCAGTGAGCTTGACAAATCCATGTGCTCATGATCCACCTCGATTGTAGACTCCTCAAAGATCTCTCTAGGCTCGCTGCATGCAGTGTCGTACGACTCATCAATTTCGGGTAGAGGAAACGACGTTATTTCTTTTCCCATCGACTGGAGCATATTTCTAATGTCCAAAACCACCATCTGCTCAATTGTACGTGGGCACGTGTGGGAACGACGATAGTCATCCGACATTCCCTCCAAGTGCTTGTTCCATAGACCAAGTACGTCGCTTGGCTCACAAAAGACCAATATCGTGGCAAAGAGCCTCCGTAGCGATGATGGCATTTGGAACACCTCAGCCTCAGTAAGGCACTCATCTAATGTGTTGTCTGCCTCGATAAGACCCCTTTTTTCTGCAGCTTCACGAAAGGACGAGCAGACTTCACCGTCCACTGTCCTAAGGTGTTCAAAGGAGGTGGCGCCGGTCACATGGGTTAGCAACACCCTAAGGTAGTATCGCTCCCCCTCTGCAGGATGAGCTGTCACGATTCTCCCAATTTGAGTGACTCGTCGTTTCCTCCGTTGCCATACTTTTGGGCCAGCCTGCCAAGTAAATGCCTCTGGAAAATCCTTGTAGAGGATTCCTCGGGCATCTTCGTTAACTTTATTTGCCTCAAAATACTCAGTTAGCATACTCTTCTCGACTCCATTTCGCTCTACGACATCATGGAGATCTTGCCCCGCACGAAATGAGACCATGTGCATGTTTGGAAGATGCAGTTGTAGCTGTTTCACAGGCGGATGTACCTTACTAAGGTCAAAGCTATATATACGCCATAGTGCTTCTGGTGGGGTGACCCACCTTGCATCTCTATATTGTTGAATCTCATCAATGTTGCCATTGCTATCCGCCTCGCCTAGGCCGACAGATGCTCGATCATGCCCCTTGTAAATGTACTTGAATAAGTATTTCACAGCCTTGATGCTAGAGCAAACCTCCACATTGATGTGGCAATTGTACATCCTTAGGAGGTAAGGATTGTAGGGCACTACCCACCTGTTGTCCAGCATCTGCTTTCGAACCTTAGCACATCGCTTGTTGTCGCGTCTCCTGTACACAGGGTAGGAGTCCTTGCCATTTATGGTAACCACGTTGAAAGCTCGAGGATAGCGGTTTTTGCATGAACCGTCTTGCATGCACACATTTTTACGATTCAGAGTCCCACATGGGCCATGCATCATATGCTTGACGACCATCTCGTACAACTCCGGATACTTATGCTTGTTTGGAAGTTCAGCGGAAATGATACAATCATATTGCTCGGGAGAAGTAAGCTTGTATTTTCCGTCCATGATCAAAAGGAAATGTGCATGTGGAAGACCCCTCTTTTGGAACTCAACCACATACGCATAAGCAATCACTTTGCCAAGGATATGCTTCTCAAGTAATTGTTTCTTGAGGTCCTCTAGTTTCACTTGAAACACGCGCACTATGAGATCAGGCCTATCTTGGGGTGTCTGCCCAGGCTCAAGGTTACCTATTATCTCTTCCCAGTTAGGGTTGCATGTCATTGTCAAAAAAATGTCCGGCTTCCCGTATTTTTGCACTAATGCCATAGTGTCCATATACCGATGCTTCATGTCTCGATTACCCCCAATGAATGATGCTGGGAGCACAGTACGTTTGCCTACCTGGCTCGCACGGCTCTCTCCAGCATGAATGCTATCAACCACACCTTTGTATAGGTCAGCCCTTATCTCTACCTGGTGACGCCTTATGTAGTCTAGTCGAGTGCTTTCTACTTTGATGTACATATCAACTGCAAATTGCTGGAACAAGCGCTTCCCATACAATAGTGGGTTGAATATACCACGACACATTTGGAACTTGTAGCAATAGTAGTCCCTAACGGAGACACATAGTCTGCTATTTGAATCTACACAAAGAATGAGAGCAAAAACATTGTAAGAGCTAAGGGAAGTAAACCATCAGATAAAAGGGGATTAGCCAGCAATACATGGATGGAGATGATAACCTGAGTCAGCATGATTATTTCCACGAGATGCGATTACATCCTCTATGGACATACCTACTTTTGGGATTTCTGGGTGCCATCCGAGCTATCCTTTCGGAAAGAAGAGAGGGTACGACAGTGGGTCGTAGCAACCGTAATATGACTGGATGCTGTACTTGGTATTGTTGTTCCCATATAGCACAACGCTACGTTCGAAATGTGTACGCAGTTCATTCCCCTCTACCCACACGGCAGCCACTTCCGAAGTCACCGGCACATTATACCGCCTCTGATCCAAACGGTTATCAAGATTTAGTGTGACACGATATTCATCAAGGTCATCAGCTTGCGCTAGACATCTGAAGGTTTGGAAGTAGGGGTTGCCACGAAGGATTTCAACAAGTCTTCTAACAACCTCTTGGTCAAGGCTAGGGGAGCGACGAAACCGATGATTTAGACTTGGATCGTCATCATAGAAGTATAGCTCAAGATGCTCTGGGGCATTATCTCGCTGCCCAAAAGAGTGTATGTTGTGGTATATCTGGCCGTGGGCTCGAAATGTGTAGACGCCTGACCTCATATTGGTGTAGCACTCATCAAGGCTCACACCAAGGGTGGTGAAAGAAAAATGTCCATTGAAGAAACTTATGTTGTCTCGAAAATGTGTCGCATCAGAATCCATGCTTGACCAGAGCCTCATTAGTTCAGGGGGTGTTTTCAAATTAGACAATTTGATCTTTCCGCCCCGGCAACAAAACCCGTTTGTCTCATACTGGAACTTCTTAGCACCACAATGCTTGCAATTTGCTGTGGGCTTCAGGACATGTGTGTTACGAGGTATGTTACTGTGGTCGTAGGGATCATGTTCAACTGAGTCCTGTTCTATTTCATTTAAGTCTATGTCCTCCTCATCTTCCCCATCCGTATGGATTTGTTTTAAGGAGTCACACTATGCACTACAAGATATGGAAAGAAGAGAACTATGCCAAAAATACCTCCACCAGCAAACATGTAGTACTCGTCATTGTCATCGTCATCAAAGTCCATATCTGGATGGATTTAGTTTTGAGTCACACTATGCTCTACATGATATAGAAAAGAAGGAGAGTTCTACCAAAAATACCTTCACCAGCAAACATGTGGCACTCATCATCTATGTCATCTTCATGGGTAGTTTCCATTGTAACTGCCACTTGTGAGAGTAAGGTACATGTACATCTATTTTATATTTTTATAAAAGTAATAAGAAAGCGAATATTACCATCATCCATAACAAATGATTGTGGTGTGGACTCTGCACCATTAAGGTTGTATGAAGATGATGGATTTACCGCTGATGAAGCACCAAAATTCGAGCATTCCATCGCGATGGATTCAAGACATGGTGTATCCCGTCTAGCTGCATCGCTTGTATTTCGTCGATCTAGCAATGCTTGCCTCTCATTAGGTGGTAAACTTTGCCTAGCTGATCTTCTACGGGCATTCAACTCTTGCCTCTCATCAGGTGTCAAACGTTGCCTACGAGCTTTTCGGCAGGCACTTTCTTTTTGCCTCTCACTTGGTGTTGCATTTTGTCACTTTGCTCTTTGACGATCTAGCTTTGCTTGCCTTTGTTCCGGTGTAAGGCTAGCATAGTGAGCCGCGTGACGAGAACGTTCTCGTGCTAAAATAGATTTATTGAATAATTTTATTTGTGTGCTGTGTCATGTAAAAAAGAATGCTTATAGTTTTAAGTCGATACCATTTGCGCTTTCTCCCTGTTCCAAAACTTGAACCAATGTAAAGGTACTTATTTTTGTTTTGTTGGATTTATTCTCCACTGCCAAAACAATTCGTTACCACCACCATGAGCGTGGGGATGTATTCAATACTCATACAAAATATATTGTTATAAATATTTAATACTCATCCAAATGTACTGTTATAAATAATTTGGAGGACGCAAAGCACCTTGTTTTCCTTTACAAGAGTGTTTGGTAGGAGGACGTGTCATTACTGAAATATGAAAGCAATATATTAGCATATAAGAAAGAAGTAACCTGGCCTGCTGTATTACATTAGCCACAAGTTGCAGCTAACAATTCTTATTTTGTTTGTCCAACTCCAACATTCTTTCAGTCCACACCCAACAATTATATTCTATCGTGCAGAATGGGAAGAACAAAAAGCATTTAAATCATTTTGTTTTTCCTAAAAAGAAATTTTCATTTGATCCAACAGATGACAAATCAAATGATAGTAAAGGCTAGCTTGTCTGATTCAGCTCTCTGGTCAAAGGATACAAACATATGCATGACCACATCTATCTAGTGGTCAAAGGATAAAAACAAATGTGTACTATGCATGACCACATATGTAGCTGGCTGCACATGTTTCTCTGATCATTGTGGGTCATGGAGTTAGCTTCTGATATACTCATATATGCCCCTCCACAAAATTAATCAGTTAGTGCATAATTAGTTGAATGAAATAATTAGTGAATAAGCTAGCTGACTTAATAAGCTAGCTGACCTAATTTTCTATCATCACACCACGGTTCCTTTTAATATAGGGAAATGCTTATAATCTTTTCTGCTTGAACAGTAGAAAGAGGTCGGTGCCTTGGGGCGGCGGCGGCGGTGCCTTGGGGAGGCTCTGCTTCTTCGCGGCAAAAGGGCGACGACGGCGGCTTTGGGCGGCACGGCTTTTTCGTGGGAGAGGGGCGGCGGCGGCGGCTTGTGCGAGAGACGGAGAGGGGAGAAATCGAGAGAGAGAGCGATAGAGAGGGGAGATGGCGAGAAATGGGAGAGGGACGGCGGCGGTGGCGGCAGCGAGGGGCGGCGGCGGCGGCGGCGGCGGAGGGGAGGCGGAGAGGGGCGGCCGCGGGGGCGGGCCGGCTCGACGGCGGGGAGGACCGGCGCGGGAGGGCCGGCGCGGCAGCAGCGGCGGGGGATGGCCGCCGCAGCAGCGGCGGCGGGGGATGGGCGGCGCGTGGGCGCGACGGCGCGGGAGGGGCAGCGGCGCTACGATGAGGCGAGAGAGAGAGACGGCTCGCGCGGGCGGCTTCGGTGAGGCGCTGAGGCGAGAAAGACGAAGAGAAGAGAGAGCGCGGTGGCGGCAGCGAGGGACGGCGACGGCGGAGGGGAGGCGGAGAAGGGCGACAGCGAGGGGCGGCGGCGGCGGAGGGGAGGCGGAGTGGGGCGGCCACGGGGGCGGGCCGGCTTGACGGTGGGGGAGGACCAGCGCGGGAGGGCCGGCGCGGCAGCAGCGGCGGGGGATGGCCGGCGCAGCAGCAGCGGCGGGGGATGGGCGGCGCGTGGGCGCGACGGGACGGGAGGGGCGGCGGCGCTACGATGAGGCGAGAGAGAGACGGCTCGCGCGGACGGCTTCGGTGAGGCGCTGAGGCGAGAGAAGAGAAGAGAGAGCGAGAGAGAGGGAGGCGCTTTTATTGGGAGCGGCTTCGGTGGGAACGGACACCACGGTTCCTTTCTTTTTAATATGGTATAGATATACTCAAATCTGATTGGCTTGGCCCTTTGTTGATGCAGGCATGTATATAATTTGTGAATGTTCATCATCCTGAAGTCTGAATTGACAAAATACACCTGGATTTGCTCAAGTTATGTAGTCAAGTGGATATGCTGGTTGAATAGACGAAGGAAGAAAGCTCCGTTGCCTGAGGTGGACAATTTTTTTTTTGCAAATTGTGAACATAGTATTCTGTTACTGTTATACTACTTGCTTGGTAAGCGGCCACATGTTGGTTTATCTGATCATAATGTATCGCCACACAACATTAGGAATTGGCTGAGCTGGAAATGAGAGCTCAAAGTTTGCGCCTGATGGTTTCAACTCCTAACATCTCTCCTCTGTCTTGTTCTTAAGCTTACTTTTCTAGCATGGAAATGTATACTCTTGAGTTCAAAATGTTTTCCTAGGCTTCTATAGAGAAGCACGCCTTTTGTTGCCTTTGTTGCTGTAGCGGTTGCGATGTTCAGCATACATTGCAGATTTATGCAATATAACCATTGCAGATTTACTAGAAAATAGAAAATAGTAGAATAATATAATTTCCGTTATCAAGGGGTATTTATTTTGGTGGATATGCATAAAATTCACTCTACAAAAGTTATTCACATACCCCCAAGAGTAAATGCATGTTATTTTGCTTGCATCACAGCTTTTAGCGCACCTTACATTTGGTCTTATACTAAGCCCTGTATGTTAATTCTCCAGAGCATGCAATTGCGATAGGTATGGGAGAATGATGGTCGCAGATTCATGTTTCTTCTCTTTGACAGTAAACTTAATTTTCTTTTGTGGTTCATAAATGGGAGCTATATCATATTTATGGCAAGAGTCCATTACAACATTAGAAGGATGAAAAAATAACACTTTAAATTTTAATCTCTGTTCCAAGCATTCCACTGACTAATTAGATTATTAACAAAGATATTTGAGATTCTTAAATGTTTAATTGGTTCTCAACAGACTAATTAGCATGTCAGTTGCACCCTTTCAAATAGCATATGATTGCCGTTATTATCTTTATGAACCATTATTAAAATCTGCTTGGATTCACAAGGTTCAGCCAAATGGAAAGCATGTTGAAAATGACCTCGTGATGTACCGTCTTAACTTTCTGTTTCATGTTAGAAACCAGCTATTACCATATGATACCTACTTCTGTCAAATTTTCATTTTAGTTGCACTGCGGAAGATCTCATTCATGCACACGCTTGCTATATATGGTATGATTTACTGTTATTAAAACACTTTCTGCTCTGTTAATAAACTAATCAAACCTCCTGCGACGTGCGACGTGCCGAGGCAGTAGTGCAGGGCGCATGTTGGTGGCAAAGGTGGAGGGCGTCGTGATGAGCAATGTGGCGTGCAGGATGCGCCCGGTCGGTCGGTCCATATGCATGCCAGGTAGGCAGGCGGGTGCGGGTGCCATCGTGGCATAGTTCCGGCCTGTCCCCGCGACAGATATGATGTGGCAGGTTAGTTAGCAGGTCTACTCTGTTCGTTCGAAAAAAAACTCAAATTCTCATTAATTGATAATATCTTATAATAAATCGTAGCGGTTTATTAACGAGAAAAAAATGATTTAAAAGAAAAACTTTTATACGTGCGCGCGCGCGGTAACTCTGCAAGACGTGTAGCGTGCCACGAAGGGAGTAGCGCGACACCGAGCGTCTCCTTTTTTTTCCCCTCACCCATCGATCTTGTCTCCAATTTTTCTGTTTGGCATGCACTGATGTTAGGGTGAGAAAAAAAATTACTTTTCTACTTCTTGTTCTGCATGCATCTATAGGTCCCACAATGATTATAGCGCTGTTAAAAACAAAACCACCTCTATCCAGTCAACATGTAATATCTATCCCACAGTAAAAAAAATTACTGATCATCTCTCAATTATAATTTTCTTCCACCATACTATTGAACTCTCTGTAAAAAAATTACTATGCTCTAATTTGAGTGATGAGTAAACAAATTACTACCTCATCTCTGTTCTAATTTAATTGCACACATCGTTCTATTAAGAATTGAGTAAAATATTTTCTCAAACACTTTATGAGTGGTAATAGTAATTTTTTTACTAGTGTATTTTTATATCACTTTTTGGCGTGTTTAAAGTAATATTTTTACTCACATCTATTCATGGTGCATACTATCACACACGATCTTCATTATTCAATCATGCAAATCAATCATACTCTCTACAGTAAAAAAATCAGATCGAAAGAGGAGAAAAAAAAGAAACGCATCTCCTCACGAGGAGGAGAGACAGCTAGCAGGAGTCTTCCAGATCTAGCTCCGCTGCTCTTGCTGATGGATGCAATCAGCGTTGACGACCCAATCTAGGAGTAAGGGCTGCATGCCGGAGCAAGGGCAACAGCCGCCGGGTCAGCCACCATGCCGCCTCCCTCCCATGACGGCTGCAAGTGACCTGGGACGCGTATAAGATGAGGGGATCACTGCCGCCTTCCAACTCCATGCCAGATCTTGCCACTCACCACCTCGTACCCCTGACGCCGACAGATGCCTCCTCCCGAGTGGTGCCGATGTGCCATCCGCTGTCCCTCTAGATTTGAAAAAATCGGTGAAGGTGGATGAAATGTTCTGGGAATATAAACCATACCGTACAAATGCCTATATATATAGGCAGGTGTATTACTCCTCACATCCTCGTCAATCGATTCATATAGGTGGAAAGTGGAGGCTCGTTGGGTAGTAAAAATTAACTAATGGTCAAAGAGGGAATGCAGTTGTAAAAAAAACTCAGGCATGTGTATTACTCCTCACATCCTCATCAATCGATCCATATAGGTGAAAAGTGAAGGCTCTTTTGGGGTAGTAAAAAATTACTAATGGTCAAAAGGGGAATGCAGTTGTAAAAAATATTCAGGCTTAGGAAATGATACTCGGGCTTACTAGCTTAGTGATTCTATCCTGTTTTATTCAGTAATAAATACCCTATAACGTGGTTAGGAATACTTTGGTGTATCCTGCATAGATAAAAATCATATGAAAAAATTAAAATTCTTAATATATCTCCTGTTAAAATAGTTCAGTAAATAAATCATAAAGAAAATAGGTCATAATATATACGAGTAAAAGAATTACTAAGATCTAAATTGATACGTACTCGCATATAATGTCATCAGCATATCCGGTTGTTAAGTAAAAAAATTACTCATATTGGATAGGAGGGAAGAGGGTATTTCGATGGGTGTAAGAAAAATAATTACTGTTTTGGGTGAATGCGGGTCATTATATAGTCTCACCTGCGAATCATGTTGTTAGATAAAAACTTTACTTACAAAACTGTAAGGATTGAAGATGAAGAGTGTTGTGAGAGGTGCTACGTAGCACGTAGGACGCAGTGTGGCATGTAGTATGTGTGTGTATATATATATAGATATATATATATATATTCTTAACAATATAAGGTCAATATTAAAAATAAACTACGTTAAAAATCTTTTAAAATCAATTTTAAGTTTGAAAATTTAAATTTTGACAACAGAATTTTTTAGGACAAACGATGAGGCCTCCAATCTAGGATAGGATTGTTCAAGAATATGTCACATTCTATTATATTTATATTTTAGGTTGGGGCTTTTTGAAACGAAGGAAGCAGCTAGGTTGAACAGGCGAAACAAAAATTGTGCAGACTTGACAGAAAGAAAAACGTGCAGACTTGCCAGAACGCAGCATGCGCCGGCTCGATGTACACGGTGTGCTTGTGTCGTGTCGACGTGTCGTGTATAGCGGGTTCCATTCATTGATGGCTGTACCCAAGTCCAATGTTATACTGCTTAGATCAAGGACGTATGGCTTATCGTTCAGCTTATTATTGTTTTATCCCTAAGATTTATTAGCAATTAAAAACTAATTTACCAAAACTTATATATATGCCTTTTACCGATGTAAAAGCAAATAATATAAATAAACTACAATGGGAAAACTATAAAATTAAATCAAATCTAAAATTTAAATTTAATTTTTTTGGCTTACAAATCTAAGAAAGCATAAGTGAAAAGACAAAATTAGAGGGATTTTTTGCCATGAGCTAGTAGCAAAAATACTGTCGCACCGATGTATCATGATGAGTTGTTGCCAGGGTTTCCTTTACCGCGGTAAACCGCGCGGTTACCGTGGTTATCACGTTTACCGCGGGGTATGGTAAAAGGAAAACCGCGATAACCATCTTAAATTTAAATAAATTTAAAAAATAATTTAAAATTTTGATAAATTTTATACGGTTTCGTACGGTTTGCCACGGTTACCGCGGTAACCGTGCTTACTGCCAACCGCGGCCCCGGCGGTAAGGCAAACCCTGGTTGTTGCGCCGACGTACCATGATCAGTGTTGGCTGGAAAGCTGCCCATGCAGCTCCTAATACTTCTTCTTTACTTTTCACTCTTTTTATTTGTCTTAAAATAAATTATTTTTAAAGTAATAATTATATCGAAGTTTATGAAAATAAAAAATAGTTGTATTAAAAAAATAAAATAAAAAATAGTTACATTGGGATTTTATAAAGTATGAGTATTTTAGTTTTTTTGGTTTTGTATTGACATGAGAGTTAAAAAAATAAATTTATTTTGAGACGAATGTAACTAAAATGAAAGAAAAAGAGATAAAGCAGTCCTAATAGAAGAAACGTGCATTATTACATCGCGCTAGGATGATTCTAATAACAGGTCCGAAAATCAAACAAAAAAGAGAAGATCAACCAATGCATGCATATCATATCCATCCAAACAACTTGAACTTAAAAAACAAGATTTTTAAGTTGTTCCTCCAAATATTTTTTAAAAAAATAATGAGCATGTTCAAAATTGAACATAGGACTTTAAAGTTAAAATCATACATCTCTTTAACACTGCACTATCAAGTGACAGTGTATCTTCCATCCAGACATCTCTTAACTTTCATTCCTTATAGGGGAGAGATCAACCAAAGCATGCGGAAAACAATCACTACATCTCGTTCACACATGCTACTGAGTAGTACTGATCAGTTCACCACCTCGAGCGAGTCGATCGAACTCGTGGTCGGAGATGCACTACTACGGAAACAGTTTTTCGTGGCGGCCATTTTGGGTCTTCGCTGGCGGCAATTGAGGCCGCCACAAAGCAAAGGCCAGTGAAGATCAAGATCTTCGCTAGCGGTTATAGACCGCCAGCAAAGAAATATCTTCGCTAGCGGTCGCTTTATGTAGGCCGCCAGCGAAGAAATATTTTCTCTGGCGGCCAATTTACGTCAGCCGCCAGCGAAGCCAAATCTTCGCTGGCCGCTGGCTTAAGACAGCCGCCAGCGAAAATGTTCTTCTCTGGCGGCTTACACTCTTTTTGGACACGTGGCCCGCTAGGAAAAAAGCCCATAGTTTCTGGAGAAGGCACATGGCCCGCCAGTAAAAATAGGACATCGTCATATTTTTGACACGTGGCCCGCCTGCGAAGATGCAATATTTATAAAAAAATATTATATATTATTTTTTTCTTACCTTTGTTCATGTATTTTAGAGTCACACGTGGATGATATAACTAATCGAGCTATCGATAAAGTATGTTCTCTTTCGTGCAGCCGCCATTGATGATTAATATACATGCACGCGGAAATAATATATGAAGATTAATATATACATATATATAT
>BDMV01000009.1:30596503-30619984 GCA_008326285.1 Oryza officinalis | reverse complement strand
TTAACACGCCATTCCTGTTTTGTTTTTGCTCTCTTCAGCCGATGATCAATCTCTTGTTCAACTTTCTGAAATTGTTCCTTGTTCCTCATCCTCTGAACCCTTCTCTTCTGACTTTTGGAGAAAATCCCAGAAGGACACCATTGAGCTCTTGAAGTATCTTCAGCATCCTCCTCCTGGAAATAATCTTGATGAATTGGGCCCAACCTCTGATGAACAGGCAACTTCCTTTGCATCAGCCGATCTTCTTTAAAACGAAATCGGCTAAAACTCTCATTATAATTTCCATCGGCATTAGAGCAACCTGGGCAGTCTTCTATTGATGGTAACCTCATGCCTTTATTCCAACAAAATATGAAAAATTCGCAGTTCCAATGTAGATCAAAGCTATCATCATCCTCATAATATTGCCTTTCTTGCCGATCATATCTCTTTTGATATTTATTAATCATACTCGTAGAGTCAAACTTATTGAGCCGATTGTCCTTTCTGTCGGCTGTCCTCCCACTTGTATGGACCATGTTGATAGGAAAAGGATTACCATCAATCTTCATCGGCTTCTTGGAGTCATCAAATTTTATCCTGCCTTGTTCAATGGCCACCTGGATCTGTTGCCGAAATACTTTAGATTCATTAGTACTATGAGACCCTGTATTGTGCCACTTGCAGTATTTCCTCCTCCCTAATTCCTCAGCCGATGGAATCACATGACCAGCAGGCAGCTGAATTTGTTTCTCCCGAAGCAAAAGATCAAAAATTTTGTCAGCTTTATTGACATCAAAATCATATTTTTCCTCCTTTCCAGAGTTCTTGACCCATTGACATGGAATCACCTTCTTGTTTCTTGCCCATTCGGCTGCCGCTACCTCAGGAACATCCTCTTCCTCAGAATCAGAAATATAAGAATTAATGAAGTTCACCTTTTTGAATGCTCTATTGGCCTCTTGAAATCTTTGTTCGTGTGCTGTTATCTTCTAGGCCAAATGAGCCAAACTATCAAAGTCTTGAGCCGAAAACCTCTCTTTGATTGGTGTTAATAAACCTTGGAAGGCTAAATCGGCTAACTGAGAATCTGTCAACGCCAAGCTGTAACATCTGTTTCTGATTTCCCTAAACCTTTGAATATAATCTTGGACAGACTCTTCTTGTTTTTGCCTAATGTTTGTCAAATCAGATAGTTTCATCTCATGAACTCCATTGTAGAAATATTTGTGAAACTATTTTTCCAGATCGGCCCAACTGTGAACAGAATTATAAGGTAAAGATGAAAACCATGTGAAAGCCGATCCAGACAGAGATAAAGGGAATAGCCTGACTCTTAAAGCGTCAGTAGCCGATGCTTCACCACATTGAGCTAAAAATTGGCTAACATGCTCATAAGTTGATACATTATCTTGTCCTGAGAACTTTGAAAAGTCTGGGACCTTGTATCGGCTTGGTAATGGCACTTTTTCAAAATACTCTGGATATGGATGCCGATACAGATTGTCACCATCCCTTGGTTTTAATCCAAACTGCTCTCTCATCACATCAGCTATCATATCGGCCCAAGGTTTCTGCCGAGTTCCATCTTGATGCTGTGGCTGTATCGGCTCGTCTTGATAAAACTGCGGCTGATGATATGGTTGAGGAGACGTTCTCTGCCGATATTGCACCTGTGGTGAGTGAAGTTGATATTGATAATTAAGATTGCCACCTGTGTGGGTCTGAGGCATTCGTGGAGCACTAAAATCTTGTTGATTAGGAACAAATTGAGTAGCGGCAGCTTGTTGCTGGAAGGTTGGCACTTGCTGTCTTGCTGGCGTATGCAGGCTCGGCTGAACAACTGGCTGATTGGGATTGAACATAGCTGCAACTTGCTCAGCTGATATTTGAGGTATGTTTTGCCCTATATGCTGAGGTTGTTGTCGGACCAGTACATGAGGATTAAATTCTACTTGCTTCTGTACCGACGCTGGTATCTCTTGTTGAACTGTAGCCGATGTTGACGCCATCGGCTGTCCCGGGGCTATATTTGTGGCAGGTTTTGGCTGGCTGGTCATAAGCGGCCTGTATTGCGGGAAGACCCCATCCGGTAAGAAAATTGGTCCTTTGGCTTGGTGTTCAGCAATAGTACCATCAACCACAGACTTGATCATATTTGTTAAAGTGTTGACAAGCACTCCTGACTGGTTGATCAAAGCATGATGCACAGCATAGTCAATTCGATCTTGCAAATTACTAGGTTCTTCAGGAGATTCCTCTTGCTTAACCCCTTTTTCCTTCCCCGAACTTGACTCTGGCTCTTCATCGTTGGGCAAAGCTATTTTGTACCTCTGAACCACTGTTCCTGATCTAGTTTGGACAAAAGAATGCAAGTACTAGTTTTGAAGCTTGTTCATTATATCTTCCAGCTCTGCCTTTTGTTCCGATGTCAACTTGTCCACTGTCATTGGAATAATATTCTCTGGGTTAACATCAGTTGTCTTGAGGTCTACCGTGATGAAAATTCTTCGAAGTCCCACCAGGCGTGCCAAAAGCGTGTTGATGTAAAAACACACACTGGCCTGGGAGATCTGCTTAACTCCAGTGCAGGTCTAAAGATTTCTTTCGGGTTCTAGGCGTGCCAATTGGTTTGATCCTGCAACCAATAAGAAACAAAGAAAGAAAACGCAGTTAAATCCACCAATGATAGCCGATCGGCTGGCTTGCCGATGACATATCATTGAGCATTGAGCCGATGCAAGATGCATTAAATCGGCTATAACGGATAAAGCAAGATAAAGCTAAATCTATTCAATCGGCTGTAGATATCAACAAAATATAATCTAAGTCTCAGAATATATTTAAACCAAGTGATTGGGATAGATCGGACAGGGCACCGAGACAGTATAAATCACTTATGTCTAAATATATTATAAAGCATAGATTATACATATTCATAGCATAGCTGATTAGGTAAATCTAACATGTATCGGCTAATACTCCGATACTACTTTATACAGAGATATTATCATGAACAAAATATATTAAACAACTTGTCAAACTAATGTTAAGATGATCCTAACCAGATTTGACAACAAGCTCAATATATTTTACTAAGTTAATATCTCGATATAAAGGGCAGATTTAATATATCAAGATAACAAGATAATTAAACCAGATAAGATCGGCTGAAACCCCGATACTACCTCTATTAACAATCATAGACAGGCTAGAAACTATGGTTCTAAACATGATTTAGTAGGTCAAACCTAACTGATGCAGCACCAAATATGTAAAGAAACATAATGTCTAGATGGTCAAGTCGATGAAAACCTTTTCGAGATGGTAGATATATTATATAATCTAGATCAATAACAATATATAATCCTATCGGTTGCTTTTCTGTGAAACAGACATCAACCGATCTAAGTTATATATTGATATCAATTCAGATTATACAATTTATATGATAACTCGATGATTCACGCAAACAGGACCAGAGTGTCATAAAGATGGAAGCACTAATCCCGAGAGCGCAAGCCGCCATAACAAGTTTTACCTCTTGTCGGAGATCGAAGCCGATGCAGCCCAACTCGAAAGCAAGAACTCATCGAAAACAATGAAAGAGAAAAAGGTGGCGATGCGCCGAAATTGTTGTATTGATTTATCTCCCTTTTCTTTACACGAACCTGGGTTTAATTTATACCCAGAATTACACAATATGTCCTTGTCGGACACGACTCTTATCTCTATTACAACTCATATTGAAGATAATTCCCTAATACAAACCCTAACCGACAATATCTATTAGGAAACTAACATTATATCCTAATTAATAAATACAATTCCCTTCTTCGGACCCAATCCGTACGTGGGAATCCTTATGAAGCTCATCAACCGAACCCGACAAAGACTCTGTTATCTTCTCGTCGGAATCGGCTACATCGGCTAACCTTGTCTGACTCTGTCTCAGCCGATGGACACGATAGCCGACTCGGTCACCAGCCGATACACACCGTAGCCGATTCGGTCACCAACCGATTCTTGCTCTGTTTTGGTAACCGCCAGCTTCCTCCAAATCCGCCTCGATTCCATCTTCGAATCCAATACTTGATTTACCAAATTTGGTCGTTAACACTACCCCTTCTTGCCTCCCGAGAAGTGGATCCACCAGCATAAAAATCATCATGCAATATCCCATCCTAATCAGTTTAAGAATTTAGAGTCTAGCCAAGTGTAATACATGTCCCAGTGCTCAATAACCGCGAGCACAGCTATTCGAATAGATTTGATTTACTCCCATTGCAGTAGATGTACACTTTACCCGTACTCCGCAACTGCCCAACATATGAGCCTCGCCCCAACACATGAGACGCGTCACGACAAAGCATTTCAATAACCTCACATTGGCAGTACCGGCTCCATGAACTTACATCCTCATGAACTCTAGGCGTCATAAGTTTCTAGCAGTGAGAGGAGTTCTGGCGCTCCCGGGGAGGAAAGACTTACACATGCATTAAGTTATAATTAAGTTTAGGTTTACACATGGCGGTCCTACCGGTGGCGACCCCACCGTAGGCCCCCGCCTCTCATGCACATCAAGAAAACCACTATGCATGGATACTGCGTTCGCTCGGCTATTTACTCCGCTAGGTCTATACCCATTCGAGAAGTACGATTGTACGGGTGTCGTTCCATGTTTAGCTTTATGGCTCGGTCCTTAACTGACCAGAGACGACACTTGCCTTTACCGGACACCACCCAAGTCCACCAGCCGCCCTAGTCGAAAACAGTTGTATAGTTTTATTTTTCCTTTCGCAAATCATGTCATCAATGTCATGGCAATGTGGCACTCATGTCTCCACATGCCGCATCTCAACTACCTTCCCAAAGATAGTTGCCCGAGCATAAAGCATTTTGATAACATGAATATGCATGATTCTAAAGTAGCATGGCTAAGCATTTGTCAAGTATTGACAAAAAAAACACACGACATCGTGGGTTACAAAGATTTGCATGGATAATCAATATCAAAGGCATGGCATAGAGCAAAGTAGAGCATTCACATATATTCATATAGCATGCAAACTTTATTTTAAATCCAAAATAAGTTCGCAATCGGTTCAACATGCTTAAGGATTAGTGATGACTTGCCTTGCTCGTAGTCCTGCGGATCTTGATTCTCACTCGGAACCGCAACTCCCTCGGGGTCTAGAATTACGTGTGAAAGAATTGATTTGAATTCGATTATGTCGGTGACATGGGACCGGGGGTATCATGACTAGAGGCTTGAGTAGCCGCGGTTACCCACGTGGCCCAACCCCCTCGGGGGGGTCGGGCCCGAGGGTGACGTGGCCACCCCTCCCTCTGTCTCCCCGAGGGGTCGGGCCGCTCCCGTTTCGGCCCCGAGGGCTGGGGCGCCCCGACCCCCTGTGATTTTGGCGCCACGTGTGTGGGTTAGGTGAGCACAGCAGGGCTCACCTAACCGCATTTATAGCGGATCAGACGAGCGCGCCACGCCGCATTTAATGTGGCGCAGCGCACGCTTATCCGGTCCGTGACCGGTCACGGTGGGTGACCGGTCACGGACCGATCAGATCGCGGGTTAGGTGGCGACAGGCGGCCTGTGGCACGCCTCGCCCCGTCTCGTCAGAATGATGAGAGCCTCCTGGCTCTCGTCCCTAGCCGGAGCCGGCATGCTAACTCCTGGAGTTGGTATGTCAGTCCCGGTCAGATCCATTCCAGACTTCAGCGCAAGCATGGCAAGGAAGTCGCTTGCCGTTTAATGAAGGTTGAAACGAGTGTCCACCGGGAGAGCTGGCGAGCGGGGCAGGAGGCGTGTACCGTGCCTGTCAGAGGTCATTTCCGGCTGTAGACTAGCCCTGATTGTAAAAAGAATGTTTTCTTTCTTAGGCAGCTAGAGGCCCATGTGGTGACCCCTTGCCAGATAAAAGGAGGCCAGGCCTAGGAAAGAGAGGGGGAGACTCCGGCGAATACGCTCTGGGGACCGAACTCTCTTTGTATTGCTGGAGGCCCTCAGATCCACCAGAACACAGGAGTAGGGTGTTACACTTCTCAGCGGCCCGAACCTGTCTACGTCGCTCGTGTTTCGTGCGTTTCATCTCTCGCTGACGTTCCCCAGATCGAGGGCAAAGAACCTCACTTAGCGCCCCCGGCCGAACCGGCAAAGGGGGGCCCGCGCGGTCTCCCGGTGAGGAGCTCCACGTTCCGTCATCTGGCGCGCCAGGTAGGGGGCGCGCGTGTCTTTCTAAGCCCTCATCCTTTTTCGTGTGTGCCAAGCTTCGCCCGCTCAGCCCTATGGCCGAACGGGCAGTGGCACACAGCCTCTCTCCGAGCGCTAGCGGTGATGACGGGGAGCAGAACCTGCGCCGTCGGGCTCGCACCCCGCCGTCCCCCTCTCGCCGAAGTCTTGGGCGGGGGAAGGCGCTAGAGGAAGTCGAAGGATCCGCGACCTCGCCACTCGCGGGCCACGGGGGAGGACGGTGAGGCGGGGCGCGACGCCGCCTCGTCTACGGCGACGGCGGCACGCCCCAGGGCGCGCTGCAGGCTGCGGGCGCGCTCCTGCGTCACCCGCCCGTTGTCCCCGATCCAGAGACTCCAGCCCGGCGTTGGCTGGATGACGTGGCCAACATGGTCACGACGGCGCAGCAGCGCCTAGACGCCGGCGGGCGGTCCTCCGCCGCCGGGACCTCTGGCGCTGCCGCTGCCGGCTCCATGTCGTCGAGGCGGAGGGCACGGCGAACGACGGCCGATACACGCCGTTCGTCCGCCGTTCCCTCGTCAACGCCTCCGACCCAAGAAGATGTGCGTGGGGGGCCGGATGCCCGGCTCGATATCGAGCGCCGGCGCGACGAGCGTCGCGCCGCCCACGCAACGGAGGGCGCCTCCTCTTCCGGAGCGCCACTTCGGTCCGGTCACGGGGGCCGGCCCCCCGTGTCCCCGGTGGGCGGTGCCGGCTGTCGAGCCTTTGTGGCGAGCCTTCGGAACGTCCGTTGGCCCCCAAGGTTCCGGCCCACCATCACCGAAAAATACGACGGAAGCGTCAACCCCGCCGAGTTTCTCCAGATCTACACGACCGGGATCGAGGCCGCGGGAGGTGACGACAGGGTCATGGCGAATTTCTTCCCCATGGCCCTGAAGGGTCAGGCGCGGGGTTGGCTAATGAACTTGCCACCCGCGTCGGTCCACTCTTGGGAGGATTTGTGCCAGTAGTTCACCACGAATTTTCAGGGCACATATCCGCGCCCAGGCGAAGAAGCGGACTTGCATGCGGTACAGCGAAGGGACGATGAGTCTCTTCGCTCGTACATTCAGCGGTTCTGTCAAGTCCGCAACACCATACCATGCATCCCCGCACATGCGGTGATCTATGCGTTCAGGGGGGGCGTGCGGCACAACCGCATGCTCGAGAAGATCGCCTCCAAGGAGCCCCAGACCAACGCGCAGCTTTTTGAGCTCGCGGACCATGTGACTCGCAAGGAGGAGGCCTGGACCTGGAACTCCTCCGGTTCTGGCGTGGCAGCTCCGGCCGCCCCCGGGTCCGCCGCTCGATCAGGGCGGCGGGACAGGAGGAGGAAGAAGAGGTCGGCCCGTTCCGACGATGAGGGTCATGTCCTCGCCGTCGAGGGCGCTTCGCGGGCCCCCCGAAAGGGGAGGCCTGCGAGTGACAAAAAGAAGGAGGCCGGCGCTCCCAGCAGGGAGCGCCCGACCGACAAATGGTGCACCGTGCACAACACCTCCCTCCACGACCTCGCGGACTGTCGCGCGGTCAAAAGCTTGGCTGAGCGGACGAGGAAGTGGGAGGAGGAGAAGAGGCAGGAGCGCCGTGAGGGCAAGGCCCCGGTAGCTCCCACCGGCAACCGGCGGGGTGAGGCCAAGCAGAAGGCTCCCGCTGAGGACATCGACGATGGCAACGATGACCTGGGCTTTCAGGAGCCTGAGGCCACCGTCGCCACCGTCGATGGGGGAGCGTGCGCTCACGCTTCTCGCCGGAGCCTCAAGGCCATGAAGCGCGAGCTTCTGGCCGCGGCCCCTACCCATGAGGCGGCGCGGCGGGCACGGTGGTCGGAGGTTGCCCTTACCTTCGACCAGACCGACCACCCGCCGTGCGTTGCCCGGGGAGGACAGATCGCGATGGTGGTTTCCCCCACCGTCTGCAATGTGAAGTTGGGGCGTGTCCTCGTAGACGGGGGCGCCGCCCTCAACATCCTTTCCCCCGCAGCCTTTGATGCCATCAAGGCTCTGGGGATGGTGCTCCGGCCGTCCCAGCCGATCATCGGCGTGACGCCGGGGCACACCTGGCCGCTGGGTCATATCGACCTCCCGGTCACCTTCGGTGGTTCCGCCAACTTTCGCACGGAGCGGGTGGACTTCGATGTGGCGGACCTCACTCTGCCCTACAACGCGGTCCTGGGGAGGCCCGCGTTGGTGAAGTTCATGGCGGCGGTCCACTACGCCTATCTCTAGATGAAGATGTCGGGCCCCGGTGGCCCCATCACCATCCATGGCGACCTCAAAGTCGCGCTTGCTTGTATGGAGCAGCGCGCGGACCACCTCGCCGCGGCGTCCAAGCCCGCGGGTGGCGACGAGAGGCTCAGCACCTCCGTCCCGCCCTCCCCGAGGCAGCGGATGGTCACGTGCGACGAGGTCCCGGTTAAGGAGGTTGCCCTGGGCGACGGCCCGTCCAAGACCACACGAATCGGTGGTCTTCTGGACGACAAATAGGAAGACGCGCTCGTCTCCTTCCTGCGGGCAAACGCCGACGTCTTCGCCTGGTGACCGGCGGACATGCCTGGGGTCCCCAGGGAGGTGATTGAGCACCGTCTCGCCGTGCGGCCGGGCGCAAGGCCGGTCCGGCAGAAGGTGCGGCGGCAGGCCCCGGAACGCCAAGCCTTCATCCGCGAAGAGGTGGCGCGGCTTCTGGAGGCCGGATTCATCCGTGAGGTCATCCATCCGGAGTGGCTTGCAAACCCAGTCGTCGTTCCCAAGGCAAACGGCAAGCTTCGGATGTGCATCGACTACACCGACCTCAACAAGGCATGTCCTAAAGACCCTTATCCCCTGCCACGCATAGATCAGATTGTTGACTCCACCGCGGGGTGCGACCTTTTGTGTTTTCTAGATGCATATTCTGGTTATCATCAGATTCACATGGCTAGGGAGGATGAGGAGAAAACTGCATTCATTACCCCCATAGGAACTTATTGTTATACGACAATGCCTTTCGGGTTAAAGAATGCAGGTCCTACTTTTCAACGTACTACTCGAATTTCTTTGGGTAGCCAGATAGGACGCAACATTGAGGCCTACGTCGATGACTTGGTTGTGAAGACGCGCAACCAAGAGACCTTGCTCTCGGATTTAGCGGAAACTTTCGAAAGTCTCCGCTCCGCCCGCATAAAGCTGAACCCCGATAAGTGTGTGTTCGGCGTGCCTGCGGGCAAGCTTCTCGGGTTTTTGATCTCTGCCCGAGGCATCGAGGCCAACCCCGAGAAAATACGAGCTATAGAGCGGATGCGCCCCCCCAGCAAGCTTAGGGACGTGCAGTGCGTCACTGGCTGCATGGCCGCCTTAAGTCGATTCATATCGAGGCTGGGAGAGAAGGCGCTACCCCTATTTAAACTCCTCAAACGCTTCGGGCCGTTTACCTGGACGGAGGAGGCTGAGCGGGCCTTCACTCAGTTGAAGGCGTACCTCAGTTCTCCCCCAGTCCTGGTCGCCCCGGGGCCAGATGAGCCGTTGCTACTCTACCTGGCGGCAACCCTGCAGGTAGTCAGCGCGGCGTTGGTCGTGGAGCGCGACGAGGACAACCCTCACTCCGCACGCCCCCACCCTGTGTCGACTCGACCCGGGAGAGAGCAGGGAGGAGAGGCCCCCGAGCCGAACGGCGGCCTAAGGCCCCCGACGGCCGGAGCTGGCCCTCCGCCTGCTTGTTCGACGGTGCCAGGCGCCCCCGACCCCCAGGATGGCCCCGGGGCCACTGCGGGAAGACCGCGCCTGTCGCCCTCTGACCCCGAGGTCGTCGGCACAGAAGCCGAGTGCGCCCCGCACGGCCTCTCGGACGAAGAGCGCCCTGGAGACGCGGCCCCTGGCAAAGAGGACAGGCACCGCCGAAAGGTGCAGCGGCCCGTCTACTTCGTTAGCGAGGCCCTCCGGGACGCCAAGACCCGATACCCTCAGGCCCAGAAGATGCTTTACGCTATTCTGATGGCTTCGAGGAAGTTGCGCCATTATTTCCAGGCGCATCGGGTCACGGTGGTTACGTCCTACCCCCTCGGCCAAATCTTGCATAACCGAGAGGGTACTGGACGGGTGGTGAGATGGGCAATCGAACTCTCTGAATTCGATTTGCGCTTTGAACCACGCCACGCGATAAAGAGCCAGGCCCTCGCTGACTTTGTAGCGGAGTGGACCCCGGCTCCCGAGCCCGTCTCCACCCCCGAGGCCAGCCCAGGCCCCTCGCAGCTGCCTCACACCGCCTACTGGGTGATGCAGTTCAACGGCTCCCTGTCTCTTCAGGGCACCGGTGCGGGGGTCGCTTTGACCTCGCCGAGCGGAGACGTCCTCAGATATCTGGTCCGCCTCGACTTTCGGGCGACCAACAATATGGCAGAGTACGAGGGACTCCTTGTGGGACTCAGAGTGGCGGCTGGAGTGGGGATCCGCCACCTCTTGGTGTTAGGCGACTCCCAGTTGGTCGTTAACCAGGTCTGTAAGGAGTACCGGTGCTCTGACCCGCAGATGGACGCCTACGTCCGCGAGGTGCGGCGTATGGAGCGCCATTTCGACGGGATAGAACTTCGGCACGTGCCCAGGCGGGATAACGCAGTCGCCGATGAACTCTCAAGGCTCGCTTCCTCATGAGCCCAGACCCCACCGGGCGCCTTTGAAGAAAGGCTTGCCCAGCCGTCGGCACGACCCGACCCCCTAGGGGAGACGGACGCGCCCGAACGGCCCCCGAGGCCCGTCGGAGTCCAGGCCTCGGGACCCGAGGGGAGCGCTCCCAGCTCCCCTAGATTGATTGCTTGGATCACTGAGATCCAGGCGTACCTCACAGATAAGACTCTACCCGAGGACCGCGAAGGGAGTGAACGCGTCCGTCGCATCTCCAAGCGCTACGTGCTGGTGGAAGGGACCCTCTATCGGCGCGGGGCTAGCGGAGTCCTTTTGAAGTGCATTCCTCGGGAACAAGGCGTCGAGCTTCTCGTCGATGTCCTTGAAGGCGAGTGCGGAGCCCACTCCGCCTCACGCACCTTGGTTGGCAAGGCTTTTCGCCAGGGTTTCTATTGGCCGACGGCTCTCAACGATGCGGTCGACCTGGTCCGGCGGTGCAGGGCGTGCCAGTTCCACGCCAAGCAAACGCATCAGCCGGCCCAGGCCCTGCAGACCATACCTCTTTCGTGGCCGTTTGCCGTCTGGGGGCTCGATATCCTGGGTCCGTTCAGGCGGGCCTCGGGCGGGTTCGAGTATCTGTATGTCGCTGTCGACAAGTTCACTAAGTGGCCCGAGGCTTATCCGGTCATCAAGATCGATAAGCACTCCGCGCTTAAATTCATTAGGGGCATCACTGCTCGGTTCGGGGTGCCTAACCGTATCATTACGGATAACGGCACCCAGTTCACTAGTGAGCTCTTCGGCGACTACTGCGAAGACATGGGCATCAAGCTCTGCTTCGCCTCGCCCGCCCACCCCAGAAGCAACGGCCAGGTGGAGCGCGCCAATGCGGAAATCCTCAAGGGCCTCAAAACCAAGACCTTCAACATCCTCAAGAAGCACGGCGACTCGTGGATCGAGGAGCTGCCAGCGGTGCTCTGGGCGAACCGAACCACGCCAAGCCGAGCAACCGGGGAAACGCCTTTCTTCCTCGTCTACGACGCGGAGGCGGTCCTCCCGTCCGAGCTCACCCTGAGGTCCCCTCGGGCCACCATGTATTGCGAGGCTGATCAAGATCAGCTTCACCGAGACGACCTCGACTATCTAGAAGAGCGAAGGCGGCGCGCGGCCCTCCGAGCCGCACGCTACCAACAGAGCCTGCGGCGCTACCATCAGCGCCACGTCCGGGCCCGATCACTCTGCGTCGACGACCTCGTCCTACGCCGCGTCCAAACGCGTGCTGGACTGAGCAAGCTCTCACCAATGTGGGAGGGTCCGTATCGAGTGATCGGCGTCCCCCGGCCGGGCTCGGTTCGGTTGGCCACGGGCGACGGCACAGAGCTGCCTAACCCGTGGAACATCGAACATCTTCGTCGCTTCTACCCCTAATGGGGGTCAGGTGTCATGTCTCGGGCTCGGGCCAACCCCGCACCCCCCCGGGCGTGCAGGGTTGGCCGGGGGCTACCACATGCATATACTTATCTTTTTTCTCTTCTGCATTTCAATAAAAACACTTTCGATTTCCTGAGGACTGTGTCTGTGTTGTCGTTTCCCTTTGAAGAATCTTGGCTTGAGCTAGCATGCTCGTGCTCGACCCTGCCCTCGGTGGCCCGGGCTGTCTAAAACCGCCGAATGAGGCCCAGAACCGAGCCGTGCCCCGGGGTGCGGTGAACTCCGGGGGGGAATGGGCAAAGGCCCACAATCGGGTCCCCCTAACCCTCGGTCACCGCGCTCCCGGCTTGGCCAGTCTTGACACGCGGATCTCCCCAGGCACTAGCTCCGATCCGCGCCGTTTGAGGTTGGGGCCTGGGCACGAGCCCTTGTTCAAGCCAAGACACAGAAGGACCGCGGCACAGACCGTCCTCATCTCATACGCACAACGAGTAGAACTGATATAGATATTTCAACCTTGTTTGATTGCAGATTAAACTAGTCTATACAAGAGGGGGGCTCGAAGGCCTCAGAAGAAGAAGGAAAAATTATTAAGATTGGCGGAGGCATGGGGGCCTCACTCCGACGCGCCCGGGTCGCCGGCCTCGTCGTCGCTGTCGTCCGCACCGTCGTCGCCGTCCTCCTCCTCGTCGGAGTCGAGGGCGAACGCGAGCCGAGAGGCCGTCCCCTCGAAGCTGTGGACGATGTGGTCGGCGGCGTCCCGGACCCGTGCGCGCGCGCCGTCCTTGGTTCCGGGAGGAAACTCTTCCAACGCCGCCCACGGGGAGAAGTCAGGGTCCCTGGCCTGGTAGCTCGCCAGTACGAGCTCCACCGCCCCCCGGGCGAGGTCCCTCGAGGATGACTTGATCGTCTCCTCGAGCTCCTCGGGGAGCCGTTCGAGGGCCCCGGCCATCTCCGAGAGGCGCTGGGCGAGGCCCCCCTGGTTGGCGGCGTACTTCGCGTACCGCCCGCCCCAGAGGCCCGCCTGCCGCCCGACGCGGTCTAGACGGGAGACGGCGTCCCGAAGCATGCCGGGCCGTACCTCGCTCGCCAAGCGGAGGGCCTCGACCTCCCTGGCGGACGAGTCTAGGGCGCCCTGCAGCTTGGCGACGGTGTGCTCGGCGGCTGCGAGGCGGGCGGCTAGGTCGCCGTGGCCCGCGGCTGCCCCGCCGCTGTACGCTCTCGCGTCCAGCTCCTTCGCCCGCGCCTCGAGCTCAGCGGCCCGCTGGTCCAGCACGGCCCTCTCGGTGCGGGCGCCTTCCAGATTGCGGCGCGCCTGCTCCTCCCGCGCCGCTTTGCGGAGGAACAGGTTGTCCGCCAGCCGTTGCGCCGCGGCCTCGGCCTCCTCGAGAGCTCGCCCCTGCTCGGTGAGCGCGTCCTCGCGGAGGCGGAGTGCGGACTCCTCTTCAGTGGAGGCGGTCTCGTGCGCCGCCAACGTTGCCTCCCGGGTGGCGACGGCGGCCTCGCGGTCCGCCAGGGCCCTCTCCTTCGCGTCCAGGGTGCGGGTGCGCTCCTCCAGCGCCGTGACACGAGCCTCAAGGGCCTCTTCGCGCTGGCAGGACGCCGCCTCGTTCTCCGCCGCCCGCCGTTCCCGGGCAGCGGCGGCGTCGAGGACTCCCCGGGCGGCGTCGAGCTTCTCCTCTAGCTCCGCCGCCCGGCTCCCGTATTGGAGGCGGAGGTCGTCCCGCGCCTCGTCGAGCACGGCGGTGGCCATGAGGGCGGTCTCCCGCTCCTCCTCCACCTCCCTGGCGATCTCCGCCAGGTCCCTACGACGGGCCTCGAGCTGTGAGGCGTGCCGGCGGTGTGCCTTGCGGCCCGCCTCCACCATGGCCTCCACCGAGCGCCGCCCCTCCTCGACGCGCGCCCACGCCGAGTTGAGCTCCGCCCGCTCCGCCTGCAGGGCCTCCATCTGGGCACTTAACCCGTCCAGCACCGTGCTGTTCGCGGTGACCAGGGCCTGCAGGAGGGGCTCCGCGCTCAGCGGGGCAGCGGAAGGCAGAGGGGAGAGCCGCCTCGGTGTGGGTGCCGCGCGGCTCGGCCCGCCGATCGGCGTGCCGGACTCGGGGGCGTCCCCCGAAGCTGGCTCGTTCCGAGCGTCGCCCGGCGCGTCGGGCCCGAGCGGCGCACCCGCGGCCTCGTCGTGGGTGGCCTCGGAAGTCGTTGTCGCCTCGGGCGGAGTCGGGTCGGGGGCTTGGCAGGCTGCCTGGCGTGCACGCGCCACCTCTGCCTCCCGGGCGGACTCCCTGGCCCGGCGGAGTCTGGCCTCCTCCCGAGCGGCCTCCTCGGCCTGGCGAACCCGGGCGGCCTCCTGGGCAGCCTCCTCGGCTTCCCGGAGGCGGTCCGCGGCTTCCCGCCGGTCAGCCTCCCGCCTCCGGGCCTCCGCGGTCGCTGTCTCCTCGGCCTCGGACCGGCCGGACTTGGAATGGCGTGGGGGGCGCGACGGGATCTCGCTGAGGCAGAAGAAAAACCAGAGACAAAAAGAAACGGGTGAGTAAAAACTCGCCTTGGGAGATGGGAGTATGAATGCGGCCGCGGTGGGCGCGGGGACGAACCTGCGGGGAGGTCGGCTGAACGACCACCTCGGGGGCGAGATGAGGCTCCCCCGGCATGGCTCGGTCTCCCCCATTTTGCGGAGCCGTTTCTTCTTTCGCTCCCCCTCGGGCTGCGGCGTCGGCACGGCACCCTCCGGGCGCCTGCTGCTGGCACGCACCGCCCCGCCCCCTGGGGGAGGGGGGATGGGGGAGGAGTACCCTCCTGCTTCCTCTTCCCCCTGGTGTCGGCAGGGCGGCTGCCCCCCGGGCCCCCGTCGAGGGACCCAGAAGCACGACCCCCTCTCGGGGTAGATTGTTCCCCCCTGCGGCTCCCGCTCGCGCCGTCGTGGCCTCGGGGGGCCCGCTCCCCCGACGCCCCGACCACCTGCATGATGGCCAGGATGTTGGCGCGCTCTGGGTTGCAGCAGAGGGGGAGAACCCGTGGGGGGAGGAGGGATGCCTCCACGGAGCTAAGATTCAGCACCCGTTGGACCACCATCCTGAAGTCCTCAGGGTCCCAGTCCCATTTGCGCCCCTGGTGGGTCCTTAGGTGGTCCTCGGGCCCGGTGTACTCCCAGGCGCCCCGGGCGCGCCGCTGGAGCGGTGCGATCCGGCGACGGAGGTAGTCGCCGAACACCATGGCCCCCGTGAGCCCCTGGGATCGCAGGCCCGCCAGGCGGTCAAGAATGGCGTCGTAGCCGTCCCCCAGATCTACCGTCGCCCGCCAGCTGGAGGCTTGCGCCGGGGGCTGGCTCAGAAGTAGGAGGCGCGCTTCGCCGGCGAGGGGGGTGTAGAACCAATCGCTCTTCCAATCGTCCCACTTCTTGCGAAGGACGCAGGGAATGTAGCGGTTCAGCACCTGCCCCCGTGGCTGGAAGTAGCAGCCACCGACTACCGTCGGCGGCGACACCGGCTGCACGGTGAAGAACCACCGGAACAGCCGGAGAGATGGGCGCACCCCGATAAACATCTCGCACAGGTGCGCGAAGATGGCCAACGTCATTATCGCGTTGGGGGTGAGGTGCGCCATCTGGAGATCGTAGAACTCCAGAATATCCATGAAGAAAGTAGAGAATGGCGGGACCAGCCCCGCCATTGCGAAAGAGAGGAAGAAGACGGACCGCCCCGGGTAGTGTGGCGCCGGGCGTCCCTCGCCCAGCGCGACCACCTCCCGGCCGGTGGCAGATTCCGGCATGAATCGGCGCGGCAGCCCGGCCTGCCTCTCGCTCGTGATGCGGGAAGGCGGCAGCACGCTACCGTCGAGCGGTGCGGAGCCCCGTGCCATGGCGCCGGCGGAGGAGGAGCTTGAGAGCGAGCGCGTGCGGCAAGGGTAGGGCACAGGAAACGAAGAGTTAGGGCACAAGTGGCGAAGGCAAGGGGAAGAGTGGCGAGAGGAAGGAAACGAATCCCTTCCTCGGCGTCTTTATACCCTTGCCAACGCTATGCCCGGCTCCTCGCTTCCCGCGCCCACTACCTGCCCCCTCGTTTCTCGCGCCCACGCCTCCACTAACCCCACTCGCCCGTTTGCGGCGCACGCGGCAGACGTGCGGCCGTGGCGGTTGAGATGGGGCAGATCGTGCGCGCATTAACTACGCTCGCCACCGTGAAAAACGCCATCATCATATCCCCAGGCGAAACGAACCGGCTCGTCCCGATTCGCGCGCTGCTCGAGTAATGTAGCGGTCTTAAAGAGGCCGCTCATTATTATCGGTCGGTTTTCTCTTGCCGATGCGCGCGATTCGCGACCGTTGGGTTTCTGCCCGCCTGTAGGGACCGGCCCCACCTGTCACCGGGCCTAAGGAGTGGCGTCACGCCCGAGCGCTTCCCTCGAGGGGGGCGGTCGCCCGGCGTAACGCCGGGGGCTACTGTCGGTGACATGGGACCGGGGGTATCATGACTAGAGGCTTGAGTAGCCGCGGTCACCCACGTGGCCCGACCCCCTCGGGGGGGTCGGGCCCGAGGGTGACGTGGCCACCCCTCCCTCTGTCTCCCCGAGGGGTCGGGCCGCTCCCGTTTCGGCCCCGAGGGCTGGGGCGCCCCGACCCCCTGTGATTTTGGCGCCACGTGTGTGGGTTAGGTGAGCACAGCAGGGCTCACCTAACCGCATTTATAGCGGATCAGACGAGCGCGCCACGCCGCATTTAATGCGGCGCAGCGCACGCTTATCCGGTCCGTGACCGGTCGCGGTGTGTGACCGGTCACGACCGTCAGATCGCGGGTTAGGTGGCGACAGGCGGCCTGTGGCACGCCTCGCCCCGTCCCGTCAGAATGATGAGAGCCTCCTGGCTCTCGTCCCTAGCCGGAGCCGGCATGCTAACTCCTGGAGTTGGTATGTCAGTCCCGGTCAGATCCATTCCAGACTTCAGCGCAAGCATGGCAAGGAAGTCGCTTGCCGTTTAATGAAGGTTAAAACGGGCGTCCACCTGGAGAGCTGGCGAGCGGGGCAGGAGGCGTGTACCGTGCCTGTCAGAGGTCATTTCCGGCTGTAGACTAGCCCTGATTGTAAAAAGAATGTTTTCTTTCTTAGGCAGCTAGAGGCCCATGTGGTGACCCCTTGCCAGATAAAAGGAGGCCCAGGCCTAGGAAAGAGAGGGGGAGACTCCGACGAATACGCTCTGGGGACCGAACTCTCTTTGTATTGCTGGAGGCCCTCAGATCCACCAGAACATAGGAGTAGGGTGTTACGCTTCTCAGCGGCCCGAACCTGTCTACGTCGCCCGTGTTTCGTGCGTTTCATCTCTCGCTGACGTTCCCCAGATCGAGGGCGAAGAACCTCACTTAGCGCCCCCGGCCGAATCGGCAAAGGGGGGCCCGCGCGGTCTCCCGGTGAGGAGCTCCACGTTCCGTCAGATTAGAATTCAAATAAAACCCAATAAAATCCAATTAATAAGCGAGCGCGAGAGTCGAATAATTTGTGAAAAAACACTATTCCGATTTTAATCCATCTCGTCCTAAAGTATTGGCGTCTTGTCGATTAAAGTATTTTACCTATTTTGAATAACGCGATTCCTAATAAATCCACCCTATAATTAGATTCCTATAATAATTAGCCCACAATTTCTACCACACTTCTATCATTCTAAAATAAATAAATAAATAATCTCCCACAATCTATAATTAATCCCCTAACCTCTATCTATTTTCCTTTCTTTTCCTAAATTTCCTTTTTTTTTTCTTTCCTTTACTTTTCATTCTCTCTCTTTTCTCTGTCTCTCTCTCGCTCTGTGCATGTGGCGACCGACGGTGAAAGGAGGAGGGGGGCTTACCCGACCGGCGGCGAGCAAGGCGGCGGCGGCAACCAGAGCGGCAACCGGCGCCGAGCTCGGTGGAAGGGGAAGGAGAAGGAGAAAAGCGGGGAAAAAAAAGGGGAAATGGGGTGCGGAGGAAGGGAGGAAGAAGGGGGGTATTTATAGGGCGGGGAGAGGGTGGCCGGTGGTGGCGGGTGGGACGGCGACAGCGCTGGCGCGGCGCAAGGGGCGCAAAGCGGCGATGGCAACGCGCGGCGACGCGACGGCGACGGCGTGGCTGCCCGCGGGGCGCGAGGCGGCGCGGCGAAGGGGAGGGCGGCGATGGCGATGCGGCGATGCGACAGGCGGCGGTGGCAACGGTGTGCGGCGCATGGGGTGCAAGGCAGCGCACGGGCGCAAGGCGTGCGGCAGAGGGGAGGACGGCGACGGGACGGCTAGGGAACCAAATCGAACACCTATGGGGCTATGAACAGTGCTATTTCCTATTTTTGCTTATTTTGATTGATTTCCTATTTTTGCTTATTTTGATTGATTTCCTATTTAAAACTTGTCTCATAAATTCTAATTTTCGCACAACTTAATTTTACTCAATATTTGTATTATTCTAATTTAAAGATTCACCCGAGATTAATATCACCCATATTATATATATATATATATATATATATATATATATATATATATATATATATATATATATATATATATATATATGTAATTTCCTATTTAAGGTACGAATTTATCCCAGTCCAAAATAAATAGAAACTCGCTTAAGACATCCATGTAGAATATTTTATTTATTACCAACTTTGCCTAAAACTTTATTTCAATTTATATTTTAATTATTTATTTAACCAATTTCTTTCTTTGGGGCTTATACCTAATTAATTCTTCTTTATACCACGATTAATTAAACTCCGCAACAAAAAATCCAAATAAAAAGGCAAATAAATTCGGCATGATGCAATTTATTCAAAAGTTTTTTTTTTGAAAATACGCGTTTTAGGGTTTTGTTTTCGTTGGTCGAATTTTCAGGGTGTTACATGCCCACTCGCGGCTCCACCTCTTCAGCGTCGCCGGCTGTGCGCACAAGGTCAGTGCGGGAGAGGGGCGTGAGCATGGCGCGTGAGATCTCGCCTGTGGCGGCGCCCGTAACAGCCAGCACGTTTTCTTTGGACGACGGTCTTCATCAACAGCAGGTTCTTCATGTCCCCATTTCTCTCATTCTTCTTTTTTTCATCCAAGCCATATACATCGATTTCCTGATTTCGATTTTTTTCTCTCTCCATTTTTGTGATTTTTCTAGGATTCGTTGAATCCCCAACCTGTAGATGGGGCTCCTCATATCTCATCCAAATTGAAATCGAAGTAAGCTAATACTCCCTTTTTTGCATGTATTTGTTCATTCACGTGGGGGAGGGGGGTGTTTGCAGCAGAGGCGGAGATGTGTGTATATGCTGAATCATACGATACTTGCAGAAAAATGTTCAAATCATTTGGATTTTTGCTTTAAAATGATATTTTCTTTGTTCTTTCACCTTTTCAATAATCTCTTGTTACATCTGCACACACGGAGTTGAAATGGCATTGCCATGTGCTTCAAGTGAATTAGATTTCATGCATGTTCCAAAGAAGACGAGGTGCTCTTCAAGGTTGAACAAGGGATCAGCTCCACCCCCACTGGAGAAATCTAACACAGCTCATTCCAGGAAGAACAAATGTGCAGTAAAACCCACTGTAAATCTCAATGGTTCTATGGGAAAATCAAAACGTGCTTGCAAAAAAGAGTTGAAACGTACTGGACAATGAAAATGCGGTACTGCCTACAGCTGTATTCATTTCTTTCACATGTGTATTCCCCCTCAGTATGTTTTTAACACATCATGAACGACTGAATTTTTTCTTGCTTGCCACATTTTTTTTACAGGCACGGGTTGAAACTTATAGATGCAACCCAAGTCGTCTCAGCTCTATAGTAGCTCTTTTATCACCTGATCAGAAGGTTTTTGTGGCCGATGCTGGATTTGGTCGTTTGCTATCTATGCAGGCTTGCAATATCCCAAGGGGCATGACAATGTGGTTGATCAGAAGTGTTAATTGTTCAGCTGGAACATTGAAAATTGGGGGAAAATCAATACCCATTAAGCCACTTGTGGAGAAGGTGATAGGAGCTCCCAGTGAGCCTATTCCTGTGGAGCTTTCAAGAGATGTTGATCTCAGTTTGAAGAATAAGTTTACAGTGAAAGGTAGAGGACAACCTGTACACATCACCATACCTCATATGTTTATGGAAAAGAGAAAGGATGAGTTCACCATCTTATTCATGTTGGTCGCTTTATGCATTTACCTTGCTTCTATCTCGAACCTATCAATGGATAGGGATTACCTGGGAGCTCTTATTAATGTGAAGAAAATTAGCGATATGAATTGGTGCGAGCACATAGCTGATTTCTTGATCCAAGGGATCAGTGATTTCAAAACAAACAAAAAAGACAATGTATGTGCGAAGCTGCGTCCATATCCTCAATGTAAGGTTTCCATGCCATTTCATTTCCTTTCATTCCACTCCCCCCCCCTCTACTAATTGCTTTTTTTTACGCCCATTTTTGTGTTCTAAATCAATTTTTTTTTCTGTAGGTCAACTTCATGGACTGTGTTGCAAGCTATTCTACTCCACAAGGCATTCCACACATTCTACATGTAACTACCACACACCTTCTTGCAGTAAATTTACTTGCTGTCAACAAATCATCAGGCAAAATAGATTATGATTCTCTCCAGGTATCATAGCTGCGTTTCTCTATGGGTCATACTCTCCTTATTAAGCACTTCAGCAAACTTATATATATTTGTGTGTGTGTGTGTATGTTACTATTTGTCAGATTAAAGAGATAGAAAACCCTGTTTATTGCGATGAGACGACCTGTGAAGATTGGGATAGGCAGCCCGACAAGCCTAGCGGAGGCGTTCCTGCTGTAGGTGTTGATGAAGTAGATATAAAGGGGCAGGATGGGCAGACATCCCATGAATTGAACGAGAATGAGAAATTCTCGGAGCCAACCAAATGCGATGAGTTCTATTTTTTTGCTTATCATACTGCCTTTATGCAACCTTTATATATATATATAATATGTGAATAGAGAGCTGTAAGCTCTATGTGCATTTATATATAGGGTAATAGTATATTCCTTTTTGTAATGAAATATCTCATACAAGTACTGATTTTTAATTATGTTCCCCCCTTGTGTTTTTCATAGCCATCCGCACTTGATAACTTGGTAACTAGGATGAATCAGAGACTAAAACACAGACGTGATAAAATCATCAGCCATTGCATGCAACAGGTTGAAGCTATTTTGGATGCATTAGACAAGGAAATAATATCTGAGTTTCACACAGAAATAGTCAAGTTGACAGCTGGAAATGGCTTAGCTAGCACATCTCAACCAGTTGAAGCAAGTCGCAAAAGGGACCAAAGCGATGTAATTTTTGCAGCTGGCGGCACTGTTACCCATGATGCTGAGCAGGGAGAGAGTGATAAGAAAACAGTGGGCCAAAAGCAATTGATTCTTCTACGTCCCAAAAGAGTGTTGCACATGACCACCAATCAATTTCTAAAATTATTGCTATTGCTGCCTCTGCTGCCCATGATGCTTCTCAAATCGTGCATATGTGAGAGAAATCTACTGAACAAGGCATGAGAGCAGCTTGCTGTGGTAATGGGGCTGAGAAAGACGAAGGTCGACGGGCTACTAGTGATGCCAATCACACTCCAACAGAAGAGCAATTCCCTAGAGCGTCCATGATGGATTCTATGACAAACGATACTAGTAAGTATCAAAATGTGTGTTTTTCCCTACATTCTTGAGACACTTTTTTTCATAATTGATATTTTCATTTTTTTTACAGCAATTGATACAGTGGAGATAGCTCAGATGCTTGATACTATTGTAATAGGTGATTCATCACAGGGATCTCGTCCTGCTATCATCACGGTCCCTCAACTGATCGAACCGATCCCAGATGGCGAGTGCTTCCCAGACCCTGGCACGGTGCCTCCTGCAACTAAGCACAGGGCTAAAAGGTGTAAGTCTAGCCATACAAGTGTCGAGGCCATAACACAATTTGGGAAGGGGAAGCAGGTACAAGACCAATTCACCCTTAAACTGTTCTAGGATCATGTTCTAAGGACAATCAAAGGCAAAGGCGATGCGGTTAAGGTATCGATAGATGGAGCATATGTCACTGAGGGGGAGTTCCAGTCTGTGCTGAAATACTCCGATGAGGTGGACTCAAATTTCATGTGGGTATGCTGTAAAGCTATGATGGCTGACTGGGATTCAAAAACAAGATAATCGTGGAGCCAGTTGCTGTTGTAAGTTTCTTTTATTTCTGTCCTGTTCTTCATTTTTGAATTTATCTTTTAGTGCTGAGGACTAGTCTATAACTTTTGTTTTTTCACCAATTAACAGAATCAGTTGATTAAGCCAATTGAAACCTGCAAACTTAAAACGGTCAGATCCAAATTTTCAAAGGTCAAGATTGAAGAACTAGACCAGGTATGCTTTACATTCACTCTCTATTTCTTTTTCTGTTTTTTGGCACCATCATGGCTGATCCGAATGCGTTTTCTGTGGGTGTGTGTACGGTGGTGGGGGGGGGGTGTTTTCCCTAGATGTATTTACCGATTGTGGAGAACCACCATTGGTTCTTGATTGTGATCATCATGTCCACTAAGAGAGTACAAATATATGACTCCATACGGAACCCAGCAGAAAGCAAGGAGAATCACAACAATCTATGGTACAATGTGGTAAGCGAGGGCAGTGCCATCACTCTTTCTTTTTCTTTTTTTTCTAAACTGCTACATGCATCCGTTTCTTTTCTAAACTTTTTCTGAATTTTTACAGAGTAGCAATCTTCAGCTCATGATCGACATGCAGAGGCGGGTTGAAGGGAAGGACCAATTCGGATTTACTATTTTCCCAGTTAGTTACCCTGAATCGCCTTATCAAGATAACATGTATGCACACACCTATTCCTTACAAGTTGGTCAATTATCAGTGTGATTCCTTATTTGATTTTCCTCTGTGCCTTTATTTTTATGATTTTTTACCCCCGTGCGCAGACATGATTGCGGTTTTTGTGTCCTGAGGATGCTTGAGTGTCACAACAGCAGATCTCTCATTGGATATCACACAGTATTGCTTGAATTTTTATTTTTACAAGGTGATTATCTTTCTTTTCAAGAGAATGAATTTTTTGCTTCATTTTTGTCAACCATGTAGGACTACATGAGAGAATATCGCAGAGAGCTATGCAAAAGGGGGTTGTATCATCGCTTCAATGACTTACATCCAAACCGCAGTTTCTAAGCTTCTCAACCAGTGTCGGTTTTATGCTTAGGCCATTTTTGT
>BDMV01000009.1:30499611-30596494 GCA_008326285.1 Oryza officinalis | reverse complement strand
CCAACATATGTAACAAGAGTTCTAACTGTGTATGTCAAGCATTTCATGGACAACTTATCAATAGTTTACCTGTAATCTATTGCACCTCTGTACCACTAGCTTCAGCACTTTTTTCTGACTTCTTTCTTTTTTTTCCCTCACCTGAATTATTGTTACCATCAAGAACAGATTTTAGCCTAGTTGATTTTCTTGGCCTACCCCTTCAAACTTTTTTTAGGATCTTGCAGCGTCTTGATGTTACTCTCATTCACATATTTTCCCTGGCCGTCATCTCTATCCTTAGACTGGGCCTTCTCAGCATGTTGTCCTCCCATTGGTGTCAAGTTCATCGATGCAAGTTTTTCTGCCAAATCTTGTACTGTTTTGATTGCAAGATCATATCCTTCTTTTGTCTTGCATGCTTCGCTTGCAACTGAAACTGATTTCTTGTAAACTCTAATATACCCCATCTTTCTTGTTGATACTTCATCGACATCATGCGGCACAAGTGGGATTGAAGTGCTTTCAGTTCCATCGAGTGTCCAACGATTAAGCAAGTATTTTTCTGGCAATATATAGATACTTAGTTGCGTCATGACTTTCAAAATTTGGCCACAGAGCAGGCCATCTCTCTCAAACTTCTTGCAAACACAATGGAATGTCTGATCAGCCAAATTCACTAGAACTAGGAACCTTTTGCTGTTTTCTGGCAATATTTTCCTCACATAATATGATCCTGGTTCTGACTCACAGTCCACCGTGTACATGGTTGTCCTCTCGAAGGCGTCTTTGAACTTCTCAAAAATCGCGGGCTCCGTCTGCACAGTAACAAACCTCTGTTGGTCATCCCTGTCCAAACAAGATTGCACAAGCTTTTCATATTGCGAGATGAAGTTTCAGATAGACTCCCTTGGGTGTACGAAGTCTTTGAAAAGAGAATTTATCCCCTCACTACGTTGGGTTGTGCTCATGAAGGGAAAGAAATAGTCCATGAAGTAGCACGGAACCCACTTCTCTTTGGTGTCAAATAAGTGCTGCAAGTACATGTTCCCCTCCAAGCCATGCTTAACAACGATCGCTTGCCAACTTGTTTGCAAACTCATCAGGTGTCAATGAACAATCAACACATTCTTGCATATCAGTTTTAAATCCTTCTATTTCGCTCAACAACCCTCCTAGTTTGAGGCTTGCATTTCTCTGCACATGCCACATGCAGCGCCTGTGAATTGTGTCTTTTAGCACTTTCTCAATTGTGCTTTCCATAGCTTTGTCCTGGTTTGTCATGATACACTTCGGTGCTTTCCCATCCATGGCGTTCAAGAATGTCTCAAACACCCACTCGAATGTCTGCACTGTCTCATCCTTTAGGAACGCACATCCAAAAAGGATGGTTTTACCATGATTGCTGATGCTAATAATAGGTGCAAAAGGAAGATTGTATCTGTTTGTACAATAAGTGGTGTCAAATACAATACAATCGCCAAACTTCTTGTATGCCTCTCTTGAAGCTCCATCCACCCAGAACAAGCTGGCAACAGTACCATCATCGACCAGTTCCATGATGTAGAAAAATGACGGGTCATCAGCTTGGAGCTCCTGGAAATACCTGATTGTTGCTGCCATGTCCCCACTCTCTGTATGCTTCCTCATTGACGTCCGAAGGTTGCTGACATCCTTCTTTGTGAAGGGTACATTCCGCAAAGTACCATGCAAATCTGCCAAGATGGACATAACTCTGCGCGTGGGGATGTTGTTCTTCTGTAGCAGCTCAATCAGATCATAGTCCTCCGATATGTTTCTATGAGACTGCAAGAACCTGACTTCATTTTGGTCCATGGGAGGGTGATTATGCTCTAGATCAGCAATAGTGACAATCCATTTGTCGTTATGTTTGACAACTACCATCCGAGCTTTACAATCTGTTCTCCGCAACTTGTTAGTTTTTCTTGATCCACCGCTAGAGCTGCTCGATGTTGAAGCTTTAGGTTCCCTGGTTGTACGCTCTGAATGACAAGCAAATTCATACCTGTTGTACTCTTTCATGACCTGACTTTTCTTGTTGCTCGAGACCTTTGTGCCAAAACCCCAATCTTTTGCATATTGATTATAGTAGTCCTGAGCTTCCTTATGTGAGAAAAATTCCATGCCAACAAAGGGTCTTGCTAGCTGTTGCTTGTGAATACCATCCATTTCTGCACCACATAGGGACAAGTCATGCATATTATCTGTTCTATCCACTTCTATATCATCTGGGTCACGTCCAGCTCCAACAAGGGCCACTTTTAACATCTCTATTTCAGCACTTAACTCATCCGACAGTAACTCATCTGCTATTGCTGTCACAACTGACTCACTAGCCACAGACACACTAGCAGAACGTGTACACAAAGGGGATTCACTCGGGGGGGGGGGGCATCACTTTTTTTTATTCTCCCTAGAGCATCAAAAAGAAATCACACAAACAGCAACAAAATAGGGAGCAATGTACCATCAAACATTTCATCGAACACATTGCATGCTCAAAATAGCTATAACAGAGAAGTGGCTTTAGAATTCTTACACAGGGTGGTCGGCGTTGGAACGCAAGCTGATGTTGAGCTCACAGAGCACTGGTTGCAGAATCAATTGAGGAGGCAGGAGCAGAGGAGAGGCGCTTGTGCCGGCGGAATCAACCGAGGAAGCGCGCGATTCCGAGGAGGATTTGCCGGGATGCGGAGGAACCGGCGGACGACGCTCACGCCGACGGAAGGAAGCGAGGAGGCGCGTGATTCCGAGAAGTTTCGCCGGGATGCGGAGGAGCCGGCGGACGATGCTCGTGCCGGCGGAAGGAAGCGAGGAATCGCGAGCGAAGGCGCGCGATTTTGAGGAGGTTTCGCTAGGATGCGCACAAACCGGCGGGTGGTGAGCACTGGTCGTTCTCCTTTTGTTGCAACGCGCGCGGGTGGCGATCAGGGTTTGAAAAACCGGCGGTAACCGCGCGGTTACCGCGGTTACCGCCCGTACCGCGGTGGTACGGTAACACGTACCGCGCGGTACGGTTTGCCGAATTTCATCCGAATTCAAAAATTCAAAAAAAAAAGAAAAAAAATCAAAAAAAATGGTAACGGTAGTGCTTGATTTGTAGTGTTTTATGGTGAAGAAATTTCTCGAAAAAGAGCAATATTTATTCAAATTTGAGAGCAGAACGGATGAAAAACTTGAAAATTGGAAAAAGAAAAAAAAATGGGCCGGCCCGATACTGTGCACACGGCCCATTGAGGCCCAACCGAGCGGACCCTAACCCTAACCCCATCTCTAGCGTCCCCCCGTGCGCTCCATCTATGCTCTCTCGCTCCCTCTCTGTCCAACGCCCCGGCGACGGCAGACGCGCCCCAGATCCGCCGCCACCGCGCCGGCGAGCGACGATACCGCGCGGTAGGGCGCGGTACGACACGGTAACCGCCGACGCCAGCGCGCCCACGGTATGTCCTCCGGTACCGCTCGGTATTCCGCGGTAACCGCGCGGTTTGCTCGATTTATCGCGCGGTTTTGCGAGGTTGCCGTGGCTTTAGGGTTTAGGTTCAGGGGGCTGTAGGGCACGGTAACCGCTCGATACCGCGCGGTAACCGCGCCGAAACCGTGGTTACCGTGAGCAAGTTGGCGGTAAACCGTAGCTAGGAATTTTTGTAATTTTGATTTCGCAATGCAATTGTCTTGCTTGTTTGTTATCACTACAAATGATGAATCACTCAGAAAAAAAGTAAAAGTAGTGGAATGATAGTAAAATAAGTCCATAACAAAACGTAGCGTACATGTGCGAGCGTAATTTGTAATTGAGTGTAATTTGGATTTCATATGCAACTATGTGTAAGTCTATGTGTAAGTAGAATTTGTATATGTATGGCATTAGTGAAATAGAAATGCGGCCTTGGTGATTTAATTTCTAATACTATACTTTTCGCATATGTTACATACAGGGTGGATATGGCAGATAGTAGGGACCCAGTGTGGGAGCACGGGGAGAGCATGGCACCTGGATGGCGTTGTAAGTATTGTAATCAGAGAAAGGGCGGTGGTGGAGCAACTCGCCTTAAAATTCATTTGGCTGGAAAAGGGAAGGGGGTTACGTATTGCAATTCAGTGCCTCCAGATGTTCGCGAATTCTTCAGGCGCGAGTTGGACAGGATAAAAGATGCAGGTGATACTCGTCAGAGTGAGAGGGCAAGAAGGGTTGAAGCGGCTGGGGTCAACTATTATGACCTAACAGGTGATGCCGACGAGGAGGAACAAATGGAAGCAGCCATGGAAGCCTCACGGCAAGAGGCGAGTTTTAGGAGGGGTGTGGAGCAACGAGGTGGCACTTATGAGCATGGCGGTGGCAGTGGATCCGCTCAGTCCGAGGCACGGAAAGGAAGAAGCAATCCAATTGCCAGTTTGTTGCGAAGGGCTACATCTCACAGGGAGTCACCTTCTGTGAGAGATTACAATCTAGCATCTGCCAAGTCTCCTGTGCAGACACGCATCGATACGGGATTCTTTACAAAGAAGGGAAGGCAAGCTAGGGAGGCCATTGGTGAGTCCTGGGCAAAGTTCTTCTACACCTCGGGTATTCCTGCAAGAAATGCTGATAATCCATACTTTGTCAGCGCCGTTCGAGAAACACAGAAGTGGGGTAAGTATGCATTTCATATGAATTTACATTGTTCTAACCGTTCGCACACTAATTATTTGTATTTGTACATTGTAGGTGAAAACATACCTTCTCCAAGCGGTACGGAGATTCATGGGAAGTACCTTGATGCTACGGAGAAGGACGTCAAGAAGCAATTCGACAGGTTCAAGCGTGATTGGAATGAGTACGGTGTTACTCTAATGTGTGATTCTTGGACAGGACCGACGGGTATGGCGGTCATCAACTTTTTGATATATTGCAATGGAATCATGTTTTTCCACAACTCCGTTGATGCCACCGGCCATAGCCAAGATGCTAACTTCGTACGGAAGGTAACTACGTTCCATCAACACTTTAGTCTCATTTGATAACATCAACTGTAGTGTTTGAGGTCTTGTTTTATTTTGTGTTTGACCCATGCAGGAGATAAGAAAAGTGGTTCGCGAATTAGGCCCCCAACATGTCGTTCAGATTATCGCTGACAATGGGTCTAACTACAAGAAGGCCTGCAGACTGCTACGGCAAGAGTATCCAACAATTGTGTGGCAACCTTGTGTGGCGCACACAATTAACTTGATGCTTAAGGAGGTTGGAAAAATGCCGGACCATGAAATGGTGATTGAGAGTGCAAGGAAAATTTGCAGATGGCTATACAACCATTCCAAGCTGCATGCCATGATGGTGTCTGCTATAGGTGGTGAACTGGTTAAGTGGAATGCTACACGGTTCAGCACAAACTACATGTTCCTTCAGAGCTTCCTTAGGAGGCAAGATCAGTTCATGCAGTGGATGGCTTCTTCTGGGTTCATGCAAAGCAAATTCAGTGGCACAATGGATGGCAGGTATGCGCACGCATGCCTATCTAGCATGTCTTGGTGGGAGAACTTACAATCCGTGGTCAACTCAGTCCAGCCGATTTACTCCTTCCTTCGGTTTGCTGATGAGGACAAGAACCCCAATTTGAGTGAGGTTCTTCTGAGATACCAGTTGTTGAGAATGGAGTATGACAGTCTCTTTGCGAGTGAAAGAGATAAATTCGAAGCATACATGGAAATTGTCAATAGGAGAATGCACGACCTCACCAATCAAACTCTAATCAATGCCAGTGAGTAACCAACATTACATAATGAAAAAATTGGTATTGTATGACTCTCATCGATCTTGTTTCATGATTTGTAGGTGCGGCATTAAACCCTATGACTCACTACCAATACTCACCAAGTGCCAGCGTCTTCCAAGACCTCCGTCAGGCCTTTGAGTGGATGACGGACATCGATACAGCCGCCGCCGCTTTGCTGGAGGTTGAGATGTATCGCCGTAAGACTGGTGAATTTGGGAGGGCCCTTGCAAGAAAGATGGCAACTGATGGAAAAACTTCCCCTGGTATGTCTTTAATCATTTGCACATGGATTGTGTCTTCATGCTTCTACACGTATTCAGTGTTGTAAATTGACATGAAAATTGGCATGTGCAGCACAATGGTGGTCTATGTTTGCCTCAGACACGCCGAATTTGAAGAGGCTTGCGTTGCGCATGGTTGGTCAATGTTGCTCTTCAAGTGGATGTGAACGCAACTGGAGCACATTCGCATTCGTGCATACCAAGGTCCGTAATAAACTTACCCACAAGAAGCTCAACAAACTAGTTTATGTGAACTACAACCTTCGCCTGCGAATTCAGCAAGCAAATGCCCAAGTTAGGAAGGATGGCGACGATCCCCTTCAGAGACTAGCGGACCTATCATTCTATGAAACTAACAATCAGATTAAAGAATGGATGGATAATGCTCGGTCCAATGCCAACCCAGAACTAGATGAAGACTCAACTGAAAGTGACGCCCCCGTGCCTAGTCCACTTGTAGCCAACCTAGTGGACTTGACTGACCTGCGCAGAACCACGGGAGCTTCTACTATTGCAGAGTGGGCTGATGTGAATATAGCTGACACTCATATTGGAAAAAGGAAGACTCGGCAGCCACCAAAAGGACCTACATCCAAAAGAGCTAAGGGCAAAGGTCCACAGTCTCGCAATGTTGATAGCGATGAAGAGACTGAAGATAGCCCAGACTACCAAGAGTCCAATGATAGTAGCTCAAGAACTGATACAGATGATGGAGACGATGGTGGTGAAGGAGGAGAAGGAACCACTGAAGTGCCTTCTGGGGGTCACCACAGCCCTATTCAATTCACTGGTGCAATCTGCTTCATTTTCTATCTAGACCTTTACCATGCATTTCACTATTGATTAATTTTCTTCTTACAATTTCATTTGCAGGTGAGGCCGACTTCACTCACGCGACTCAGGACCGTGATCACGGTGCTCCAAGCTCTCAACGAACTACCGTTTCACCGAGTGACCAACAACAACGACAACATCTTGATATACCACAGGATAGCTACAGCTCATTCAGTGCCTCTAGCATTGAAAGTGGCTATCCAAGGTATGCGTATAATCGTCCCCAACCTTCTGATTATCCCCCTCCTACATGGGTGTACGAGTGGCAAGAGCCCCAGTGGTACGCTCAATTGTATGCTCAATGGCAAACAACAGCATCATGGACAGGTCAAAGTTGGGAGGAATACAAGGCAGGGTTGCTACAGTCGCATGGCTTGATGCTCATGTCCACAGAGGAGTACAACATGGCATATAATCAGTGGAACTTATAACTGGCTCTATGTTGGTACGTCCTTCTCTATTTCCTTTCATCGTCCAACAAAACTTCTATTTTCATATTGCTTGTCATATGAACTATCATATTGTGGATGTTATATTGTGGACTGTATTGTGAACTATATATTGTCGACTGTATTCATTTCACTTGTGAACTCTATATTGTGGACGTCTTGACATGTGAACATGTGGACACCTTGTACGATATCTTCAGATTATTGATTGTTGTTGTCGAAATATTATGTTATGAATTGTTCAATTGATTTTAAGTCCGTAATATAGCAAAGATCATGCCAAAATTTTTTATTTTATACCCACATGTATTGTTCAATTGATTTCAACTCCGTAATATAGAAAATATCATGCCAAAATTTTTTATTGTATACCCACAAATATCCTACATTTTTTAATTAATATCCCAAATTTCTATAAATTTTTAAGTGTTTTTTCTATTTTTTTAATTTTTTTTTATTTTGTTCTTCATTTGCTCCAACATTGCGCGGTAACCGCGCCAAACCGCGCGGTTACCGCGGCATACCGCACGGTAACCGCGTCTCGTACCGCGGTTTCGAATTCAAAAATTTTAAAAACGAATTTGTCGCGGTTTTTGGCGGTTACCGCGGTAACCGCCGTACCGCCGGGTGGCGGTAACCGTGCCCCCGGCGGTTTTTCAAACCCTGGTGGCGATACCGTATCGGTTTCAGAATCATCTCTTTTTGAACGGGATTCCGGTAAATAGCGGCCCCCAAAAGAAATTATTGTTTTTAACTAGAAAGAGAAGATGGATAGATGCAGCCAAAAACAAAGGGAAAACTTAATTAAGGAGATTGCAAACGAAATATCCAATCTAATCTAACACTAATATTAACACAGGTAAGATCGAGCTGCGACTTACGATAGCGCGCGAAGAGGCCATAGTACTAAAGTGGAGATTGGTTGGTGTCGATGCAGCAGCCAAATCACTTACGATAGCGCGCGAAGAGGCCATAGTACTAGAGTGGAGATTGGTTGGTGTTGATGCAGCAGGCAAATCAAATACATCTAGGTTCCTTCAGCTTCACATTGAACAAGATATAGTCGACCTTAATCAGATCAGATCAAAATCGGCTCTGCTTCCCCTTCTGATTCCGAACCCAATCCCTGCTTGGGTGGGGTGGGTGAGGAATATTCCTTTCCTCCCTTCTTTTGTTGACAGCTTGAGCTTCAGCTCCAGCTCGTGATCCTCCCATGGCCATGGCGAATAGGTGGCAGCTGCAGCGCTCTCTCAATCCCTCTCTCTGATAATGGCGTATTAGAGTAATAGAAGTATATATATACTCCCTCCGTGCTAAAATGTAGCAATCTAAAATGAATTAGATCTATCCTAGAATCAAATACATAGTCCTATAATAAAATTACACCCTCCTAGGTCGCTACATTTTCAAACGGAGAGTAACTTCCATCCTCCACATCAACTGGCTGGGTTTCGATTCAGCAGTTCGGTTGAGATTTTGGGTGGCGTGAAAATTGATGGGGGTAAATGGCACATAATTAAATATTAACTATTATAAATTTTAAAAAATAAATTTATTTGATTTTTTAAAAGAAACTTCCGTCCTTGTGGATAACGAGATAATAATAGCTCAGCCAAGAAGCTAATCCGAACGCAGCATAAAGATATATACAACCATATTTGTGTCTTAAATGTGTCAAAATAAATACAAAGCAAACTCACAGGTATATATACTTATGATGTACGTCTGTAATGATGACGTGTGTGCGCACGCATCATTCATACAATCACAAGAAATTGCTAAAGGAGGTGCATATTAGAATATTAAATTGTAGTTTTCTGAACTTGTTATCATTCTTATCGTTCCTTATCTGGCTAAAAGCCATATAGCAGGTAACCAGCCAACAGCTATGCTTGACAGCAAGAGATGCTTCAGATCACAGAAAGCTCGTGTGACTTGTTCATTGTTCTCTGTAACATTGTTCAAAGCAAGGGAAACAATACATTACAACCAAAAAGCATATCAACAGAATGCCACAAATGTCAAGCTTGCAATTGCCTACAAGTTCATTGGGAACTGGGAAGACCTTCATGCCAAAGTATAGCGTCACCTTTGACAAATTGGGCTACCTTCATCCCAAAATACAAGGGATTTTGATTGAATGAAACACACCATCCAACTAAAATCCCTTATATTTTATTTAGGATGAAGAAAGTATATATGATTTTGAGTGCATCCATGAGATGTCCTGCATATTCCAATTTCTTATGCTCTCGTGATGTTTCCAAGAAACTATGTTGTGTCGTGCGAAGCAAGGAATTCAAGTTCGTAAAACTGACCAGCCAACTTTTGCATTTCATTGCTTGTGGTAGTAAGCTTGCCAAATGATTTTGCCTAGGTGTCTGTGAAGAAAAAAAAGGACAGCCATAATTAAGATGTAAAAAGGATTCGACACAACTAAGTTATAAATAGAAAACACTCATACAAATAGTAGGCTAACAAAGTGAAAACTCACCAAATTGAACAGGGAATGGTTGACAAAAATTTGGATTCCAAGCAAAGACGAGCTAGCTTGCTGACACTGCCAGTGCCCTTGCTTGTACATCGGAAGGATGGCGTACATAATGCAAGTCTGGATGAATAGTTGACTCAGGTCGTCTATGATCCAGCACGTCAAGACTTGCCAGCCAGCACAAAAGAACAGTTGTAAGCCACTGATGAGTTTCCTGGAAAAATCCCTTCTACGACCATAAGGAAAATCCAGCAGAAGATCCAGAGCAACATCAACATATAAAACACACACACACTCATGCTTCATGGCCATTTCTTGCACCAGAACAAAAATAATACAATATTTACATTGATGCAGTGTAATGCGCATGCACACGGCCACATGAAGTGAGAAAAAAAAATCACATTGAAAGAATGTTCTACATTCTCATCCACATTCATGCCAGTTACAATTGTACATGTGCAATCAGTTTGGGGGGGGGGGGGACCCACCTGAAAGCTCAGGGCTAAGTTTGGTAAAGACCACAAAAGATGAACGCGTGAAGTAGGCTTTGTGCCTTCTTAGTTTGCTCAGGATCCCCACATATAATAACCGATGCATTTGCATCCCCAGGTTTTGGATGATGGACAGTAATTGTGGCACCTGACATCTGAAAGGTAAACATTAACTCCCAGCGTTAGAACCGTCACAATAACAAAGATGATGCGAGGGATCTTGGTATGGCAAGACATCTAGTACAATCATTGGTTGAGGTACAATCAGCTTTTGTATATAGCACCAAATCAATATAGAAAATTCCAAGAACAAATGAAGATATATAGTTTATGAATTGTCCTAGCACCCTTCGATATTTCAACTTCAAGGACAAAATTTTTAAGATACAAAAAGACAAGTTTGCTATGAATAATTATTTTTTCACTTTTCTTTTTAATTTATCATTTGATCGCCTTTTCTCTTCTTTTTAGCCTTAAAAACAGAGTGAATTTGAAATAGGTCTAGTGAAGAAGAATGTTTTACATGTTCTTTTAATTTTCATTTCATTTCTGGTACCAGTAAATATGGCATGATAGTGATTGTTGTACAGGCTGTATGCATGGACTTTGTTCTAGAGAAAAAGACAAGGCAACAAGTTGATAAGGGCTTCCACTCCATGATAACAAGTACAAAAACTGGCATATCCTTTGCAGCACTGGTGAGGGCAAGGCAACAAGGGAAGTTAGATGAATGCTGAAAACTAATAAAGCAGAGAGCAAGTACCTTCTTTATCTCAGAAAGGTCACTGCCATTGGCTCCACAAATAAAACCTATGTACTTGCGGGGAATAATCACTTCAGTTGCATTAGATGGTGTAGCCACTTGATTTGTTCTGTTGAGAAGAGTAAGTCAAAACACTGTCCTAAGTAAGCTTCTTTAGAAAGGAGAATTTGCCATTTAGTTTTGTTTTTCAAAATGGGTTGCATTGCTAGAAGAGAACTATATATGCTTCGATTCAATCCTTTGCTTTCCACACAAGTTCTCATGCATATACTTTTCAAAGTCTTTTAGCCCCTTAAAGATTAACAGAATGAGAAATTGAGAATACTTCCTTTAGTGAAAGGTCAAAGAGAAAGAAACACCACCAGATGGAAATTAACTTACCCTGCCACTGCTCCCTTTCTGAAATCTGCAGGTGGTACTGTCTCAGGCATATTTCTTGGAGCTTCACTATTTGGTGCCTGCACAAGATCAGGGACTTTATTCTAAGCCTAAGCCTACAACACCTAAATCAACAAGAGAAGTGGTGTGCAAACTTAGAGTTTTACAGTTTTCTAATAAAACTTTGGTGGCAAGGCAGACCCAGGTCCTAGACTTTGATGTATTTTTTTACGACAAATGGGCTTCGATCTTTTTATGATGCTAAGTTAACTGTGAGCCAAAATAGGCTGAGCTACCTCAGACCTTAGCCCAGTCCTGGACCCACCCCTGCTGGCAAGCATCCTAGTGCTTGTCAGCAGGACCCCAATGTCAGTGGAAATTCATGAAAGAGACCACTGTGCACTGCACACCCAGCAAAAATGCTGAAGAACTTATGCCTAATTCCAAACTGCATTTCCCATATATGTGTTTCCTACATTCTCGAATAAACACATAGTAAGTTACCTCAGGAGCCCAGGCTCTTGGTGATGGCTGGTCCAGAAAAGGTCGAGGACCACCTCCTTGTTCACAACCATATGAGTAGGGCATCCTGTCAGCACCCATGTGCTCCATCGAATGAGGGGGAGGTGGTCGATGATCGACCATATCAAAAGGACCCATAGGACGATCAGCTCTGAAAGAAGGCATAGGATATGGAGGCATGCCTCCAGTGGGATGCGGTGGTGCTGGTTCTTGTCTTGGGTGGTGAGGTGGAGCGTTTCCACCAGGTGGATATGGGGGCATGCCTCCACCTGGATGTGGCTTCATGGGAATGATGACATCTCTAATCCTTCCAGTGATATGAAGCAATGCATCCTGAATGGATTGAAAGCTACCTGTGACCTGTAAGAAGAAACTCCATAAGTTACATTTTAACACCTGGTCAGCAATTGTCAAGGGAATAAGAATAACACAGCTATGAATAACCTATGTAAACTTTCTTAAAAGGAAGATTCAATGGAAGCCACTTGAAAGAGTTGATTAATTGAGATAAACTGTGGATCATTTTCAAATGGATCACTTGTGATGCAAAACAGGTTGGCAAAAATTACCGCAAAAGAGTTACAGCATATGCCACAGAGTAAACAATTCTGCTTTCTTAAATTTAACAGGACAAAGATACTCTGTAGTTTGCTTCTTTGAATACGTATAAAGTAGTTCACTCGGAAATCTTTTTCAAGAGCATATGTTTTGCATACTTGACATTTCCCAACATACTTGAATTGATCACACATTCACAGTATCACACTGAAGTCTAAAGACCTTATGCTCTTAGCTATTACTAGTAAACAAAGTTCACCTCAACACTGAACCTTCGGTGCCTTGGAAAATATAGCAGAACAGAAGTCCAGTCAACGTGATTCAGTAAGGTGAGACCCTTTAGAGTAGTGTTGATACTTTACATTAACCAACACTTGTATCGAACTTTAAATTTTTGCTACAAGACCACAATTAAAGCGAAGAACACACTATAACTAGGTGCTATTAGTAGCTTCTATGCATAATGATGAAAATTTCGAATGGACATGTAAACTTAGAGATCACTGCAGCACACATAAAACATGAACTTATTACTGAAAGTTCATAGCATACACAAGAACATAAAATGGAGTGGTTCATTACTATAACATTAAATACCTGAACTAGCTCATCATTTCGTTGTGCACATCTTGGAATTTGTTCATTCCCGAAAATTCGGATACCAGCTCCTGTTATTTTTCTCATTTCAGAGATGATAGAACCACCTTTGCCTAGTAAGCAACCGATATGCTGTGATGGTACAAGAAGTCTTGCAGTTACAGCAGAACTTTTATCCATCGATGACTCCGAGATTCTAGAATGCACCCGAAGTACTGCGTCCTGAGCTGGCGAATGCATCATCTCAGAATTCTGTAACAAATAAGATTAAACCCATCAAAAATAACTCCAGACAACTGAAAATCTAAGGACAAAATTAATCGCATATTTCCCATCATTGTTGGCAGGACACCGTGGCTGCAATCAACTAGACATGCATGCACATGACATGCCAATGTTTACAGATGCACAGATCTATATTGTACGTTGAGAAAATAAAATTCACTCTCCCTGCATAAGGATTTTAATCACTTGAAAGTAAATGGATACTTTTATTTATAGGTTCAGAGACACACCTCATGTGCAGATATCACAATTACACGTTCTTCTGAATCAGAATTAGGCTCTATAATCTTAATTGAAGCACCAGTTTCACTTTGTAATGCGCGAATAGTTGAACCACCTTTTCCGATTATGCTCCCCACCATTTCATTGAGACATATCATCCTGAAAACTATCTCTTGTTCAACAAAGAATCTAGGACCGGGGGCAGCCATACTACTTGAATAATTCCTTGCATGATAATCAGGCATGGATGGTGGTAAATAGCCTCTTTGAGAATGAGGATCTATGCCAACTGGGCCAGGAGGCCCAAATGATCTTCCAGTTGGAAAGTTGCTTGCATCTGGCCTAGGGTTATCTTGAAGGCAGGTTGTAACTAATAATAATGCTTTCCTTACTGCAGAAAAGTTCCCACTTATCTAACAGGAAAAGGTTACCATGTCAGAATGACCTGAATTTTAATAGGTATCCAAGTTAAAGAAGAAACATGCCCATCTTGAGCATTCCAAACTATAAAGCCATCAGTAATGCAACACTTAAGTATAAGGGAAAGGTAAAAGGAACTATTATAACATAATTTTAGTATATTTAGAACTGGAACATTATGATTTCCTAGAACTACATAATCAGAGATGTGGGATTTACTCATAATGAATTTGACCTCTATGACTCTGCAAAAAAAATAGCCAACCTTTAATTACAGTTTCTCTACAAACTCCTTATCAATAAAACACTATTGTACTAGATGATATGAAAGACATCACCCTTATGTTCTCAATTGCTCAATTGCAATAAGAGCCAATTATAAAGTATAAATCAGGCAATATAGCTCATTTGGAACTACTGTTCATAATGGATTATAAAGGGCGGGATTGGGAAATGGAAATGAATGGAAGGTTGGGATGAAATGAGGTGAGATGAATGGATGGCTAAGATTAAAAGTTATATTTCGAGGGTGGGATAACATTTCCCTAACCCATTTTCCAAACATGCCCAAAATCGCCTTTTCATTAGTTTGCATAGTACAATACACTGCTCGAGCACCCATTCTGGTCCATAATAAACTCAAGAAGCATAAACAATTTTAGCAGTTTTGCAAGCAACTAAGGCACACGATTCACCTCATTATAAGTTTCTAGCTAACTGATAAACACGCCGGCGCTCCGAAAAATTGTGATGAATAATCCACCCACGCCATGTGAGGAGGCTGATTTTGGCACAAAAAATCTGGGAGCTGAGTTCAGATGCGTACATGGATAAGCTCGTCCACCGGCGCAGCCCAGGGAGGAAGCTGATCCCTGTTCCGGAACACCCTGATCTGCGCGCCGCTCTCCTGCCGCATCCTCTCCACCGTCTTCCCTCCCTTCCCCAGCACGCACCCGACCTGCCCGCTGGCCGCCAGCATCCGGCAGCCCACCACGCCGGGCACCTCCCTCTCCTCCTCCCCCCCGACCCCGGCGGCCTCGTCGCCCCCGACCCTGTGCCCCACGACCCGCTCCCACGCCCTCACGGCCACGGCGGGGGCGTCCGGCCCGGAGATGGAGAGCACGGCCTCGTCGCCGACGGGGGGGTGGTCCACGTGGAGGTCCCGCGACGCGCGGAGCGCGGCGGCGCGGCTGGAGGGGCAGAGGATGCGGAGCGTGGTGGTGAGGCGCTTGGGGGCAGAAGGGGAGGATGTCGAGGAAGAGGCCGGAGCCGCCGCCGTGGCGGCGCCGCCAGCGCCGGCGGCGGCGGAGGCGGACTTGGGGGAGATTTCCATGGGGGTGTGGACGGTTGAGTTAAAACCCTACAGCTTAGCTAACGGAGAAAAACCGCTGACCTCTGCAGTTTTACCGCAAGTCTTGGCAACGGGCCGGGTCGGGGCCGGGTTGGGCTAGAACGCCAACCCGGACGGGCCCCGAACCCCGGGTCGAGCCCCTTAGGACTTGGAATATTTATATCTACCAGAAAAACTGCCCGTACGTTACAACACGAAAAAAAGACGAGAAAATTAAGAAAAAATTGAGAAAGATTTACATTATGTAATTAACTAAAATACAAATTTTTCGAAATACTTGGGTATTTCTAAGTAGGTAGGTGTAGAATTAAATTAATTTATAAGTAAGGTAAAGTAAGTACGAGAAATAAAATTACATGGCTGGATTTAATTTTTGTTAATTTAACCATGATTAATTACACTGTTTGAAATTTTCTCGGAATTTTCAGAGGTCAATTACTAATTTTAATAATACAAACATCATTTCAATATTTATTTAAATAAAAACCCTCCTTTCTCTTTGGGCCATTTTCAACCCATTTTCTTCCTCAACCCGCAACTCCTTCTCCTCTCCTTCATCTCAACCCGCAAGCGCAGGTTCGACACAGCAAGCAACAGAAAGTCCCCTGCCGACCTACTTTCCTCCCTTCTCCTCTCCTCCACTTCAGCCTGCAAGTGCACGTTCAGCCCAGCAAGAAACCGAAAGTCTAATTGGCCTTTCTACGGACGAAAATTAGGGATGAATGAAAAGTTATTGATTTTTTAAGTAATTAAGATTTGTCACTATTAGAGCTGGCAATTAACGATTTGCCATTTGAACCTACATGTAATATACACATAAGGATTCACATGTCATTGATACATGAGTGGTAAAGGAGGGACTATATGAAGGGTGGATTGCTCATTCTGCGCAAATCCATATCTATACCTAATTGATTAAAAAATGCGTAAGGCTTACAAACCGAGTCCTTCCTTCCCTCCCTCCCGCATGCCTCCGCTTCTGCCTCCCTCCCGGTGCCCCTATCTCTTTCGTCTGTCCTTCCCTCCCTCTTGCACGCCTTCGCTTTCACCTCCTTCTCTCCCTCCCGGCACCCTCATCTATTTTGTTTTTCCCTTCCTCCCTCTCACGCGCCTCCCCTTCCGCCTCCTCCCTCCCTCCCAGTGCCCTCCTTCCCAACACCCCACACCTCTTCCTCGCTGCACGCACTCCCTCGCCCCCTGTGGCCCTTTTTCTCCCTAGTGCCCCTCCTCTTCATCGCCCCCTCCTCCCAGCGCCCCTTTTCTCCACAGCACTCCCTCCCTCCCATGCGTTCATGGAAAACGAAACCCTCTTGTCTGGGAACACGTTTTGACGCACTCACCCAGCTGTGTTCACCACAAGAGCTCGTCGTTGCGTTTTTTCTCTTTGTCGGGACCACGTCGTTGCCAGCCGTGTTCCCGCTGTTCTGGTTTTCTTCATTGCCAACCGCCATCATCTATGGATGAGTCACGTCGTGGGACATGTCCTGCCACCTTACTCACCACTATTTGGTCACTGGAGCACCGTCGCCCATCTTTCCACTTCAGTTTCTTGTTTTGGTTAGGGAATATGATGAACAGTGTTAGTCTTTCTTATCCATCTTTCGTTCTTCCTGCGAGTTCAAGGAAAACAGAATCCCCTTGTCCAGGAATGCATTTTGACGCACTCATCTGATCATGTTCACCATCGAAGCTTGCCGTTGCCGTTTCTTTCTCTATCGAGACCACGTTGTTGTTGGCCGCGTTCCAGCTGTTCTGATTTTTTCGTTGTCAACCTTCACCATCTATGGACGAGTCACATCGTGGGACACATCCTACCACCTTCCTCACTGTCGTTTGCTCGCCGGAGCACCGGCACCCATCTTCCCTCCTCTTTTGTTCTCGCCTTGGCTAGGAAAGACGATGGATAGTGCCTCTTGGACACTATTCCTTCCTGATCCAGCCCAAACATGTTTCTAAACCACTCACATAATATTGTGACCATAGAAATATGAATAGAATAGGAAAATTCTAATTTATATCAATGAAACGGACACCTATTCAGAATTAATGGATTGGATTTTCATCTATGGGCTAAAATAAGTTTTTTTTCTAATCAGTTGTTTTCTTTTTTACAGTATTAGTTTAACACTATTTGGTCCATTAAAAATTATTATAACTTATAATTTTTCTATGTATTGAATTATTTATAACTTAAAAAAATAGGGTTTTAGTTATATAATTTTTTTGATATTGAATTATTGTTCCGACCAAAGTTAGTTGTAGTTTCATATTGTTATTTTTATGATTACATTTTCTTCATTATTTATGCCCAATTATGATATATGGTTTAGGATTTTAATTTATGTCAATGAATGTTATTTACAATCCGTTTAATAATTTGGTGTAATAATCCGTTTAATAGTCCGTAGGGTGACTTCTTGGAGTGGTTTTAACGGTACTTGGGTTTTTAATTATTTTTCAATGTGAGTAGTGAATATTCACTAAATCAATGCAGCTTTACATTACCGATAAATGATATTGTTAAAAAACTTACTAATAATTTGGTAGGGCCAGGAGCACAGCCCATCCTAAATACCAACCTAGCTACCGGGGCTTTCACACACCTCCCACAGAAGATAAGAGTGCATCGTACGTAAGAACGTGAACACACCTCACATACAAAACAAAATGGATATCCTCATTTTGACTAAAATTTTGTTCATCTAGCATCTATAGAATATTTCTTTTCGAACATCTTATCCACATTTACTCATCAGCCTAATACACTCAAAAGTTAAATGGACATAGCCAATCTAAAAATATCTTTTCCACCAAACACACCGTAACATGTACAGATCCACGTCAGAACCAGTTACATTCAACAGAATCCTACTCAGCATCCACATCCCAGTGAAGACAATTAAAGGCTTAGCTCCCCGAAAAAAAAAATTCAAAGGCTAGTCGCAATGCCATTACGTTTGCAGAAATTAACAAACACTGAAACACGTGAATTATCCTGAGAGAGCTATTTCGTTCGGAATTCTGCAATGATGAGAGTTTAAAAGCAGACTTATGCGGATATGCCTATGCCAGGTGGCAATTTATAAGGCCTTCAATCTTCAAATCAAACTCGATTCGATGGCATTTACAGTGAACATATTTATCCGATTTCATATGAAATTCTATTGTAATTACAATTTGAAGCCTTCTTCAAAATCATAGGTGTTCGTGTTCGAGTCAGGACCAATACACACAAGATCATAACGAAAAGACCACTCATGATTCTAAAATGGCTAGACTATGATGGACGAAACTTCACTATATCATAACAATTTAAACATTTATGATTTTTTAAAAGAAAAAAATTAGCTGTAGATGAAACGAGAGTTTTTTTTTAAAAATAATATTGTTTAAATGGAAAATTGCAAAACTAGTGGGCCTTTGCAGATAATCGCGGAAATGTGGGCCTGTCGAACCACGGCGATTCGACAGGGCCCAATCGAACGTCCGACCGATAACAGGCCGGACCGATCGAACGGCCGCGTTTCGACTGGGCCCTGTCGGCACGCGGCATGTCGACAGGCCGGGGCGCCGGCCCAGTCGAACTCCGGCCGTTCGACAGGCCAGCCCAGTCGAACTCCGGCCGTTCGACAGGCCGGGCCGCCGAACCAGTCGAACATCGGCCGTTCGACAGGCCGGGCCGGCCGGCCTTTTTTTTATTTGTTAAGTGTATTTTTTTTGTTATAAATACAAATTAAATTGTTAAGAGTTGTTTTTAACTTGTTAAAAATTAATTGATGACATATATTTTATAATTGATTAATTATAATTTGTATGTTGTTTTCATAATTAAGTTTGTAAGTAGTTTTTGTAAATATAATTTTGTTATAATTGATTAATACCCATTTTGAATTGAATGTTTGGAGAAACACATCGGATTTTTAATTTATTAATTTTAGATATATCCATTTTTAATTTAGTAATGTACAAAACTTTTTTTTTAATTTGGTAAGAATTGTTTTTAAGTTGTTAGTAAAGAAATAATGAGAGAAATTTTTATAATTGATTAATTATAATTTATAAGTTGTTATTATAACTGTAATTTATTATAATTGACATACACATTTGTAACTGCATATTTGGATAAACATATCGGAGTTGTAATTTAATAATTTTAGATATATCCATTTGTAATTTATTAATTTACATAACCTTATTTTGTTTATCGGTTATTTTCGGAAATTCTAAAAATCACTTTCGGATAGGGCCAAAAATTTGCAGAAGCGAAAATTGGTTCTGTCTATTTTCGAAAATTCCGAAAGTCGTTTTCGGAGGACTCAAAAAATTTTGAATTCACAGAACATGTTTTTAGAAACCGAGAAGAAACTTTTTTTAAGAATTGATGTTGAGCACATCCATGACCATACCGAAACAAGGAGAAGTTGTAGTACAATTTAAACATGATACACCTGATTCCATTGCGGTTACATAGATAAGATTAGATTAGAACTAGAAGGAAGATAGTGCAAGAGTTGAACACGACGAGGATACAACTACCAACTCGTGCATACTACTGAGTGCAACGAGGCCACTTTCCCTTCCTCTGCGCATCGGGATTCTCCTCCATTGCTGCCTTCGCTCGCCGCGCACGCTCAAGCTTCCGCTCCCGCTCCTCCCTGTACGCAGCAACACTCCTCATTTCCGCCTCAGCCTTGTGCTCTTTTTCTGCGGCCTCCTCCTTGCGTCTCTGCTCTATCTTCTCCTTGCGCTCTGCATCCCATCGCCGCATGTACTCCAACCGCTCCTTGTTTTGCGGCTTGATCTCGGTGTCGATCCACTGCTCAAAATCACATAGCGGTGGAGGGGTCTACAACAAATGCAATGTTTACTAACCAAATAAGTTGTTCAAGACTACTTAATACACCAAATAATTATTACAAAACATCATTTCCTCACCATTAAGTTAATGCGGCGGATCTGAGGTGTTGGCTCAAACTCAAAATTGGCACACATCCAGTATCTCTGCATGTACGTCTCCTCTTCATCAGACTTGGCTACCTTGCAAGGATCACCGCACCAGCACATGGGCACTGGAACACCGCTAGGCAAAGGCAATGGGTTGAAGGCATTTCCAGTCTTCGGGCGATAACTACAAGTCAACAATAAATGAAACGTCCTAACCCGTTAATCTAGGATTCCTCATTTCATGCACAACGAATAACACATAATATCACAGAAACGATTTATGTTACCTTGAGTTGGTAGCTTTTCCACGCCTTGGCATCCTACAGTTTTAAAAAAGAACTATCAAATATTGTACACACCCTTAATACTTCTCATTGTACGGTCAAATATAGTACTACTACAAACCAAACGTGTGCACAACAAATGTAGTCTAAAATTATTCACACTTCTAAGTGCTACATATGTACTCACAAATTTCAACATATCTACTCACAGTGCTATAGATCTACTCGCAAAAAATCAAGGGTCCGCATCTAAGTGCTACAGATCTACTCAGAAATTTCAAATACATGGTAATCACAGTAGTATGCGACACAAAATATAACCATACGTCGGGATATTGTACTAACCTGCGATTGAATAAGCACAGCAACACAGCAACAACGCTTCGCGGCTCTTCTCCTTCTTCCTCACCTCTCTCTTTTTTTTCCTTCAATTGTGACCGGTTGAAATGAGCACTTCCTCAGGCCATTGGATAAAGAGCGCGTATTCGGACCTATGTAATATATAGTGGAGGAAGGAGAGGCACATATCTGTCTAACGTGAGTTCACCAGTAGCGTGGATTTGACAACACGTTCACGCGGCAGCGCAAATTGAATGATTGTGTCGAACAAAGCATCGGCAAAAGCTGAGTCTGGACGCCTTGATGCGCCGAAAGATGATAGCGACGTATCGTAAACGTCTGTCACGGGCCAAAAACTAGTAGGGACCAATCGTAGCCCTCTGTTACGCGCCGAAAGTTTTTTGTCGTTTCGTTGAGTAGATGTAGCGAATGACATGAAATGTTTTTGTGACATATGAGTGCGGCGACCGAATAGAGTTACATACGAAGAGGTAACACTACAAGTCAAGAATGCCCCCCTCTCGCACGCTTGCTAGGCCCTCCCTTCTTACGTTGTCTGATTTGCGCTGTGGGATATGTCAAATTATCAGGTGGGTGCCTATGTCGTGCCGGCTGCTGTGGAGTAGCATCCTCTGGCTGCACGGACTCCCCCTGCTGCGTAGGCTGCGTGACCGGAGGAGCACCGTACCAGTAGTCTATGCCAGCCTGCGCATCGGGTGCATCCGTCGCAAAGAAATCGTCCACGAACTGTGTTCGAGGAGAGATAGCAGGAAATGTAGAATGCCCCTGCGAAACCCCGTAGTCGTGACCTGTTGCAAATTAGAGGCCATGCCACATGTTCATAGTTAGTAACCATGCATAAAAATTAAGCGAACGATGATGGTAACTACGATCTAAACAATACTTACTTGTGTGCTGTGTGTACCCTAACTCCGGTGCGCGCGGAGTAACGTAGAGTCCCCAACCCGGTGTGGGCGCCAGGTAGTCCCCTGTCGGCAGGTAGGGAAAGTCTGGCTCCGCATAGGCTCCCTGGGTATCGTACACCTGCTGTGGCTGTTCACGTAGCATAGGTTAAGATATGGTATAAAACGGAGGTTGAGTACGATATGAACTGCGTGGTAAGCAAGGCAAACGTGTCGTACCTGAGGCCGCGGTGGTGGCATACTCGATGTCGGAACGCCAAAGTCAGACGATCTCCCTGGGCGGATGGGGGGAGGCGTCTCCTGAAGTGAAGGCCGAGCATGCGAAGGACCGGCGTCGTCGTAGTGGCGACGTGAAGTAGAGGAGCGGAACTGATCCACACTGGAGCGTCGTGGTAGTGGTGGCGATCCTGCCCGCCTGGAAGGCTGCACAACATCAGCCGCGCTCCGACAGGAGACACGACGAAGTAGCGCTGCAGCCCGTGAACGGAAACTGCGAAGGACGGACGCCACGTCGTCCTGCCTGACGTGCTGAGGCCTCGTCTCCAATCTCTGTAGCATCGTGTTGGACTCAGCGTGAACCTGTTCCACTGTGCTGTATCTTGCCCTTCCATCACGAACGAAATATATTCCTCGTTCTCCAGTTCCATTTCTTCCACTACCGCATCGTTCTCCTCCGCAGCATCAACAGCCAAAGGTGAGTCCGGCTCATCATCATCCAACTCGTTAGGCGGACGATTGCCACCAGGCACAACTAAATCTACCGGTGCAGTAACCTCCTCCACTGCATCCTCTTGCCCACTCCTGTAAATATTAATCTCTTCCACGATATGAGTTTGATCCACCTCCGTGCGGCTGGTCTCGCCGGTTCCAACAACATCTGTTTTCTTTTGCACCAATATTGCCAGACTATAACTTTTCTCTCTTACTTTAGCCACAAATTTTCTCCAACTCCCGGTAGATGCAAGGTCTACTACCCTCCACTGCCATCCGTATTCACCCCTTACTGGCCACACGGCTTTTATGATTAATTTCTCCATCAAAGGATCTATCCCGAACATATTATGCAGCCACCCTAGCACATCGTTCAAAACCAACTGGCCTGGTGTATTTAGGGTAGTATCAACGAATGCATATACGGTCAAATCGACCCCGCTATCACAAAGTTGTATTGGAGCATCGCCATAATACACCCGAACGGGCATATCACCTGACATCCTGAAATAGCATGCCAATTGCTATTAATACGCTTACCCGAACGGCAACATCACCTGACTACCCATAAAGTGTCGCATGCTCTATGCTTACATTATTGCTGTAACGTATTTTCAACTATATCTCGTTACTTCAATATAAGTTCCATTCGATTTTAACTAATAATAAAAGTATAATACATCCATTCGATTTTAACTAATAATAAACGTATAATATCTGTACTAACATCCAACAATAATTAACCAAAAAAATTACCGTCGTCTAAGGGATTATAAATTTATACCTTCGCTGTCGTTCCTCTTTCCTGCGTACTTGCGCACGTCTCCTTTCAAACCGCGTAATTATTCCCTTCGGCCGAATGGCACAGCTCTGCACTAATTTTGACTACTTAAATATAACATCAAATTGCTTAACATTACAAAATTGCTAATCACCTCAGCAAACATATACTAACTTTAAATTATTTGCAACATACAACTAAATAACTGTATATACTAACATTAAACAATGACAAATGGTTCACACATTATATATACTAACATTCAACAATGTCTAACGATTTACACATTATACGTACTAGCATCGAAATAACAAATAACAAGTCTCGTAATAGCATTGATATTTACAACTTAACATAGGGATTAATTATACCTTAATCACCGCAGCTGCTTTTGGGCGTCACCTTCTCTTTCCTTCTAGTGCTGCTACCTTCGCAACGATGACACACCACGGCAGCAAGCACCGGCGGTGGACGCGACAACAACCTTCGCACTCGGGAGAAAACAACTGCTCCCAGCAGCAGCAAGCAGCAGCTAGTGAGGAAGGAGAAGGCAGCAGCACGCAGCAGCAGCAGCAAGCAGCACTCGCAGCAGCAGCAAGCAGCAGCAGCAGCAGCACTCGCAAGCAGCAGCACTCACAGCAGCAGCAGCAGCAAGCAGCAAAGCAGCGAAGTGAGGAAGGAAAACAACAGCAGCGAAGTGGTCCAGAGGAAGAAAGGAAGGCAGCAAGCAGCAAAGGACCTGTCGAACGGCCGTATGCCGACAGGGGCAACGTGTCGACCTGCCGCTGGTCGACAGGCGCGGCGCGGGTCGCTGTCGGCCGCCCGTTGTTCGACAGAGCTGGGCCGCGCGCGGTTGGTGGGCCCTGTCGAACTGCGGGAGTTCGACAGGCCCCCTATCGATCTGCAGCAAGCCGACAGGCCGCTGTCGATGGGCCCCTATTCGACATGTCGGGCTATCGTTTCCCCCCCATTCGACAGGCCCACATTTCCGCAAATTTATGCAAAGGCCCACTAATTTTGCGATTTTCCATTTAAACAATATTATTTTTTAAAAAAACTCATGAAACGACGATACTGCCGGTTTACCACGCCGCCCACGCTTGGCGAGTTTCGTCTTTAAATACGGCTAGACACTAATCAATCCTGCCTGTTCCTCAAGCTTCAAGTCTCTGGCGCACGCGCACTGACACCAAACAGACAGGGCGAGCAGGGCAGCGGCGCCATGGCGGCGGCGGCAGCGGCGACAAACGGCGGCGGCGAGGGCGGCTTCGACGTGATCGTGGTGGGGGCCGGGATCATGGGCAGCTGCGCGGCGTACGCGGCGTCAACCCGCGGCGGGGGCGGCGCGCGCGTGCTGCTCCTGGAGCGGTTCGACCTGCTCCACCACCGGGGCTCGTCGCACGGCGAGTCCCGCACCATCCGCGCCACGTACCCGCAGGCGCACTACCCGCCCATGGTCCGCCTCGCCGCGCGCCTCTGGGACGACGCCCAGCGCGACGCCGGCTACCGCGTGCTCACCCCGTCGCCGCACCTCGACCTGGGCCCGCGCGGCGACCCCGCGCTCCGCGCCTCCATCGAGAACGGCGCTGCCACCGAGGTCGACGCCTCCGACGCGGCGTCGTGGCCGTGGTCCGGGGTGTTCAGGCTGCCCCAGGGGTGGACGGCGGCGAGGAGCGAGATCGGCGGCGTGATGAAGGCCACCAAGGCGGTGGCCATGTTCCAGTCGCTCGCCGCCAAGAACGGCGCCGTCGTGCGGGACAGGACAGAGGTTGTCGACGTCGCCAAGCAAGGTAAAACACCGATCAAGCATTCAAGCTTAGCTTAGCTTTCTCGTCGTCTTCTTCCTCTCGCCCAACCAACCAATCTCGTTGGAAGTATCCGGCTCTTGCATGATTGCAACTTGCATCACGTGAGTCGCTGCCAACCAAATGCCAGCGCCAACCACCATGCGAGAGCTGAGCGAGCTCCTGCTCCTCGCTGGACCATCGCCGTGCATCTACTTCTTTGTTCTTGTTCAGCCTGGGTGATGAAATAGCTACCCGAAAATTAGGAGGGCATTTTACGTGATATGCGTCGCTATTATTGGTAGTTAATTAATATTTGAAAAAAATTAAGCAATATTTAATGACGTTTACTCCTTCCAAACCTGTCAGCACTACTACACATCTTCTGTTTTTTGTCATTTCGAAAATCAATTCCTCCCATTCTAACTATCCTCCTGCCAGGTACTCCAAAATATAAGGATTTATAAGATTAAAAAATGCATTGTCTCATTACTTAAAAAAATAAAATGTAAATATGGTTAGCAGTATATTATTGCATTATTACAAAGCATGTGTCAGCCTATTGTACTTTTAATTAGAACTGTACCTTTGTTTTAATTTTGTAGCCCCCTATTGCTCACATGACATAAACTCAGATAGGTCGGTGCAAGATTCCAGTCAAGTGGCTATTGTTCTTATTCTTAAAAAAACTTATTTTCAGTTTTTTTTATTTCAAACTACACAACCTATGTGAGCAAAACTATATTAAAAAAACTCGTCTTTTTTTAAGATTGAGGATCAACAATCCTCTATATATATATTGCCCAAAAAAACATTTTTTTCATGGTTTTCCCACTTCAATTTTATCTATTTACTACAATTCAGAACCATATATACTTGCATATATTCACAGAGAAATCCATTATTTAATTTAGAAATGAAAATTTTTAAACAACCTTGTTTGTTCAGGAGATGGATCGATCGTGGTGAAGACATCGAGCGGCGAGGAGTTCCATGGCGCCAAGTGCATCATCACGGTGGGCGCCTGGGCCAGCAAGCTGGTCAAGTCGGTCGCCGGCGTCGAGCTGCCTGTGCAGCCGCTGCACACGCTCATCTGCTACTGGAAGGTGAGGCCCGGCCGCGAGCACGAGCTCACGCCGGAGGCCGGCTTCCCGACGTTCGCCAGCTACGGCGACCCGTACATCTACAGCACGCCGTCGATGGAGTTCCCGGGGCTGATCAAGGTGGCCACCCACGGCGGCCCGCCGTGCGACCCGGACGGCAGGGACTGGCTCGCCGGCGGCGCCGGCCTGGTCGAGCCGGTGGCGCGGTGGATCGACGAGCTCATGCCGGGACACGTCGACACCGCCGGCGGGCCGGTCATCCGGCAGTCGTGCATGTACTCCATGACCCCCGACGAGGACTACATCATCGACTTCGTTGGCGGGGAGCTCGGGAAGGACGTGGTAGTCGGCGCCGGGTTCTCCGGCCATGGCTTCAAGATGGGGCCGGCCGTCGGGAGGATCCTCGCCGAGATGGCCATGGACGGCGAGGCCAGGACGGCGGTGGAGGCCGGAGTGGAGCTCCGGCATTTCAGGATTGGGCGTTTCGAGGGCAACCCGGAGGGAAATCTTGCGGAAAACAAGGTTAAAAGTTGGGTCCTCACGTAGACATGGTCACCTGTAATAAAAGCTCTCGATGTCAAAGTGTGGTTATCACTAGGGGTTTGTTCATCTAATCCATCAAACATTTTATCCCGTAACTTATATATGTGTGCTTTAGACTCTTGGATATTGGTGCATTGTAATAATAATTTGTATTTCTCTGCCCATGTAAAAGATGTCTGCTTGTATTTAGATGAACATTCCTGAATTCAGAATAAAGTTATCGTGTTGCATTTCTTCTAATCTCTTGTTCAACACAGAATGTTCCTCATTCCAATTTTCCTCTTTCATTCTTGCTATTGCTACGGAGAGATGTGTTTGTTTAATTGGAGATGAGCTGAAATGGGTTGGACTCATCCATGTTTTTACCATGTGTTGGACCCATTCATTCGTTTGACATAAGGGATAAGACGATCATGCATTTTAAGGGACCCACGTGTCACCGAGAGAGAAAAATATGTTGGATCGGTCTGCTAATTTTTAAGGGACAATCTAACCCGAGTTTTAGCGGAATATTTTTTTAGGGATCATCCCGTCTTAGCTATCCCCAAACCAAATACCTGAAAAACTAGGTGAAACCCCATGTGTTGCTATGAGAGTTTAGTATGATAACAATAAGTAGAAATAATATGTAAGATAGCTAGACAACATAATCTTACATAAGTTGATATGGTTTACGATAATTTAAATAGTATATAGAATGAGAGAAGAAAAGGGGGAGGTAATTTGGACCATAGATTAATCATCTAAGGGGTAAAAACAATTAAGGTGATATGACTTAATGAGAGAAGAAAATAATAAAGATAATTTGGACCATAGATTAATTATCTGTTGACGAAAAATCCGCGTCCGGCCGATAGTGTCAAATCCGATGTTGACGCGAACTGTGTCGAAACACACGAAGGCCTGAGAGATCTGCTTAGCTCCAGTGCAGGTCCTAAAATATTGATGGAATGTGGTGTGCCAGTTAGTTTGATCCTGCAACTGACAAGATATATAAATTGACGATCAAATAACATATCGGCTATGAAAGAGTGTTAGCTCCTCAACGGGGGATAGAGAGGGCCCCCTTAGTGAGTTCAGCCGGGGACGCAGGGTGAAATTCCTTCTCCATTGATCGAGAGAGAGAGAGAGAGACGCAGGCGTTTATACAGGTTCGGGCCGCTAAGAAGCGTAACACCCTACTCCTATGTGTGGTGGATCTGTGACTGGAATATCAGGGGATACAAGTGCTTGCTCACCCTTTCCCTCCTATCTATTTTTTTCTTGCCTCTTTTCTTCTCCTTGTAGGATCGAAGAATAAGAACTAAGCCAACCAGAGGGAGGGTGAATGGTTGTAGTACCCAAAAACCAAAACTTTTAGCGGAATTAAAAGTTACCCTCAAATCGATGTAGATCGGTCTAACAGGAATAGATCAGCCGGTCTGACCGCGCCTGTACCGTCGGTCTGACTGGTGTTGATCTCTCGGTCTGATCGCTCCAAAGTCGTCTCTGTCTCCTGCCGCCGTCACCGGTCTGACCGCCGTGTTTCCGCCGGTCTGACCTCTACAATGCCTCCGGTCTGATCGCCGGCGTCTCACCGGTTAGACCGCCAAAACCCGGGCAAACACAAATTGAAGATCTCTCAAAGTAGATGACAACTTTAATACTTCTCTCTGTGTTTACAAAGTGCAACAATAGCACTCCTTACGAAAATCTCGACTAAACTTGAAACCCTAACTTAACACACAACTCAATGCTCTCCAACACGATACCGGGAGGCCACACCCTCCCTCTCTATTTATACATGAGGTAGGCAGCCTAAAGCCACGAACCAAACTCATACAAGAAGTCCTAATCCACCTAGGAAACCTTCCCGTACAAGAAACCAACTTTACATATTTCAATTGTACCAAATTTGGACTCCTTCCAAATTCGACTCCGCATCCCATACGCACACAATATCTCCACCGGATGCCATATGGAATCTTCACCAACCACGTGCATTAATCTTTAGCATAAGTATCCCGCATGATATCTGACCGTCCAGACGTCACCTTATCTCCAAGTTGACTCTCGATCCATCATCGGCAATACTCTCCCGAGACGTAAAGATTACCTACACATGAATCAAACAAAGAAACCATATCCGAGCACAAGCTATCACCAACTTGACTCATTGTTAGCACACAACAGTATTACATACGCATAGTATCCATCTAGAAGTCATAAACATGAATTAACCACAGATATACAATGAAACAACCTGAAACCGAAACCGACACAGAGTCGGCCGGTCAGACCGCGGGCTGGCCGGTCTGACCACACACATACCACCGGTCTTACCGGCCTTATCTGCTCGGTCTGACTAGACACATACCACCGGTCTGACCGGCCTTACCTGCCCGGTCTGACCGGACCCAACAAAACAACAGTCCTTGTTCACCGTCTAAAAATTCAATCATCTCACAAACCACTTCGTTAATAATCTCCAAATATCAAAACCAATAACCTCAGATGCCAATTGTTCATCACAACGAAAGAATCAAACACTTTGATTTTACACTCCTCAGGCCTGGGCCTCCTTTTATATCTCAAGGGGCTACCACATAGGCCAAAAGGCTGCCTAAGATAAAAGTAAAACATCCTTTTACATTTAATGGCTGTCTTGTTTCCTGACTCGGAAGCCACACGTACAGTCGTTGCAGCATGGTCCTCATCCGGTCAGGTGGCTAACACGGGGGACACCCGCGTCAAACTCCATTAAATAGGCGAAGACTTCTGTGTTCCGTTCGCATCGGGAAACGAAAAGTTGGCATACCAACTTCGGCCGTGAGGGACGAGAGGCAAAAAGCTCTCATCATTTTGATGGGACGGGATAAGGTGAGCTGCGCGCCGCCTGACGTGCTGTAGTGTGCAGGCACCCTGTTGCCATCTCACCCGTGATTTAACCGGTCGCGACCGATCTATCACCATGATTGGTTGTAGACTGGTTGCGCACGCCACACGCCGCATTAAATGCAGCGTGGTGCGCTCGCCTGAGCCGTCATCAATGCGGTTAGGTGGGCGCTGGCGACGCCCACCTAACCTCGCACACGCGGCGCAAGCGCAGAGGGGGTCGGGGCGATTCGACCCTCGGGAAGGGAGTGGGAGCGGCCCGACCCTTGGGGGGACTGGGGAGGGCAGCCGCCACCTTACCCTCGGGCCCAACCCCTCCCCAGGGGCGCACCACGTGGATGCAGGAGGCCCCCTCAAGGGGCGATCACCGGGCCCGTATCACCAACAGTAGCCCCTCAAGGGGCGGAGGCCGAGGCGGAACAAGCCCTAGGGGAGGCCCCGAGGCCCGCACGCCCACCGCTGGGCCGAGCCGAACTCCGCCACCGCTGGGACAGCAGTCCCCCTTCTCCGTCTTCACTCCGCTGAACATGGAGCCTCTCCTGCAGGCCCTGGCCATGGCCAATAACACTGTGCTGGACGGGCTGAACGTCCAAATGCAGGCTCTGTTGGGGGAGCGGGCCGAGCTCGAGGCGGCGTGGGAACGCGTCGCCAAAGGACGGTGCTCGGTGGAGGCGATAGTGGAGGTCGGCCGCACGGCGCACGGGAGGCACCTCGCGGAGCTCGAGGCTCGCGGCGAGGCCCTGGCCAAGGTGGCCCACGAGGTGGAGGAGAGGATGACGACCCTTGTTGCCACCGCTGTTATGGACGAGGCGCTTGGCGATCTCCGCCTCCAGCACGGGGCCCTCATAGCGAATTTGGAGCAGAGGCTCGACGCCGCGCGCGGGGTGCTCGACGCTGTCGCGGCCCGGTAGTGGAGGGCGGCGGAGGCCGAGGCGGCGATGCGCTAGCGCGAGGAGGCCATGGGGGCCCGCACCAAGGCGCTGGAGGAGTGCATCGGCACGCTCGAGGAGCGGGCCTCGCGCCTGCATGCAGAGGAGGCCGCCGTGCGCCAGCGGGCCGAAGTCCTCGAGCAGTGCGCCCTGGCGCTGGAGACGCTAGAGGAGCACGCTCGAGACTTGGACGCGTGGGAGCCAACGCTGGTGGCGCACGAGGCCACTACTGCGGTAGTGGAGTCTGCACTCCGCCTGCGTGAGGACGCGGCCGCCGAGCGGGGGCGTGCCCACGAGTAGCCCGAGGCTGCGGCACGGCGCTTCGCAAAAGATCTACGCCTCCGCGAGGAGGCATGGAAGGATCGTCGAACACGAATCCGACATCTCCCGTCGCGAGGTGGCGGCGCGCCAACGTGAGGACCAACTCGCCAAGCGCGAGGAGGCCGTTGTGGCACGCGAACGCCGCCATCTGGAGAGTGCCCGCGCCGAGAGGACCGCTCTGGAGCAGCGCGCTTCCAAGCTCGAGGCGCGAGCAAAGGAGCTAGGCGCGCGGCAGCGGGGTGTCCGTGGGCCAAGATGACCAGGCCGACCGCCTCGTGGCAGCCGAGGGCGCCATCGCTGAGCCGCAGAGGGCCCTGGACTCGTCCGCCGGGGAGCTCGAAGCCCTCCGGCTGGCGAACGAGGTAGGGCCCGGCATGCTGCGGGACGCCGTCGCTCGACTGGAACGCGCGGGGTGTCAGGCGAGCATGTGGCACGGCAGGCACCCTAAGTTCACTGCCAACCAGGGGGGCCTTGCCCATCGCATCTCGGAGATGGCCAGGGACTTGGAGAAGCTCCCCGAGGAGATTAAGGAGACGGTGAAGTCCTCCTCGATGGACCTCGCACGGGGGACGGTAGAGCTCGTGTTGGCGAGCTACCAGGCCCGCGACCCCGACTTCTCTCCGTGGGTCGCGTTCGAGCAGTTTCCCTCAGGACCGAGGCCAGCGCGCGTGCTTAGGTCCGGGAGGCCGCTAACGAGATCGTCCACAGCTTCGAGGGGATGGCCCCTCGGCCCGTCTTCACGCTGGACTTTGACAACAAGGACGACGATGACAACAGCAGCGGCGAGGCTGGCGGCCCGAGCACCTCGGGGTGAGCGGGCGAGGCCGACCCCCGGGCTGCCGCAAGCGTTTTTCTTTTCTTCTTTTGTCTTGAGGCCTCCGGGCCACACTTGTATATATGCATTATCGCTATGTTTATTTGCTTGCGTCAATTGTCTGTATATGCCTGCAATGGGCAAGTTTTTAATTCAATGTTAATTATGTTTTTGCTCGTGATGAGACTAGCCTGCCTTGTGATCCCGCTGAGTCTAGCTTGAGCGGGGGTTCGGGCCCGAGTTGCGGCCTCAAGCAACAAGGGTCGGCGCTAGTGCCTTGGGGAGTTCCGCATGGTGAGGCTGGCCAGGCCAGGAGCACGACGACCGGGGGTTAGTAGGGACCCGATTGTGGGCCATTGCTGATTCCCCCCGGAGTTCGCCGTGGCCCAGGGCATGCCTCGGTTTTGGGCCCTGTTGGTGTCTAGGCGACCCGGGCTGTTGAGGGCAAGAACGAGTGCGAACGACCCAACTCAAGCCAAAATACTCAAAAGGGAGGAGACGACGCAGGCATAGCCTTAGCTAAAAATCAGGAAAACTTGTTATTTAAAACACGGAAAGGAACATATGTATATAGTGGGAGCCCCCGGCCAATCCCGTATGCCCGAGGGGACATGCGAGGTTGGCCTGAGCCCGAGGCACAACTCTGGTAGAAGCGGTGAAGATGCTCGATATTTCATGAGTTAGGCAGCTTTGTGCTGTCTTCCGTGGCCAGTCGAACCGAGCCCGGCCGAGGGACGCCGACCACTCTGTATCCCACATGGGTGAGAGCTTGCTCAATCCGGCACGCATCTGGACGCGACGTAGGACGAGGTCGTTGACACTGAGTGATTGGGCCCGGACATGGCGCTGATGGTAGCGTCACAGGCTCTGCTGGTAATGCGCGGCACGGAGGGCCGCGCGTCGCCTTCGCTCTTCCAGATAGTCGTGGTCGTCTTGGCGAGCCACTCCGGATGGATGACCTCTCGGATGAATCCAGCCTCCAGGAGTCGTGCCACTTCTTCATGGATGAAGGCTTGACGCTCCTGGGCCTGTCGCCATACCTTCTGCCGGATGGGCCTTGCGTCCGGCCGCACAGTGAGACGGTGCTCGATCACCTCCCTAGGGACCCCGGGCATATCCGTCGGTCTCCATGCAAAGACGTCGACGTTTGCCCGCAGGAAGGAGACGAGCGTGTCTTCCTATTTGCCGCCCAAGTGACCGCCAACCATGGCGGTCTTGGACGGGTCGTCGCCCAACGTGACCTCCTTCACAGGGACCTCATCGCTTGAGGCCATCTGCTGCCTCGAGGCACGCGAGGTGGAGGCCTCGGGCCTCTCGTCGCCGCCTGCGAGCTTGGAGACCGTGGCGTGGTTGTTCACGCGCTACTCCATGCAAGCCAACACGATCTTGAGGTCGCCGTGGACGGTGATGGGGCCGCTAGGGCCCGGCATTTTCATCTAGAGGTAGGCATAGTGGGTGGCCGCCATGAACTTCACCAACGCAGGCCTTTCCAGGACCGCGTTGTAGGGCAGATTGAGATCCACCACATCGAAGTTAAGCCGCTCGGTGCGGAAGTTGGCGGGGCCACCAAAGGTGACCGGGAGGTCTATGTGACCTAAAGGCCATGTGTGTCTCGGCATCACGCTAATGATCAGCAGGGACGGCCGGAGCTTCATCCCTGGGGCCTTGATGATGTCGAAGGCCACGGGGGACAAGATGTTGAGCGCTGTGCCGTCGTCTATCAGGACGCGCCTCAACTTGACGTTGCAGACGGTAGGGGAGACCACCATCGCGAGCTGCCCTCCCCGGGCAACGCATGGCGGGTGGTTAGTTTGGTCAAAGGTGAGCGTGACCTCCGACCAACACACCCGCCGCGTCGCCTCGTGGGTGGGGACAATGGCCAGAAGCTCTCGCTTCATGGCCTTGAAGCCGCGACGGGAAGCGTGAGCATACGCTCCCTCGTCAACGGTGGCGACAGTGGCCATAGGCTCCTGGAAGCCCAAGTCCTCATCGTCAGCGTCCTCGGCGGGTGCCTTTTGCTTGGCCTCACTTCGCTGGTTGCCGACAGAGGTCGTCGGGGCCTTGCCCTCGCAGCGTCCTTGCCCCTTCTCGTCTTCCCACTTCCTCACCCGCTCAGCCAAGTTCTTGACCACGCGGCAGTCAGTGAGATCATGGAGGGAGGTGTTGTGCACAGTGCACCATTTGCCTGCCGGGCGCTCTACACTGGGAGTGCCGGCTTCCTTCTTCTTGTCACTCGCAGGCCTCCCCTTACGCTGGGCCCGCGAAGCGCCCTCGACGGCGAGGACGTGGCCCTCGTCGTCGGAATGGGTCAACCTTTTCTTCCTCCTCCTTTCCCGCCGCCCAGAGCGGGCAGCGGACTCGGGGGCATCCGCAGCCGCCGCTCCAGAGCCGGAGGAGTTCCAGGTCCAGGACTCCTCCTTTCGGGCCACACGGTCCGTGAGCTCAAAGAGCTACGCGGTGGTTTGGGGCTCCTTGGAGGCTATCTTTTCGAGCATGCGGTTGTGCCGCACGCCCCCCCTGAATGCGTAAATGACCGCATGTGCAGGGATGCAAGGGATAGTGTTGCGGACTTGGCAGAACCGCTGAATGTACGATCGGAGGGACTCATCGTCCTTCCGCTGTACCGCGTGCAAGTCTGCTTCTTCTCCTGGGCGTGGATATGTGCCCTAAAAGTTCATGGTGAACTGTTGCCATAGATCTTCCCAGGAGTGAACCAACGCGGGTGGCAGGTTTATTAGCCAACCCTGCACTTGGCCTTTCAGGGCCATGGGAAAGAAATTCGCCATGACCCTGTCGTCACCCCCCGCGGCCTCTATCCCAGTCGTATAGATCTGGAGGAACTCGACGGGGTTGACGCTGCCATCATATTTCTCGGTGATGTTGGGCCGAAACCTCGGGGGCCATTGGACATTCCAAAGACTCGCCACGAAGGCTCGACAGCTAGCACCACCGACTGGGGACACGGGGGGCCAGCCCCCATGACCAGAGTGGGGCGGCGCTCCAGAGGAAGAAATGCCTTCCCTCGCATGGGCGGCGCGACGCTCGTCGCGCCGGCGCTCGATATCGAGCCGGGCATCCGGCCCCCCATGCATGCTCTCGTGACGCCCGTGGCTGGCCGAGGGCGTCGACGAGGGGGTTGTGGATGAGCAGCGGGTGTTGGCCATCGCTTGTCGAGCTCTTCGTCTCGATGACGAAGAGGCGGCAGTTGCAGTGCCAGACGTCCCGGCCGTGGATGACCGTTCGCCGGTTCCTAGGTGCTACTGCGCCGTAATGACCAAGTCGGCCACGTCATCCAGCCAGCGCTAGACTGGAGTCTCCGGGTCGAGGACAACGGGTGGGTGGCGCAAGAGCACACCCGCAGCCTGGAGCGCACCCTGAGGCATGCCGCCGTCATCGTAGGTGAGACGGCGACGCACTCCGCTGTGGCGTCCCTCCCCGCCGCAGGCCGACGGTGATGTCGTGGACCCTTCCGGTTCTTCAGGCACCTTCCCCCGCCTAGGGCTTCGGCGGGCGGGAGGCGATGGAGCACGCGCTTGGCGGCGAGGATTCGGCTCCCCGTCGTCGTCGCTGGCACTCGGAGTGGGGGTGTACACCATCGCCTCTTCAGCCATAGGGCTTACTCGGCGATACTTGGCACACACGGAAAGGGAGCGGAGTCAGAAAAACACGCACGTCCCCCTACCTGGCACGCCAGCTGACGGAGTGTTAGCCCTCAACGGGGGACAGAGAGGGCCCCTCTAAGTGAGTTCAGCCGAGGACGCAGGGTGAAATTCCTTTTCCACTGATCGAGAGAGAGAGAGACGGAGGCATTTATACAGGTTCGGATCGCTAAGAAGTGTAACACCCTACTCCTGTGTGTGGTGGATCTGTGACTAGAATATCAGGGGATACAAGTGCTTGCCCTCCCTTTCCCTCCTATCTATTTTTGTCTTGCCTCTTTTCTTCTCCTCAGGCCTGGGCCTCCTTTTATATCTCAAGGGGCTACCACATGGGCCAAAAGGCTGCCTAAGATAAAAGGAAAACATTCTTTTACATTTAATGGCTATCTTGTTGCTTGACTCGAAAGCCACACGCACAGTCGCTGCAGCATGGTCCTCATCCGGTCAGGTGGTTGACACGGGGGACACCCGCGTCAAACTCCATTAAATGGGCGAAGACTTCTGTGTTCCATTCGCATCGGGAAACGGAAACCATCTGGCCGGAGTTGGCATACCAACTTCGGCCGTGAGGGACGAGAAGCAAAAAGCTCTCATCATTTTGATGGGACAGGGCAAGGCGAGCTGCGCGCCACCTGACGTGCGGTAGTGTGCAGGCGCTCTGCTAGCGTCTCACCCGTGATTTAACCGGTCAATCACCGTGACCGGTCGTAGACTGGTTACACACGCCACACGCCGCATTAAATGCGGCGTGGTACGCTCGCCTGAGCCGCCATCAATGCGGTTAGGTGGGCGCTGGTGACACCCACCTAACCTCGCACACGCGGCGCAAGCGCAGAGGGGGTCGGGGCGATCTGACCCTTGGGGAGGGAGTAGGAGCGGCCCGACCCTCGGGGGGGACTGGGGAGGGCAGCCGTCACCTTACCCTCGGGCCCGACCCCTCCCCAGGGGCGCGCCACGTGGATGCAGGGGGTTGCCCATCCCTTTAGTCTTGGTACACCCGGGCCCGTATCACCGACAAGCTGACAAGCCGATGGAGCAATACTAGTCGATGCAACGATACTAGCCGATGTCAATAGGAATTTGATGCAATCGGCTATATGTCCGATTGTTGATGAAAAATCTGCGTCCGATCATTGGTGTCAAATCTGCATTGACGCGAACCGTGTCGACAAACACACGAAGGCCTAGGAGTTCTGCTTAGCTCCAATGCAGGTCCTGAATTTGATAAGATGCGGGCGTACCAGTCAGTTTGATCCTGTAATTGACAAGATATATAAATTGAAGATTGCAGAGCCGATCGGCCAGCCAGCCGATATAGTAATTCCAGCCGATGTCGATAGGAATTTGAGCAATCGGCTATATGTCCGATGTAGATTCTGACACTTGGATAAATAATATAAAAGCAATCGGACAAGCAGTAAGAACTTGTAATAATACAACAATATAATCCAATAGAAACCAATCAGCTGATAATGATATGATAGAATAGATGCTGATCCAACGGTTAAAACATACATCAGCTGGAGATCTGATGTCGTTAAATCCAAATGATTAAATAATCAATAAAATCTTTGCTGTCATCGGCTAAAACTAACTTGTATGTAATCCTTATAAGCCAATGCAACGTCCAGATAACTCATCGGCTGAAACCCCGATGAAACCCCTTATCGACAACCAAAGAGCAAGCCTGTTTTTACAATTCTAAGCACGACTTAGTAGATCAAACCCAATTGATGCAGCATTAATTATGAAAGAAAATATAAGGTCTAAACAATCGAGCCTTTGATTGTTTTCAGGGTGGTCATGTATTAAATTTAACTAAGACAGTAAAACCATCAAAGAGAAATTTGATACATCGGATAAGATTGGCTAACCTTCCGATGAAACATCAACATGAACTTATCGGCTTAACAAGACTTAGATTATCAACAACAATATAGTAGGTCGAACCTAACCGAAGCAACATGAGATTGTATGTAATAATCTAATACTCAATGAGCTGATAAATCTATCTAATATGATGGATATAACAAATCTATCTAAAGCATCATTGTGATTGTAGAGAAATATCGGCTAAGACAGAAGATTAGACCTAACCGAGGCAGTCTCAATTAAACCGATGCGTCTCTAAACACAATGCTATTAAAGATAGAATCGAAATATCAAGTAGACAAATATATCAACTGAACCAGAGTGATCCAAGAGGTCGAAGCAATGCAGCTTTGAACAACACCAATGTAGCGATACATTCGCCAGGGCCGACGGAACATTGGACTTATCCCTTCGTCGGAAATTGAAGCCGATGCAGCCCCGTGTCAGGTGTCAAGTTCCGCTGGTGATAAATAAAAAACCTCAAAAAAAAGGACTTATCTTTTCTGGATTAGCTTTTCATCGGCTGATTGTGATCTTTCATTAATCGAATCCACTAAAAAGTCTTACCAAATTTTGACGTTAACATTATCTAAGGGTTAAAAACAATTGATGTGATATGATTTAATAAGAGAAGAGAAAAATAACATTAACTAATGAACTATATAGGCATATAAGATATCATAAAAAATGATGAAGAGAGATCTATTTAAATATTATGTAAATTATGTGAGATGATGATTTAACATGCTTGCATTTCAAAGCTCTAAAATTTAACAAATTATAAAATTATAGATAATATAGCATGCTTGCATGATATTTAAGATGTAATAATTGTTAGTGGATGATGATGTAGCATTAAATTTTAGGATTTAGTGGGTTGTAACTTTATAGTAAGATAGGATGGTTTTGACCTAATCCAACTCATTTAATTCCTTGAACCAAACAAATGCCAAAAGAATTATACTAGTGATATGCATATTCCCTAGTCCTATTCATGGTAGATATATATGCAGGTGAATTGAAAGAGAGTTGGTCTTGACCATTGTCGGATTCAGGCAATACACTATGGTAGTGTTCGTCAGTGTGAGTTCGGAACGCAGCGGTGTTCTGTGCCGTCGAAGCTATTGGCGCACAGTAGAGTACCGCTCAGCGACACTGTAGCGCAAACGCCATCCGTCATTGCCATCAGGGAGTACGTAACGGCGTCCATACACGGCGTCATCTGGCGAACAGAGAGCCGAAAATATTTCATCGCCAGCCATGCGATGGCGCATACCATTCCCCTTTCTTCCTCCAGTACAGCGCATGCAGTCAGGCGGAGAGCAAGGGTTCCAGGCGACCAGCGGAATCCCCTTTTTCCACATCGAATCTCGGCCGCGCGTTGTCTTGCGGCAGCAGTGGCGGAACGTGGCGGTAGCGCGTGCCCACGAGTTGTCGGCGTCGCCCTCAAGCTCGGTGAAAGCCGGCCAGTGCGCCCGCTGCGCGGCGTCAGCGGTGGCCATCCGGCCGGGTAGCTTTTTCGACCGCCCGAGTCTGTGAGCACTTGCACGGGTGCCATAGCGCTTGGGACTTGAATCGCGTCAAGGCGGCGAAGCTGGCGGAGTTTTTGTGCCACCTTCATTTGAGGTTGAGCCTGTGCTCCGTCCGATGCACACGAGGGGGAAGAAGCGCAAGAGAGAGCAGCAGCTCTTGCCGCCTGCTGTGGAGGGGGCCATTGTTCAATCCCCTCTAGCAGAGGCGACCTCTGTTCAGGCCACCGATCTGGAGTCCGGCGAGGGTTCCTCCGAGTCCGTGACCTCCGACGCGGGCAGCGCCAAGGCTGGAGCCGACGACGTGCTGCACATCGCCCACGCCTTATGCAAGGTCTGCACCAAGTCTCCGAAAGCCGTCGTCGAGTTCGTCCGCCGAGTGAGCCCTGCCACCGTCGGGCGTTCAATTAATTGGGACATCATCCGCGAAGACGACGCAACAAAGGTATTACCCCCATGCCCACACACGATTCTTCCGATTCATTGTAGCTTGACTTGGCCGTAGTAGATGTCGGAAGGGCGGCACCGCTAGACCGATATGGAGGTCCGTGTCTTTCTTGAGAGCTGTTTGGAGGAGATTGCTGCTTACAACATCACCTCTAACACCCCCAAGAACAAGGCATGGGACAACTTGGAGAAAATAATGTATGAAAAATGCAGGAAGGTGGTCAATCGAGGGCAATTGCAATACATCTGGCGCGACTGTAAGAAACGGTTCCACTTGTGGATGTGGCTGGAATCACAGGGCACTGGCCTTGGTCGTGATCCGGTTACTTCAGCCATTGTCGCCGACGATTCGTGGTGGAAAAGCCAAAATGGGGTACGTCCTTACAAGCACATTTTATTTTTCGAAACCATATTTGTGGCCTGACATGTTATGAACTGCAATGAACAATTGTTATAGAAATTCATAGCACAATATTTTGGTTCATAGTCGTGTCGTCAATGTGCAACAAGAGCTGGAACTGCTTATTTCCTAGTTTTTTACAGCACATCTGCAGTACAGTCAAAACTAGCTCAAGTTCTCCTTTTTGCAATTTTGGGCTTAATAAGATAACAGCTTAACATCTCTGTAGCTGAGATCAGGGCATGAAAACACATATTTGTGCACATCAGCTTGCATGCCTTGTGACCAACTGATTGTTAATATTGCCATGATACAAACTAACTACTCCCCATGTTGTCTAATTTTAATATGGAGGTTAATGAACAGATGAACCATAGTGATATACAAGCAAGCAACAAATTTGACAATCATTTTCTGTAATTGGAGGACAGTATTTTTATTGCCTAGTGGAGTTGATGGAGAAAATTGAGGTCTCCTTAATTTTATTGGTAAGTGTTGCATTCATACACCAAGTTTTGGAAACATGATAATTGGAGGCCAGCTACATATGCACATAAACTCTTGTAAGCAAATCAACTCTTTTGGTCAATAGCTAGTGTACTGCTATTTGCTGGACTAAAATTTCTAGAAAAGGAAGCACTCCATGCCATTTAGGTTCATGTTGCAGGTACTGTAGTTGTAAATATGTACCTAGCATTAGTAGTTGTCCAAATGGTATGCTTTCTTGGCAGCAAGCAAAGTGAACAAGGAATTAGATGAACATTAGAATTATTAACACCTTTGCAATTTAATTACATGAGTCGAAAAATGTTGGATAGCTAGCTAGACATTTTTATAAATGTCAGTGCACAGTGTGATATCTTCAGTTGATGAGAATGCAGAATCTTTGCAGAATAATTTTCATGCCATATTTGTTCTTCAAATCAGCATCATGTAGTTGTGTATCTGTCTTCACATTTTGGGCATTATTTTATTGCTGAAATGAGATCCAAATTTATCAGTCCTTGAATGGCAAGGACTACTTTATATTTTACCTGCCATTTGTCCATCAATGGCAAGGTTTACTTCAATTGCATTTTGAAATATAACAACACTTTACGTGGTGCTGATTGGGGTCAGTGTTGTGCAAAATTTCAGATTTTCCAGGTATATTGTGAATTGTACAGTTCCTTTATATGCTGTTGCAATTTTTTTTGCTTGAAGTTTGAAATGACATGCTTTGGACTTATTAATAATTTATTCATGGACTCCACTGGGTTGCATGCTTTTCATGAATCATGTTTGTGGTATGATAGTTTAGGGTTTGTTGTTTACCTAAAACTGAAATCTTGGTAGTAATTTTTGCAATACTGCAGAACACATGTATTTCACTGAATTTCAAAACAGCAAACTCAAAGGTACAGGCCACTAGAGTACATGACCCTGCAGAGATCTGGAAAAGTTGGTCCAAAACCTTTTATAGGAACAGTTCAACGGTTGGCACTAGAGGGCAAAGTCTAATTTTATTACATTTCAAACTGTATTACATTTTAAAACTAAATTCCCCTCCTTTAGTTTCATATTTCCAAAAAACTCATATTTGCGTCGCATTGACATAAGTTTCACTGTGCTATTTGGCAACTATGTGCACAACATTGGAAATACGTACCATTGGTTCAGGTAATTAGCATTACTGTTTCCCAGAGCCTAAATAATTCATATTTGTTATGTTGCAACTTTGAAACATGCTGATAGCAGACCCTCTACTAGCATACTGGCTATATATGCATATAAGTTCAGAAACTTTTGTAGTTTGTTCTGAAAAAGGCTGGGTTTTCGATTTCAGTGAAATGGACATAGTATAAATTTGGTTTTCAATTTTTTGACATTTCCCACAACAATGGCTGTAGTACAAAATCTCTGTAATGGCTGTAGCACTTAAATCTGAATACTAGCACTTTTTCTGAATTCTCTGAAAATGGTTGTAGCATAAATGTATTGGATGAGCAACAAGGAGGTGTGTCAAGGTCCAACTTGCTACAAGAATGTGAATTCTGACTCTTGTGCTGTATAATTTTTGTTGGCCATGAGGCCCATATAGCCTTCGTATACATGCTGCTGGAATATGAATATTTTGTTCTGAAATCTTTAGAGTACTGAATTTTTGAATGGAACTACTATACTGATTTTCAAGGGAAGTACTGTCATGAATTTTCAAGTACTAAACTGAATTTTGATCTGGTGTTTACAAACAATGCCTTTATCTAATCTGAAATCTAAAAGTCTGAAATCTGGTCTCAAATTTTTGTCAAGTTTTAATCTAACGTACTGCCTACATATGCATGTAAGTTGACAAATAGCTGTAGATCAGTTATTCATGTGGAATCAGAAATCTTTGGTACTCCATGTAAATATTTGGGTTTGATACAGTACTACATTAACCAAATGTATGTAGGTGAATGCAGTATAGTCAGTATAGTCTCTGTGCCCTTTTTTTAACATGCCTGATTTGCTAACTAATCGCTACGTGCATATGACTTTGACAGCTGAGGAAAGGTGTGATCGCCTTCAGAAATGACCCTCTGAAGCACATCGACCTTCACCACGCGGTCTTCGGAGCCCGCACGGTTGTCGGCAACCACTCCGACATCGCGGGGGCTGCCCAAGGCGCACCGCAAGGAGCAGTGCAGTGGCAAACCATCGACGTCACGCAGCTCACCGGCACTTACAGACCGCCAGCTCCATCGGCAGCGCCACCACGGACTGAGGATAGGGGTAAGGGGAAAAGGCCGGCAGCGGAGAGTAGTGGCTCAGGGGGGTCTTCCAAGAAGTCCCGCAGCGACTCCATTGGGCAGGCACTAGAACGGCTTGCAGCCCTGCGAATGGAGTCCATGGAGAGCCGCGCAAGGGAGGCAGCTGCAGGTAAGGCTACAGGTGTTGAGGCATGCTTGCAGCTGGTGGAAAATGATGGCCACCGTATTGGTGGTCCGGTTTGGTATGCTGCTTGTCGGCTATTCCACGATCCATACCGTTGCTTCTGCTTTGTTCGGCTCCCAGACGCTACAACGTGGCTAGAATACATCTCTACTGGTGGAAAGGGAGCCGACTCCTCTTCTGGTGGCACGCACTAGCTCCATGTTGTGCTTTCAGCTGTACTGTTATCCTTTACGCTGATTCGATTTGTTTTTTCTGCAGTGTGTTGTTCTAACAATAAACCTGATGTTTATTAGATTTCCTGTAGTAACATTTGCTATGTTCTTGCTGAGTTTATGCAATATTTGCGGAGTAGTATAACATTTGATATGTGTGCAGTGCATTCATGACAGTGATGTTCAGCCATGCAGTGAGTTGCTAGGCTGCTCACTGCTGCTTTTTTCACCTTCAATTTGAGATCCATTTCATTTCAAAATTTGTGGCCAGTGCTGCTTCTGCTTGGTAGTTTGCAAATTGCATGCATTATAAATGATATGACACGTGACGTTTTTTTTCGGTTATGAAATTATGAAGGAGTACGGCAATGAGTACTGGTGGTGTTGGATCAAGCTGGAGAGGACACTCAAGCAGTGACGACGATGATGCCATCATCGACCTACTATCTGCTAATCTGGACTTAAATGAGAGAGCACCCAGAAGAATACCCGTTCAAACCGGCATTAGTTGGATGATGGAAACATTGGGAAATCGAAACCAATGTCGAGCAATGTTCCAGTTAAGTGCAGAACAAATACACAGCTTACATGACCTCCTGGTCACTTCATACGGCCTTGATGGAACAGCCGAGGTATGTTCAATGGAAAAACTTGAGATTTTCTTGTACATTATGGGTGGAAATCGTACCAACAGAGACGCCAACAATCGGTTGGTCCGCTCTAGCTCCACAGTTTCTATGTACTTCCACCAAGTCTTGACAGCTATGAACGACCTGGTTGCGAATATTTTAAAACCCGTGGATCCCAACTTCACGGAACCGCACCCAGTGCTTCTAAGCGAAGATTGATTCAAACCCTTTTACCAGTCAGTGGGTGCTGTTGACGGCACGCATGTGTCCGTAGTGACTTCTGCAGCTACGTCTATTCAACACCGGAACCGGCACCATGTAACGACGAAAAATGTTCTTGTTATTTGTGATCATGACGGGAGAATTATTTTCTGCGATGAGGGATGGCCAGGATCGGTTCACGACCAAAGGATTCTGAACAAGGCAGTGCAGTACTACCCCGACAATTTCCCACGGGTCCCATTTGGTGAGTACAATCTATTCGATAATTTTTTCGAAGGCTTTTGTTAGTACATTTCAAGTTTGACGTGTAATGCAAACTAATAATTTTACAAATTTCACGCAGGAAGGTACCTACTTGTCGACTCTGGCTTTCCTAGTAGGATGGGATTTCTTGCATCGTATCCACATGTCTGTTACCACCGGGATCAACTTGGTAGGGAAGGAGCGCCACCTCTGGAGGGACGTGAAGAGACATTCAACTATTGACATTCCTCATTGCGAGGTATTGTTGAAAGAACATTCGGCATCGTCAGTGGAAAATCCTGAAAGAAATACCGTACTATCGTGATGAACGTGTTCCCATACGTATTATACATGCTGCTTTTGGTCTCCACAATTTCAGGTTGGACAGTAGGGATCCAAACTACCGTCAAAGTAATGCTCTTTACAACGGCTATCCTGTGCCCCCGCAGCACCCTTCATTCGATCAGATGTACTACGCAACAAATAGTGAGTATGCTATGAGCAGCTTGCGTGATTGCATTGCCGATGAGGTGTACTATTGCTATCAGTAGTTGCTCTCCAAGTTAATAGTTATCCGAACCTCTACTGTGCCATATGTTTGTTATGTACCTGGAATATGTATTGTATTTTATTTTTATGTAATTGCACTTTGTATTGGATATAATTATTAATTATGCAGTTTCACCGTCATTGTTGAGCTTCTTCAAAAATTGGACCTTTCGCCTAATTACGTTTTAATTTAATCATGCCGGACGCAATGTCACAAATACGCGTCAGTTATTACGTTTTTCGTAACTACGTTTTTAAAATTTGTACCTTTTCCCTAACTATGTTTGAATTTTATCCTGGTGCACGCAATACTACAAATACGCGTTAATTTCTATGTAACTTTTAGTATGTATTGTATGATAATACTAATTATGCAGTTTCGAGGTCATTGTTGTCCGTGTTTTAAAAATTAGACTTTTTTCCTACCTACGTTGTATTTTTTGTATGCTCGACGCAATATTACAAATGCGTGTGAATTACTATTTATGCAGTTTCCAAGTCATTCTGCCGATTTTTTAAAAATTGGACTTTTTCCGTAACTACGTTTTATTTTTTCAACGCTGCATGTCGTACTAGCAGTACGTTTTAATTAATTACGTATTTCGAATATTAATTGGATTTAATTATTAATTATGTGGTTTCCTAGTCATTGCGAAGACTGCGTAAAAATTGACACTTTTTGGTAACTACGTTTTAATTTATTCATGTTGGACATAATATTACCAAAACACGTAAGCTAATAGGTCATTTGAATATGTGTTGCACCTCCAACAATTTTTTATGCGGTTTACAAGTCATGGCTGCCATTCTCTAAAAATTGCCCTTTTTTCGTAAGTACGTTTTAATTTTTTCATGCTGCACGCAATATTGGAAATATGCTTCAATTTTTAAGTAATTGCACTATGTATTTGAGCTAATTATTATTTATGTGGTTTCCAAGTCGTTGCGGAGCTTTTTTAAAAACTGAACCTTTTTCCTAACTATATTTTAATTTTTTCATGCCTAACGCAATATTACACATACACGTCAATTGATACGTAATTCCGACATTAATTGGATTTAATTATTATTTTTGGCAGTTTTCAAGTCGTTGCTCAGATATTTCTAAAATTGGAATTTTTCCTAACTACGTTTTCATTTTTCCATGCAGGACGCAATATTGGAAATACGCGTCAATTTTTATGCAATTGCGCTGTATGCGGTTTCCATGTCGTTGCGGAGATTTTGCCAAAATTGGACCTTTTTCCTAACTACGTTTTTTTTTCATGCTGGACGCAATTTTACAATTACGTGTGAATTATGTACTAATTCGAATATGTATTGCATTTAATTACTAATTATGCGGTACCCAACTCATTGCTGAGATTTTTAAAAAATTTGACTTTTTTCGTAACTACGTTTTAATTTTTTTATTCTGCACGCCGTATTGGAAATACGCTTCAATTATTACGTAATTCGAATATGTGTTGGATTTAATTATTATTTAGGCGGTTCCCAAGTCATTGTGGAGCTTTTCTACAAAATTGTACTTTTAAGAAGCTGTAGTATAATTTTTTCATGCTGGACGTACAATTACAAATATGCGTCAATTATTACGTAATTCCAACATTAATTGGATTTAATTATTATTTTGACCGGTTTCGAAGTCGTTGCGGAAATTATTTTAAATTTTGAGTCTTTCCCTAACTACGTTTTAATTTTTTCATGCTGGACGTAATATTACCAAAATGCGTAAGCTATTACGTCATTTGAATATGTGTTCGATTTAATAATTTTTTATGCGGTTTACAAGTCATTGTTTACATTTTCTAAAAATGGGATTTTTTCGCAAGTACGTTTTAATTTTATCATGCTGGACGTAATATTGAAAATACGCGTCAATTTTTATGTAGTTGTCCTATGTATTTGAGCTAATTATTATTTATTTAGTTTACAAGTCATTGCGAAGCTTTTTTAAAAATTACACCTTTTTCCTAACTACGTTATAATTTTTTAATGCTGGACGGAAAATTACACATACATGTCAATTAATACGTAATTTCAATATTTATTGGATTTAATTATTATTTTCACGGTTTCAAATACATTGTTCAGCCATGTGCGCGTAGGAAATTACATATTTTGTGGGCCAGCGGCTGCCCACGTCACGTTCAAAGGCGTGGACTGCGACGACACTCCAGGCTGTAGACGGAATTTGTCGGCAGACGAACGGCATCCGCGACGATGGCCAACGGCGCTTACGACGCTACAGTACAGAACAGTACCTGCACAGTACAGCACAGTTGCCAAACAGTACCGGTGAACGGAACTCAAAAAACGGGCTCACAAGTACTACTGCCGAACAAAGCCTAAAAGCCTCACAAGGTTAAGTCAGAAATCTGTTAGGATTTGCATAGCTCCAAACCGTTCAGACTTTCTAACGTCACATCTTACGGCAGCTATATAATCTAATCATGCGTGGTGAAGAATGATCACTCGCAATTAGCAACATGTGCTACATGCTAACTGATGGGTTTCGAATTCTCATGACTCATGAGTGCGTCAAGCCATGTACTGAGAAAGTGACAATTCACTTGTTAAACAATCAAAGAGATGGGAACAATATCTTCATCTCTACTTTTTCAGTCTGATGTAATGTTTCGAGTCCTAACAAATTAGTAGTGATAATTGAATTGGGCCACACTTCGGTCAATTGTCCTCACTTCGGTCAATTGTCCTCATTAGGTGGCATCGATATCATCATACAAATGAAAGCCTATCGATCTGAAGATTTGGCTGTTTTCTCTTTGCACAAGTCATGTTCTGATCTTATCATATTGATTGATTGTTGCATAATGCATTGTCATCTTGATACTGCCCAACACTCCATGTTGTCTGGACTATTCATTTTCGTCACCGATCTCAAAGTATCTGGCGAGACAGTGATGCTTTAGCTTTCTCAGTACAACCTGTCTGTATTACTGATGACTGGTACAGTAGGCTCAAGACTGAAGAACAACAGACTAGTGGAGATGATGAGTTTGGAGTGAATTTTCGGAAGGAAAAATCAGGCCGGTCCTGTGCACAGTGGGCACTTGGCACCATTGACTTGACCTGGACTCGGACTTGTTAAAGTTCAGCATAATCCAATCGAGCCAAGACATATTTTTTTTCTAAACGCACAAAAGCTTTACACTTCAATATATTAGAAGAAGTAATCCTGCAATATATTAAAGAAGCATTTGAATACAATGGTGACTCGCTGTGGCTGTCGGGGGGGCTTTGCAGAGAGGAGTGGAAAGCTTTTGTGCGTTCATATACAGCAGAAATTCTGTAAATTCAATTGACGAACAAGTCCATGTCTGTCGCCAATGTGAGCATTTCTGAAATTCTGCCCGTGATCACTAGTGTTCTATCTATCAACATATTTTCATCTTCTTCTGAAGTTGAGTACAAAGAGTACGAATTTAATGAACTTAATCACTGCTACTATACACTAAGAATAGGACTAATGTCTGAAACTTCTCGATCAACTATCTCTGAAAAGCCTTCTTGATCGTGAACTCGTGATCTCTTCTTTGGTGCAGTTAATTACTAAGGGGGCGACTCCATTAATTGTGTGCTCAAATCTCCCAATTCTTCATGCCGCGCTTAATCCGCCATATGAAGTCCACTGTCAGATCAACCGAGCGCGGTCAGAAAATGAAGACGAGCAGTAGCAGAAGCAGAAGCCATGGCTGGATGTATCGTGTGCTCGCCGACGACGCCATCATCGTCTCAGGCTCATGTCCGCGTCCACCGCCATTGTAGTAGTAGATTGGCGGCCTGCTGCCGCCTCCGCCGCCACCGCTGTAAACCGGCGGCGCATTGCCGCCATCGCCGTCGATGATCTGTGCTCCGAGGAACACGGCGTCGGACTTCTTGATCCTGCAGCGAGAATCACACAGCTATTAGCTATGTGTGTGCCATGGCGGTGACAGAATATTTCTGTTTGCACCTCCAAAAAAAAAAAGAATATTTCTGTTTGCAATTTCCGAAATTTCGGAAATTTCAGGAATTTCGGTCTCATCGATAGGAAGTTGTTTCGGCCAAATTATTTTGGATTAAGCCAATACATTCAGATTTAAACAAAAACTATCCAAACGTAACATTTTGGGTCCGAAATTTCCCAATATCTGCAATTTCCGAAATTTCGCTTATATCGGTAAATCTCTGCAATTTCACTTCTATCGGTAAGTTTGTGCAGTTTCTCCAAATTCGTGCAATTTCTGATATTTCACTTCTATCGGTAAATGTCTGCAATTTCCGAAATTTCACTTCTATCGGTAAGTTTCCACAATCCCTGTAGTGAAATTTTATTCAGATTAAACCAAAACCTGTCCAAGTGTTAACTTTTTTCAGTCCCAAAATTTTCCAAAATTTCGCTTCTATCGGAATTTTTCGCAATTCCCAAAAATTCGCTTCTATTGGTGAATTTCCGCAATTTCGTAAAATTCTCTTAGATCTATCGGTAAATTTCCGCAATTTCAGAAATTTCTCTTCTATCTTAAACTTCCGCAATTTCCCTTGTGTCGGTTTGGTTACCCGGAGGTAGGGAGGCAGAAGGCGATGGTGTAGTCGTAGGCCGCCTTGCAAGTGAAGGTGGAGGTGGAGTCGTCGTACGCGTAGCTGTAGGCGCGCGGGCACGCCGACTTGAAGATGGCGGAGTACGCCGTCGGCCGGCACGCCGCCGGCGTGCCGTACTCGCCGCTGCAGCAGTACCTGTCCTGCCCGAACGCCTCGCACGCGCTCCTGCACGCGATCGCGCCGCCGCCGCAGTCCACCTGCAGCTCCCTCGGACACGCTGCACACACACGACATCATCGTCGTCGATCGTCGTCGTCAGCTCCGGCAATGGCGATGGAGCCTGCTAGTCCCTAATAGCAAGAATGTCATGCACTTACAGCGGTTGAGGTCGGCCATGCAGCCGGTGGTGTTGCAGGCGGCGGCGGCAGCGGCGCCCTGCTGGGCGCGCGGGATGGCGACGACGGGGAGGTTGTAGCCGTCGACGAGGCTCACGTCGTAGAAGTCCTCGCCGCCGCCTTTCCCGAGCGTGACCTCGAACAGAGTCGCCGGCGGCGTCGCGCCTGCGCCGCGGCACTCCATGCGCCCGCCGCAGTCGCCCGTCTGGCACACGCCGGTGCCGTCGGCGTCGAACACGCACCCCGTCCGCGCCCATATCCGCCCGGACCACCCCACCGGCGCCGCCAGCTGCACCGTCTGCCCCGGGTCAAGCCGGAACCCAGTCGTCGACAGCTGCGGCGTGCCGGCGCCGGCGAGCGTCCCCGGCCATATCGGGTGTGAGCAGTAGTTCGCTACAGTAAACGTCATTGCCATGGAAGTGTACGACCAAGAAGCCACCATTGACAACATAAGAAGCCATAGCTTGCAAGCTCTTGGCTCTCCCATGGCCATGGCTTGCAAATCCTATGGCTCCAAATTTGGGAATTGATGTTGATAGGAAGAAGATCGAGCAGGAAAGGGGAAGAAGACATTGAGAGAAATCTTGCAAGATTTAAAGGTGCAAGTGCCATGCATTGCATGTTTGCATGCAAAGAAAGCTTTTTCTTGGTGAGTTTGGTTTCGCATGTTACATGGATGGGGTGGCCTAGGAAAGAAGAAATACCTTTTGGGATGATGCAAGCTTATGATGGTGACATGATCTTAGCATCAAAAGAGGTGAATCTGGTGATGCTTGTGCTAATGCAGATACCTTAATTACTGGTCAAACATTCTCTGTTTTGTGAGTCTTAACTCTTAACCAGTCCAATCCCTACTTTGTGAAGATGTTTAGGAAGAAAAACAATCATTGTAGCCCTATGTAGAATATGGGTACGGGTACCCACACGGCCTCTATATTCGACTAGAGATAGGGGGTGAGCCGGATCCATACATTATGTAATAGAATAGGACTCGGTCATAATATTGTCTTATGTTCTATGGCATGACTTAGAGTCCCGATTGAGTACTACCATGTAATAGATTAGGAAACTGATGTTGTATCTGGCTAGATTTTTCTCTTTGTAACCCTGCCCCCAACCTATATAAGGTGGGTAGGGAGCCCCCTAGGGACGGAGGACAAGAGGATCATAATATGATCATAGAGATATTCACAATTTGGTCGTCAGATCAATAAACACCTGACGGATACAATCCCCAAACAGGAGTAGGGTATTACCTCTCATTGAGAGGGCCTGAACCTGTCTAAATCTTTGTCTTCCGCATCCATCCACTTTTAGGTCTCGTGCGCTACCCCATTTATTATTGCCGAATTCCAGTTTCGACAGTTGGCGCGCCAGGTAGGGGTTACGCCGAGTTTCCTATCGACGAGTGCGATGGAATCACCTTCATGAGTCGTCAGCTTCATCTTCGCTTTGGGAGCTTTGACTGCCTCGCCGCCGACAACTTCAGCAAGCTCTCGCTCTTTTCTTGGATATAAATCAGTCGGGGAAAATTCAATCTAGCTAAGGATGATAACAACCACTCTACCATGGCAAGTTTCAGATTCGATCTATATGGCCGCCGCCAGCGTCGCCTTTGTCTGCAAGTTTCTTTGCTTCGAAGAGTTAGACTTTATCGTCACAAAAATAACTGCTACTATGGACACGTTGTTTTCGACGTCATCGACACGATCATCATGGACATGGACTCGAGGCGTCGCTATGCGGATAATAGACCATAAGCTTACATCTTCGTCATCGCCGACTGGTTTCTTCGCAACGACGACGATGCCGCAAAATCTGCTTTAAAATTATGTTTTAATATTTAAATTTTGGTTGTAACTATACAATCATGCCTAGTGATTGTAGTCAATCTTCTGTTTAATTGGCAATAGACTCAGCGGGTTATTATTCTACAATAATATAACCTCTGGATTGAAATTAATGTGGCTTTCGAATACACGCAGACAAATTTTGAACACTACAATCAATAATATGCTAAAAAAAATTGATTTGTCCTGTGAAAGCGCATTGGTAAATTGTCATGAAAAATACTCCCATTTATAATTAAAATTGAGAAACGTTTTCACGTTTGTGTTTTCAGATCAGGCTTTAATTTACTACATCCCCCTCATCTCTCGGTTGAAACGAACTGAACGAGCGAACCATGAAAATGCATACAAAAATACTACAGAACAATATATTGTTTCAACAGAATAGCTGATGTCATGATGACATCAACATAATATTTAGGTATCACATCTAATACCTACGGGATATCATATCTGGTACTAGAGATATCAGATCCGATACTGGAGATATCATGATAACGTCAACATGATACCTAGGCACTAAATCTGATAACTACAAGGTATCATGTCTGATACTGAAGGTATCATGCTGACGTCAACATGGTATTTAGGTATCAGATCTGATACCTACGGGATATCATGTTTGATATCGAAGGTATCATATCTGATATATATGGGATATCATGCTGACGCCAGCTGCTATACCGTTTTGTAGACTCTCTCAAATGCACATATTATATCACCTTGTGTTCGCGTTTGACGTCGCGCTTGTCGCCGCACGCATCGTGATTGGCGGCGAGGAAGGCGAGGAGCTCCCGCGCGTGCCGCACGACCTCCACGGGGCCCTTCGCCTTCGACCGGAACAGGCTCCCTGCCCCGTCCGCCGCCGCCCCGCCGCCGGTCACGCACGGCCACAGGCACCCCGCCATTCACGCAAACGTGGGGTCGAGCTCGCTCGCCGGCGCCGGGGCTAGGCGCCGTTGGTGTCGACGACCCAGATTATCACCTCCTGCGCTACAACGTGTGGCCTCGTCCTGGCTGTGATGGTGATCGTTGGTGGCCTTCTTCCTCGCGCGTCCGTCGTCGGGCCTAGCTTGCCACCGTGGGTGCGCCGCATGCACCGCCGCCGATGCGCCGGCGCCGGCGCCGCGTGCTGGGCCGTGCGTGCGTGCGTGTGTGCGTGTGGGCGCTGGGTGTGGCGAGATCGCGGGGGAAGGAAGAAATTGACGGATTGGTTGGAGAGCGACGGGCGCGGCGGCCAGCGGGCACGCCTCCTAAGTTTTACCGATTCGACGCTATTTTTGGATGCAAATTAACCCGCGATTCTCGGTCACGCGAGATTATGTATCTCTCCTCCTCTGATACAGCTCAATCACCATCCATGGTGATGTAAATATAGCCGCTTAATTTGCCTTTTGATTTTGGAACAAGCTCATTAATTCATCCATGCGTTTGGTTTCTCTGAATTTGTCATGTGTTCGCTCGAGCCGACGGCGTCGGCGATCAGGATTTTGACCAAAAAATATGGATTTTTCCCGTCACGGTCTCGCGCAAGGGGCAAGATGGAAGAGCTGACAAAATTTTCTTTTTTTTTTCTTTTTTGAGAGGAAGGGCGCACACATTACTAGTAGTAGCAGTAGCACAGCTACCAGGCTATGAAGCAAACGGCCCAGCTACAAGTTCAATGGACAGGTAGCCCAGCTAGGATGCGAGTTGGCATCCAGTTCTTCTCGGTCCAAACCACAAGCATCGTAGCAATAGAATCAGCTTGATTTCCATTTGGTTGATTTATGACGTAAACAGAAACAAGAGGTAGTCACATGGCCGAGATCTCGGTGACAACCTGGGCTTTGTCGGCCTCGAACTGCTGGTCCTCTGCATGAATAGGTGAAGTGTCTTAGCAACCGGTTTTGATTTATGATTTATCATGGAAAGAAATGATCACAAAGGTATTCTTTTACCTTTTTCTATTGTGAAATCTGCCAAGAACCTGAGGATTTTGCTCTTGTTTGTCACCAGTATACCGACGATCTCAGGTGGCTTCTTCGGATTGCAAGTAAACAGCTGAATGCTCATACAAGAAGATGTTCAGTATTCGTTTTGCAAACTGACGAACTTTTTGTGCGTGAAGACGAATTGTACCTTGAAAACACGAAAAGCCTCAACTTGAATAGCCCTGCTTTGTTCCTGGTAATGACAACACATCATATTAAAACATATTAGCTGTGAGATTACTGAACAATCTAAAATTCAGGGACCAAGATGCCACAGTATCATTGTCTTCCAATTTTTAACAGCAAAAAGCACATACATGGGCTTAAATATAGATTGAGATATCACACAATAATGGTATATGAGATATGAGATCTTACCCTTAAAAGGTTCATTAGAATTATGAGGTTATCCTTTGAGCCAACATAGCGCACCATTGCTGTTGTGTTTGACTTATCCAGAAGAATGTCTCCTAGTAGCTGAAAAACATATCATGTGCATATCACAAATCATCAAAATTCGAGTCAATCATCATGTAAAATTTAGGTGAAATATACAGTTAATGCAAGAAAAAATGTGTACCTGAGTGGCTTGCCTTCGAATGATATAGTTGGATGATGACAGCAATTTTGAGTTAAATTCCGGAAAAAACTGTTTCATGAATTGCAATTATATGTCAATGGAGGTTTTTCAAAGGTCAAAAATGAAAGTTGACAAATATTAACATCTCCGTTACTAGCAGTGAGAAATCTTACCCAACCGTAATTATTTGAAAAGAACTCAGCAGCACTTGATCTATGCCTTGTGAGGAGTTCCTGTTAAAAGTTAAAATGAGAACAATTGCCATTAGCCCATTACCAACATTAATAGACATTTGCTCAGACAACACACTATGATGATTGCTCATGTTCTGTTAAAATCGTTTAGGAGTCCCAACAAAGGCAGAAGGGATCATAAACAAACATGATCTAGAAAAGGATGAGTCTCTCCTTTGGAATAATCGTCCTTCATCAAGGAGAAGATTAAAAGTACAAGATGGACGACATAATCACCTTAAAGGTCTTGAAGGCATCAGATGCTATATTGAAGTCTGGATATTGTATATAATCAAAAAATTTCTTCATATGCTGAGACTCTAATACATACCTGCAAAATTATGAAGGAATGCATTTATATTAATTGAAGATCATGAGAAAGGAAGTGGTAACTGGTAACCGTATAAATAATTCGCCAAGCAAACAATGATATACTAGATAAAGAAGAAGAAACATGGTATTAACGGTGATGTTTTGTCCTGTGAAATTTACTTGCTATATTATATATTTTTTAATAAAATGTAGTATATATTTTTTTCATAATTAATTAAACAGAGCAATGTAAATCATGGTCTTGCTACCTTGCAGCGACTTGGTGCCGTATGCAGTCCCTTAGAATTGCACTATAATGTATTGCAATGTCCATGTTGTCATACCTGTAAACAGGTTGTGTAAATGTGAAGAATGAAGATCACATAGCTCTTTTATGGGTTGAATATGAAGAATGAAGTCCAGAACTTTTATGTCCTAGGAAAAAAACATATCATTGAAATGCATGGTTAAGGAAGAACTAACTGACTACTTACCCAGACATTAGAACATCCAAAAGATCCTGGTTTTCTTCCAAATAATCAGAGGCAATCATCCTATAGTCTACCTTTTGCCTTAGAAAATTGGCAGTAACTTGAGTGACATCCTTCTGAGTCTGAGGAAAAACGAAAGAAAAACCCCCTTAAATTATAAGAAGTTTTAAATTATATATGTTGGGTGCAGAGCTTCTTGAGGATAAAGTGGGCCATGGTCCTATATGGATTTCCCTTGTCTAGAAAATTTCTTAAACAAGTACTTTGATTAAACAAAATGCAGCATCTAAGTTCCTGAAAAAATATCAAATATGTATGGATTCCTTTGACATACTTCCAGGTCCATGTATGGAAGGCAAACAACTAGTAGATGAAGACTATTGGTATTCTCCTTGAAGAACTCCTTCGTCAACTGCGAGCAAGCTTCATCGACTGGGTCTGCCTCGCCATTTCCATAAAGAATGGATTTCATCTCCCCGATGCTTTTGGTTAGATCTGCCATCTACATGTTAGTTCAAGTGCGTATTTAGTCACAAAAGCATAAGATTCAGCTCAAAATTTCCTTAGAAAAACGGCCTGATGATACGAATGATTAAACGTATAAATTGTAGTGTCTAATCTTAACACAATTTTGGACAAACACAACCTTCCCTACATGTGTGTTTTGTTTTGTTGTTATACTTAAAAAAGGAAAAAAAATGTGCAAAACTTTTATATTTTTATTCTTGGCGGTTATGCTGGAAATATACTTCAACGACGACGATGCCGCAAAATCTGCTTTAAAATTATGTTTTAATATTTAAATTTTGGTTGTAACTATACAATCATGCCTAGTGATTGTAGTCAATCTTCTGTTTAATTGGCAATAGACTCAGCGGGTTATTATTCTACAATAATATAACCTCTGGATTGAAATTAATGTGGCTTTCGAATACACGCAGACAAATTTTGAACACTACAATCAATAATATGCTAAAAAAAATTGATTTGTCCTGTGAAAGCGCATTGGTAAATTGTCATGAAAAATACTCCCATTTATAATTAAAATTGAGAAACGTTTTCACGTTTGTGTTTTCAGATCAGGCTTTAATTTACTACATCCCCCTCATCTCTCGGTTGAAACGAACTGAACGAGCGAACCATGAAAATGCATACAAAAATACTACAGAACAATATATTGTTTCAACAGAATAGCTGATGTCATGATGACATCAACATAATATTTAGGTATCACATCTAATACCTACGGGATATCATATCTGGTACTAGAGATATCAGATCCGATACTGGAGATATCATGATAACGTCAACATGATACCTAGGCACTAAATCTGATAACTACAAGGTATCATGTCTGATACTGAAGGTATCATGCTGACGTCAACATGGTATTTAGGTATCAGATCTGATACCTACGGGATATCATGTTTGATATCGAAGGTATCATATCTGATATATATGGGATATCATGCTGACGCCAGCTGCTATACCGTTTTGTAGACTCTCTCAAATGCACATATTATATCACCTTGTGTTCGCGTTTGACGTCGCGCTTGTCGCCGCACGCATCGTGATTGGCGGCGAGGAAGGCGAGGAGCTCCCGCGCGTGCCGCACGACCTCCACGGGGCCCTTCGCCTTCGACCGGAACAGGCTCCCTGCCCCGTCCGCCGCCGCCCCGCCGCCGGTCACGCACGGCCACAGGCACCCCGCCATTCACGCAAACGTGGGGTCGAGCTCGCTCGCCGGCGCCGGGGCTAGGCGCCGTTGGTGTCGACGACCCAGATTATCACCTCCTGCGCTACAACGTGTGGCCTCGTCCTGGCTGTGATGGTGATCGTTGGTGGCCTTCTTCCTCGCGCGTCCGTCGTCGGGCCTAGCTTGCCACCGTGGGTGCGCCGCATGCACCGCCGCCGATGCGCCGGCGCCGGCGCCGCGTGCTGGGCCGTGCGTGCGTGCGTGTGTGCGTGTGGGCGCTGGGTGTGGCGAGATCGCGGGGGAAGGAAGAAATTGACGGATTGGTTGGAGAGCGACGGGCGCGGCGGCCAGCGGGCGCGCCTCCTAAGTTTTACCGATTCGACGCTATTTTTGGATGCAAATTAACCCGCGATTCTCGGTCACACGAGATTTGTTCGCGTGGCTGGGCCGGATCGGTATGAGTTTGGCTGGGCCGGATATCGTATCCTTCTCTGAGTTGGGCTGGATGCTCCTCTCTCGCCTGCCGGCCCAAGGCTCTTCCACGGTATCCACACTACTACTGTTCGAAGTAGCATGCAGACTACTACGAGTTGAGAGAGAAAAGCACTACATAATCGGTTTTTGACTGGGCGAACCACCATCGAAATCACAGACGGATCGTAAGAGTGCCTGCCTAGACGGTGAGGATTTGAAAATAGACGAGAAATCTATATCTCAAACGGGTCGCTTAACTCGAACGAGAAATCTTCTTTACAAACGGACATAGTAAAAAAAACAGACCAGTCCTTGACCCGGTGAAACGCTTGGTTCATTGATCCATCGGTTCAACCGTTGGGTCACTGGTTGAACCGTGGTTTATTGCCTAAGTATATTTAGTATTTCCTATCAGTCACAACACTAACTTAATGTAGTGGTTGACAAGGTTTGCATATAGCAGCTAGGGATCAAATCCCACCCCTTGCACTATTTTTTCTCACATAAAAGTCAAATTGGGCCTCATATCTCACATAATCCATAAAAAAGATGCTATCAAGTGGCCCAGCTAGCTTGAGCCGGCCAGTTTAGGGTCTCCCGGTTCTGCGAGAAAAGAGTTTTCTCGCATAAAAGTCAAATTGGGCCTCATGTCTTACATGGCCCATAAGAAAGATGCTATCAAGTGGCCCAGCTAGCTTGAGCCGGTCGGTTTAGGGTCTCCTGGTTCAACGATTCTGCAAGAAAACTTTTTCTCACATAAAGGTTAAGTTGGGCCTCATGTCTTACATGGCCCATAAGAAAGATGCTATCAAGTGGCCCAGCTAGCTTGAGCCGGCCGATTTAGGGTCTCCGGTTCAACGGTTCTACGAGAAAACCGCTCGGTTCAGCCGGTTAACATCGGGTCAATTGTGTGAATGATCCTTGGAGGGAGCTGGTTCTGGTTTTTTCCGGTTGAACCGTCGGTCCGGTTTGGTTTTTACTACTATGCAGACGGGTTGCTTAACTCGGTCACCTACGAAAATACATTATCACAATTAGCCGATTTAAGAGGCCCGTCTAGGTTAATCGATTTTCTCATGCGATTGTGTGGCCCGCAGAAGAGGTTCGTATGAGATAATCCATTTTTTCACGTGGTTGGGCGGACCGTCTTTTCCTAAACGGACCGTCCAACCGCTTGTGAATACGCTCCTGGTTGTTTGTAAAAGTTGGTTTTGTAGTAGTAAAGAGCAGGAGAAAATAGCATAACATTCACGATGTGTACACAGCACTTCAATTTGCGTGATGATCGATCGACACATCTACTCAGCTACTACTCCTAGTCCAATGAAAACGAGATGAGCAAACTAGCTCACCTAGTACTACTAAACTCATGCACAGAATTCCCTAACACATGCTACCTGGTTATGATGAAGATAAAATTAAGAAACAAATAAGTATGGTCTTGTTTCTAGGGAAAGACGATTAAGGGCACTACAGAGAAGGATGCAGCTTGCACATCGATAATGTGATCATTTGGGAGTGAAGGACCAGAGCTTCCAGTTGGTCGTGCCGAGGATACCCCACATGAAGGCGTCGTACCGCGCCATGGTGGCGCCCGGGCCGGCCACGGTGACCACCAGCCGGTAGTTGTAGCCGCCGTTGTACGGCTGCGTCTGGCCGCTCACCACGTTCACGTGCCGCAGATACGTCTTCTTCGTGCTCAGCCCGTAGATGCGCACGGCCGACTGCCCCACCTGCTGGATGCTCTTGTCGTTCACGTTCGCCACGGCCGTCCACGCCGCCGGCGATGGCGATGGCGCCGGCGCCGGCGCGGCGGCCGTGACGTTGCCATCTGCTTTGGCAACGGCAAGCAAGGCAGCGGTAAATATGACAGAAAGGACTACAGTGCTATGGGATGACGCCCTCATGTCGTGCCTTTGTATGTGTATGTACGTAGCTTATGCTTAATTATGGCTGCCTAATGCTCTCACCAGAGCAGCAGAGCTAGTGCACTTGTGAGTTGTGACACGGTGAGAATGTGAGCTGCTTGTGCGGTGGCATATTTATAGTGGAGTACGTCGTCGGGGAGAACACGGTTAGGGTGAGAGCAGAGTGACTAAACACCCTAGCTGACCTAGCAGCGGTATGGCCAGCAATTAAAATGCAAGTGCAGAGAAAACAAGAGGTTAAGATTGACTTTATTAGACCCAGTACATACGAATTCATATCGTTAATTAACGCAGTAGAAGCTGACTGCTCATTTCGTTGTTAATTATAACACACATGCGTACGTACATATGCAAAACGTTCAAATCAAGTTTCTAACAACCGCGTACAACGTGCGCGTATGGTCAATACTGTCAGTTAAAAACTTGCATTTACACGTCTCAACATCGTGCCTAACATGTACATTTAATTACTCGGACTAAGCTAAGGTACGCCGGTGATTTTATATTTAATTTCCAGCAGAAAGGTGACGAGCTGATCTCCCGTGTTCAGACTTCAGTTCAGGCCATACTTGAATCCCCCCCCCCCTCTCCCCAAACATAGACAATGCACTGCTTAATTCATAATCAACTAGTAAGACAGGATTTAGCTACTCAACCCTAACTACTTCCTCGTCTCAAATTACTGGTATTTCGCACTTCCTCCTAAGTTTACACATTTATATATTTGACCATTAATTTCTATAAATTCATATATGTTAACATGGATGCGCTAAAATGCACTTAAGATACGCAATAACTAAAATACGTTTCTCACGTAGTAAAATTGTTACCACGAGTTATATCGTGCTAAAATACCTCTTCCTGTATCTTTTTATTATGCAGTAGCATAGTAAAATCTTTAATACTAGAGAAATCATCCCCGAACATTCATTCCCACACCTTTTTCATTATGTAGAGTCATAGTAAAAGTTTCAGTGCTAGGCTCAATAGGGATATATTACGATGATTTCTCTTGCAGTAAAAAGTATACTACGTTGGACACGTTTTAGCTATACCGCACCCTAGGTGTAGTATAGTATGTCAATAGTTTAACATAATAAGACTTATACTTTTAGATTTACCATGAAAAATATTTTTGTAATATATAATTCACTTGTTAAACTACACAAATTTCTAAAAAAAATGATGGTGAAATCCAAAAATATTTGATTTAGGACAAATTTAGGACACTATTTGATTTAGATTGACAAGAAAGTCGTGGTCATCACTCTCATATAAAGAACTTCAACATTGTTAACGTCAAAATTTGGTAAACCCCGAAATCATCATCGGTCTAGAGTTAGTATCGACTTCAGAGTCCTCGAATCGGCCAATGAAAATTATCAGTCATCAGCAGTTAGATTCTTAGTGAATTCGGTTAAGAAAATTAATCAATTAAAGAAAGTTTATTCAGAAGATGTCGAGTTCGAAGAGGATGCAGCGTGACAATTTATCTATTAATTAGGCAGAGTCAGTTAGTTTTCTTTTATTTTTAGGAAAGTGTGTTTAGTATTTAATTAGGACCTATGTTTTTTCTTTTATCTTTAGGAAAATTTGTGTCATGTCCAATTAGGACTCATATCGGCCTGAGGGTATAAATATATTCACCCGGGATCTTTGTAATCTATCTCTCGATCAATACAACTACTCTCAGTGCATCATCATCCTCTTTTCTGAGGTTTTTATTTATCATTAGCGGAACTTGGCACCTTACGCGAGGCTGCATCGGCTTCGATCTCTGGTAAAGGGGTAAGCCTCACATTCCGCCGGCCCCGGTGAATATATCGGCTACATTGGTGTTGTCAAGGCTATATCGCTTCGACCTATTGGATTGCTCTGGTTTGATTGATATATTTTTCTACTCGATATTTCGATTCTATCTTTCATAGCATTGTGTTTAGAGACGCATCGGTTTTAAACTTAATTTTGAAGTTAATTTTAAGATATTTTCAACGTAGTTTTTTTTAGATATTGGCTTTTAAGTCGTTGAGAACACATATACAAAAGTTTTATCTGTAAATTATTTTTTATTCCCTAAAAAACTGTTTTAGCTTATTAGGTAATGTGGGCAACCGATAAGGCTGTAAATATAGACATGGACGAATTACTTAACACACATGTATCACCTTTTTTGTGTGGTGTGGACGCTGAAGGGAAAAGAAAAATCTGGCGATGCAAAGACAAGATTTGAGATATATCTGTTTGCATCACTTCAGTTGTCTTTGCCTCCTGTCTAAATCTAGTGAAGATACATACCCGACAGCTATATATAGTTGAAAGAGAGGTCACACATAATACGAAGTCCAAGACATGGTTTTTCTCATTGCATGCATAGACAGCATAGTTCAATATATGTGAAATTCATATGGTGAAAAAAAATATTGCCAGTAAGATGCATGGTATATTCTGTTGATATCTACTAGCAATTGCTAAAGAGTTCAGCAATATGTGGGCTATGGGCACTATTATTTAAAACCTAACGGGTGGTACTTATACACCCACGATTTCACTACCACACTACATGTGTTTTCCCTACTTCAGGAATATTTATCAGCTTGTATAACTACACTTATAACACTTGGGTCGGTGCCTTGAAAATAAAGTGAGTTTCCAAAACTCGCGGTGTGGGAGACGTACTGGAGGTACGGTCTGCCCGTTCTCGCCTTAAGGACCGATTCCTTGGAAATTACATCCGAGCATATGACAAGTACGACCACATGAGTGAATGGGACACCCCTGGCTGAGTAACTAGCTAGGCCAGGGAAATCTTGATGTCAAGGGACAAGTGGATTCGTCGGGGTGGTGTCGAGGAGGACCCTTGGGCTTTCTGGCACAGTATGGTCTGGGACCTAACCTGGTGTTGGTTCGTGGGACCCCTCCCGTTGGCATAAGGTGACCCTGAGTCGGCTTTCAAAATGTCTTGTCGTGAAAGCCTCAAGGTCACCAGACATGGCTGAATTGCACGAGCTGGGTGATCCGGGTTAGTAACGTCTTGTGGGTAAAGTGTACCCCCTCTGCAGAGGTTGACAAACTGTTTGAACAGTCGTGCCCATAGTAATGGGCGGATGTGAGGTGATTCCTTAACGTAGTTTTGTTTGTCTACTTTGTGAACTGCTGTTGGCGTAAGAGAATCTGCTCAGTGCTTGACTTGTGGCTATCGGTGCAGCCGGTTTTGGTATACGATTAGCAGGGAGCCTTTCGTGCCGACAGAATCAATCCATACATTTCACTGCTCCGGTCGGATGAGACGCACTCTCTCGTCCACGTCGTTGAGAAGCACTCACTTAGTTCTTCTGAAAGTATTAAACTAAAATCGAATGCGAAAATAATTGGCTCTCCTTTGAAGCTTGTAGCAAACACTTAATTTCCCTTGACTTGTTGAGTACTTCCGTACTCACCCTTGCTCTATATAAATAAACCCCCCAGTTCTCGAAGACGAAGAAGTGGACCCCGCTGAAGATGAGTTCTTCCAGGAGCAAGCGGACTACGAGCTGTAGTAGGGTTTCGGCTTAACTCCCAAGTCATGCTTGTGGCTTTGGGCTAGTCTCCGCTTTCGCCTTTTTGTAATGTTGTTGCGAACTCGGGGTTTGTCCGCAGTTCCAACCTTGGTTGTACCAGCACTGTTTCCTGGGACTGGTACAGGAATATAGGTTAATTTGGATCGCCTTATACTGGCTGCCGTTCGGGGCTAGTTTGGGGCGTGACAGTTTTAGCCGATGACAGCAAAGGCTTCATATATTACTTAATCATTTGGGTTTAACGACATCGGATCTTCAGCCGATGTACGCTTTAACCTTCGGATCAACATTTATTCTATCATATCATTATTGGCCGATTGGTTTCTATTGGATTATATTGTTGTATTATTATATTATTATCAGCTGATTGTCTTTATATCATTATTTACTCAAGTATTATAATCTATATTGGTTATATAGCCGATTGCTCAAAACCCTATTGACTTCGGCTGGTATCGACATCGGTTGGAATTACTATATCGGCTTGATGGCCGATCGGCTCTGCAATCTTCAATTTATATATCTTGTCAGTTGCAGGATCAAACTGACTAGCACGCCTGCATTCTATAAATATTTTAGGACCTGCACTGGAGCTAAGCAGAACTTTCAGGCCTTCGTGTGTTTCGACACGGTTCGTGTCAACGCAGATTTGGCACCATCGGCCGGACGCAGATTCTTCGTTAACAGGTATCCCTCTTAATAGTATGACATCCTAAACTCAAATGTAAAAAGGAAAGCTATATCGATAGGAATACCTTCACACCATTTTCTTTCTTCACTTGGAGGGTTACCAACGTTAAAGTCGTTTCATCATCGGGACTATCCTCAAATCACATCTTCTTGATGTTTGGCGTTTCATCTTCCATTTTTCAAATGATTGGTGTGGATAATTCATAGCTTCAAATGGTCTTGCATGGTTCATCACGACAAAGTCTTCACTCGCTCTTCATTATCGGTTTTGGTTCATCGACGCCAAGCCCCTTGCTTGCCCTTTACCACCGCATGGTCCATCGTAGTCGAGTGTCGCTTGCGCTTCACCGTCTTGACATAGGTAGCCACTTCATACCCCATATCTTCAATCTCTTCTCTTTGATTATCATCCATCGATAAAGTCCATCTTCTAGCTTCTCACACCATCTTCATTTCTATCAATCTTCAATCATGGTGTATATCCTTCGACAAGTCCATCAACTCATGATGTAGTCTCATCAAGCATCTCGTTGATTCATAATATGTGAGGCACGTCTCTATATGTTACACCATAATATCATCATTGATCCTCAACAAGTAAGTCATCAACCTTCTTGCTTGATGCCGGAACATAAACTATTACTCAAACTCATAGCAATGGTTAGTTCCAAAATATGTTGTCATTAATCACCAAAACTTCCCATAACACAAGGTTAGCGGATTAGATCTTTCAAAAATATATTTATATTAAATTTTAGTTTAATGATACTAATTTGATGTTATAAACGTTGCTAGATTATTTTATAAATTTGGTCAAACTTAAAAAAAAGTTTGACTAGAAAAAAGTCAAAAGTGACTTAATATGAAACGGAGGGAGCAGTTAGAAACATTCATGTGTGTTGATGTGAACAAAACAATCTCAATTATTTTTTAACCATGTTGTTTTCTTAGAACGGAATTCGAAGTGCTAGAGCCGAAACAAAATGAATGAAAAATATCAAAAAATAAAGAAAATTGAACTATTCAAATGGAAATATATGCGGTATCAGTCGAAAATTAGTAATTCTTGTAAAAAACAAACGGCCTCATCTTTAACTTATGTCTCAAAAATAGGGGTTTAGTAAAGGGTTTATGAGCCTCTATGTGTGGACAAATGGAGACATGGCCACAGGTACTAGGTATTTAGAGATAAAGAAATTTACCATATTATAAAAACAATATTTTGGTGAAAATACGGTAAACCAAACTGTTAATGTTGAAATTTGGTAAGATTCTTTAGTGGATAAGGTTAAGGAAAGAAGTCAAGCAGCCGATGAAAGTTTATCTAGAAAAGACTAAGTTCAGGAAAGAATCGTGAAGACCATGTCATGACAGTTTAATTATATCTATTAATTAGACAGTTTAGTAATTTTTCTTTTATCTTTAGAAAGTTTTATCTAGTGTCCGATTAGGACTTGTATCTTGTTGTTATCTTTAAGAAACCTATAAAGTGTCTGATCAGTACTAGTATCAACCCGAAAGTATAAATATGTACACCTAGAGTCTTTGTAATACATCTCTCGATCAATATACAACTTTTGATGCATCGTCACCCTCTTTTTTGAGGTTTTATCACCGACGAAACTTGGCACCTGACATGGAGCTTCATCGCATCGATCTCCGACGAAGAGGTAAGCCCTAAGTTTCGCTAACCCTGACAATTGTATCGGCTATATTGGCATTGTTCAAGGCTGCATCGCTTCGGTCTCTTAGATTGCTCTGGTTTGGTTGGTATAGTTGCCTACCTGATATTTCAATTCTATGTTTAATTGCATTGTATTTAGAGACGCATCGGTTTAGTTGGGACTGTCTCGGTTAGGTCTGATCTTCTGTCTTAGTCAATATATCTCTACAATCACAATGTTGTTTTAAATAAATTTGTTATATCCATCACGTTAGCATAGATCTATCGGCTTATCTAGTTTATTTGATCAAAAGTAATCTAGAACTGTCTCGGTTGAATCCGATCTTCTACATTACTGTTGATAATCTAAGTCTTGCTAAGTTTATAGATTTGTGCTACGTTTTATCAGACTGCTAGCCGATAAGTTATCTTTACATTGAACCTCCAGCCGATGTACGCTTTAACCATCGAGTCTACATTTAATATTTTGCATCAATATTGGCCGATTGGTTCAATGGACATCTACTTCATTATATTGTCATCTGCCGATTGAATTATTTGTTCAAGTTCTTCCATTGTCTTTATCTAAGTGTCAGAATCTACATCGGATATATAGCCGATTGTTTAAAAATCCTATCGACATCGGCTAGTATCGCTATATCGGCTTATTGGCCGATCGGCTCTTTGATCATCAATTTATCTATCTTGTCAGTTGCAGGATTAAACTGACTAGCACACCTGAATCCGATATTTTATGACCAGCACTGAAGCTAAGCAGATCTTCTAGGCCTTTGTGTGTCACGATGAAATTTCATGTCAACACATTTTTACCGATCTAAGGCTTACCATAAAAAGTCGGTGGGACAGAAAAATCATTTGCGTTTCTATTTGCATTTTTTTACCATTTTCACCGGTTTTTGTTGATAACCATGTTCAGATGGTTTAATTGACAAAAAAAAACAAGGTACTCCTGAAAGAAACCAGAACGGTAGCCGGTTGGTCCGGAATTACCAATACCAATTTCACCACTAATAAAAGTCATGTCTTTTTTTTCTTTAGTCAAGGATTATTAGTCATAGTAAAAAACTCCCAGCCAAATAGATTCAAATAACAACATGGAGAGATGCTTAATACGGAATAAATAGGGGAAATTACAAAAATCACTTTAAAAGTTATTTAAAGTTTAACATTTCATCTCATAAGTTATTTTGTTTTAAATGTTTATCTCTATTAATTTTGTTGAAAGAATCATCTCAATGTACACGTGTTTAACCGAATAAAATAATTAGTAACAAAGATAGGTGTACTAATCAACAATAACCGGAGTGGAAGGAATAATACTAATAATATATTTTTTTAGACAGTGGGTGAACCCTACCTCACTACTACAAAAGTGATTTTTCTGTACGAGAGCCCATGATTTTTGCAAACGGACCATAACTAATGGCGTCTGCAAAAATCGAGGGTCATTTTCACATGCGGGCCACTTAACCGCCCGTATGAAAAAATAGATTTTCCCATACGGGCCTCTTAAGAGGGCCGTATGCAAAAATGAGCTCATTTTTGCATGCGGCTCACATAACCGCCCGCATGCGAAAATAAAATTTGAAATTTGAAATTTGAAACTAGTGTATCTCACTCATACGAACTCCAAATTAGATGATTCTTTTTCTTAAATGTTTCTAAAATCATGCTCTATCATGTTATTGTGTTCTTACTGCTATTATTTTGGTCATTTTTTATTGAGACTTTGTTTTATCAATTAAAAATTTGAATTTCAAAACTTCAAATAATATTTTGAAGCAATAAATGATTTCAGCTGAAAAAGTCATCCACAACAAAGTTGTATAACTCATCAAAATCTATAACTTCTATTTTAGTCATTTCTTCATCCGACAAAGTAATCGTAACATTTTCACAAAATTTACATATCTCTCTCTATAGTTTATAAAACTATATAAGATATGTACATTTTGTGAACAATGTTAGAAATAACTTTGTTGTATGAAGAAATGACCAAAATAAAAGTTATATATATTGATGAGTTATACCACTTTGTTGTGGATGACTTTTTCAGCTGAAATCATTTATTGCTTCAAAATATTATTTGAAGTTTTGAAATTCAAATTTTTAATTGATAAAACAAAGTCTCAAGAAAAAATGACCAAAATAATAGCAGTAAGAACATAATAACATGATAGAGCATGATTTTAGAAACATTTAGGAAAAAGAATCATCTAATTTGGAGTTCGTATGAGTGAGATACACTAGTTTCAAATTTCAAATTTCAAATTTTATTTTCGCATGCGGACGTTTAAGTGAGCCGCATGCAAAAATGAGCTCATTTTTGCATACGGCCCTCTTAAGAGGCCCGTATGGGAAAATCTATTTTTCCATACGGGCGGTTAAGTGGCCCGCATGTAAAAATGGTCCTCTTCCTACACCTAACCTTATCTTCTCTTCCTCTCCTCTCACTTATTATCTCCTCTCTCTCACCGCCGCTCCCCCTCCTCACCGCCGTGGAGTCCTCTCTCTCTCTCTCTCCCTCACTTGGGCGGCGGCAGGAGGCGGTGGGCGACAGCGGGAGCGGCGGCGGCGGCCTCAAGAAGGCGCGGCAGCGGCGGCAGCTAGGAGGGAGCGGGCGGCGACATCAAGGAGGCGGCGGGCAATGGCGAGACAGCGGGAGCGGCGGCGGATCTGGCGGCGCCGTCCTCGGGAAAGCCGGATCCGCTGCCCTAGGGGCTCTCGGCGGCGAGCGGCGGGCACGGCGACGGCCTACGGCGGCGGATCCGACGGCACCGTCCTCGGGAGGATCGGATCCGCCGCCCTACGGAGGAGCACGACGCTCGGCGACGGCGACGGCGGGCAGCGGCAGGCGGCGACGGCAGCGGGCACGGCGCTACCCCGCGACGGCCGGCGGCCGCAGCGGCGTGGATCTGGCACCGGTCACACGGCGTCTGGCGGTGGGCGGCGACCCCGATGACGACGACGAGTGGGCGGATCCCGCCCGGATCCGGCGGCGACGGGCCTCGTCCCGCCCGGATCCGGCGGCGACGGCCAGTGGCGGGAGCGGATGGCGGCGGCCAGCAGCGGGGGCAGGTGGCGCGGAAGCGGCCGGCGAGCTCGGGCGGCGATGCCACCGCTTGCGGCTAGGGTTTGTTTTTTTTTTGGAATTTTATTTTTTTTCGCGATATTTTCTCTTTGCATGCGGTCGGCTTAAGCGCCCGCATGCGAAAATCGGATTTTCGCATGCGGGTGCCCTGGCCGCATGGGAAGATGGTGATTTTTGCAGATGATTTCGCGCATGCGGCTAGCCCAACCGCATGCGAAAATCTTATTCGCCCGTTTGCAAAAATTCATTCTGTACTAGTGGCTTTCTTTAGCAGTAGCTCTAGCCAATTATTACAAAGATTATAGCAAGTTATCGATAATGTCAAAATGAAATATAGGTACATAGAAATGGAAGACAAGAAAACTATAATACATGGAGCATTTTTCTAGCAGTAAGCACTTAAAAAAGTTGTGCAGGGAGTTCAACGTGTTAATCATTGGGTTGACTTATATGGAATAACTTACATGCTAACTACTCCCTCCGATGCATTTCAAAATATAAGCATTTTATTTGGTAAATACTAAGATATAGAGAACAATTTCTCTTTTAGTCATCTTTTGAATAAAAGATGATCCAAAATAAAACATTAACAATAAAAGATGATCAAAAAATATAAGCCACATACCTCGTTTGACATAGTGACAGATGAAGAAGAGACAGACACACAAAACAAGAAAACCATTAGCACATGATTAATTGAGTTTTAATTATTTTAAACTTAAAAAAGAATTTATTTGATATTTTAAAGCAACTTTTATATACTATAAAGTTTTTGCACGAAAACACTATTTAGCAATTTGAGAAAACTGCTAACGAAAATCGAGATAAAATCTGTATCATAATCAAAAAAGCTTACATTAAGTATGTGAAGCATCTAGGACCCCATTGTTAATTTTGGTAATTAATAATAAACACTAAGTGTGGACTAACTATTTTATTTGAGTTAGGACCATATGATGTACATGTCATGAGCGATTACCACAGATTAAATTGATGACGCAAAGAAATGGAACAAAGACGGTAAATCTAATGTTTTATTTTAAATCGATCGCGATGTTAGGCGATTAAATTTTTGTTAGGTTTATTTCTAACTTTGTCGTACTATCAGGAGGGGTAATGACCTTGGTAAAGAAGTGACCAAAATGTCATATTAAGTCATTTGCATTAACACTTGGTTTGACAAATTTCATTCATCTTTTTCTGGCAGTGGCCGGTTCTGACCATTGGCACTGAGCCGGTCTAACCGGCGTGCCTTGGCTGGTCCGATCAGGCGGCCAGTGAGCCAGGGTGTTGTTCTTGGCTTGGCGATCCAGAGCTGACACCGGTCTGACCGAGCTGACGGCGGTCTGACCGGCAAGCCTTTCACAAGTGCATTTAATACACTGTAACGGCTAGTTTTCTAGCCATTACATTGGTGGGCGATCTGACTGGCCAACCCATGACGATCTGACCGGTAGGTAACTAAGGTTGGGGATTTCAACCCCAACGGCTAGTTTTTGTTGGTGGGGGTATAAATACTCCCCCACTAGCAGCAAGGGGACTCTCTTGGCATTTGTTTCACTTGCATACACCTCTTGCATCCATTCTCATACAATTTGAACTTTAATTCATCCATTGTTGGTGTTGGAGGGTTGATTGAGCCAAGACAAGTGTATTGTTTCATTGTTAGAGCTAGTGTGGCACTTGATCATTTCCGAGCTGAGTTGTTACTTGTTACTCTTGGAGGTTACCGGCTCCTAGACGGCTTGGAGGAGTTGCCCGGTGTTGGTTGTGAGTGGTTTGGAGTTTACCATCTTCGGAGTGAAGGAAGAACTACCCTAGTGATCGAGCCTTGGGTAATCCACTTCGAGGCCAGCTCCTATCTTGCCCACCCCTTGACGAAGAGGTTCGGTGGCTTTCATGATTTGAGCAGTGAAGTTGGGCTCCCCTCAACGGGGATGTAGGAAATTGGCGAGTTTCCAAACCTCGGGTGAAAAATTCATTGTCTCTCGTCTCATTTACTTATTGCATTTACATTTGTGCAATTTACTTTCATAGAGACATATTTGAGCCACTATTACCCTAGGATTGTAAAACATAATCTAGTTGCTTAATTAGTTTTATCCCTCATCAAACCTAGCAATTTAGGTTAGTTTTGATTATGTGACATTTATTTTTAATATCGTCTATTCACTTCTCTTCTAGTCGATATCTTGATTGTACAGCATGACATTCTTTAATCACCAAGCGTGCAGGCAGTAACTAGATAAGTATGACATGCAATTTAGTGCAACTAGTTGCTATAACTTTCTCATTCTCTATGAGCACCTTCCTGAATTGTTAAATGGTGTATTTCGTACAAAAATTTTCTATGTAAAAGTTAATTACAAATAAATTCATTTTTCAAGCTTTCAATAATTTATATTTGATTAATCGCACGTTAATAGTTTATCTCGTTTTACATGTTGTAAAAAATCCAAGTCCAACCCCATATTCGAACGCATCCTAAGACAAGTTAGTTAGGGCATTCATATTTGAAATCCACTCCTGCGAGTAGCTTTAAGTTGTCAGATAAGTTACAAATTTTCATCATCCTTGATATTTTTTATTTAGTACTTATATTTTTCCCAGTTTTTATAAAGGTTCAACATTTTACACTAAATACTAAGAATCTCCGCCGCTACCGTTCCCATCTCTCTTCTTCTTTGGCGTTGACTCTCTTCCCCACCATCCGGCCCAATAGAGAAAGGTAGTGAGGTGACTCACGTGCGCGGCAGTCGAGGGCCGTTGCCACCGACCTTCCTCGCGATATGTCTTTTAGATCCAACATAGAAGTAGCTCGACAAAGCGACTCAGGTCGACGAGCTCAGATCTCCTACGCCTCCCGTCCACCGCGCCGCTTCGCCTCCCAATCTCCGGAGCGGATTGGGGTGCTGCTCTCACCCGGATATAACAAGGACGAGGGGGAGCAAGAAAAGGGGCAGGACGGCGAGAGGAGTTGTTAGAACCTCGCGCTGTAGTGCTCCGTTGTCCTCACGCTGTGAAGGGCCTTAAGCCCTGACATGTATCTATTGACCCGTGGCATGCACAGATCACGAGGTGCTGTATGTATTGCTGGTCCTGGCTAGGACCACGAAAAGCAAGCTTCTGTAGTAAGACTGTAGTACGAACAAACATGCACACATCGCAGGAGATTAAGGCTGTGTTATTTGATATTAGTTTTCAACTTAGCTTATCTTTCTCGTCTTTCGCGCTTAACTTATCTTTTTCGTTTTTCGCGCGTACATTTTTTGAACTGTTAAATGATGTGTTTTTTTAAAAAAATTTCTATACAAAAATTGCTTAAAAAATCATATTAATTTATTTTTAAAAAATAGCTAATACTTAATTAATCACATGTTAATGGATCGTTTCGTTTTCCGTACGTAGGAGTTGTGTTCCCAACGGTCAAGAACATAGCCATTAATAGCTACAGCAGCAATATCTTCTATTTTGGATTTTTCCCTTAATAGAGATATGATAGAATTTGGATCCAAAATCTCAAGATACTGGTCTCTCTCTATGTATATATACACGCTCAAGCCTGTAGACAAAATCCATGCTATCTAGGAGTACGTGCCAACCATGAATCAATCAGTAAGTACATCAACATTACTCTATCAAGTCAGCTATAGCTAGCTCGATATAAAGCATCAATCAAGTCTTAAACACACACGCACACAGATAAAGATACTGTATCAATCACCAGGCAGATGCTGGCTGTTTATATTGTTGTTGTAGTAGTTGTTGTTATTATGAAAAATTCTCATAATAATAATAATAATAATAGTGGTTAGTTGTTTGCGGAAGCATAAGATCCACGTGATGTGGACACATGGTTTTCGAAGAGATTCTTTCTTTTGAAGTAATCAATGGGCCAATATCCAGATGTTTAAGATGAAGATATGTTCGCCGTCAATATGCTGCTGTTGCCTGCCTGCTATGTGGGGTTGCAAACTTGCAATACTCCTCTGTCTAACCTTCAATGGACAGTGACACGGCAGTTGCATTGCTCTCTCCTCCTCGTTTCAAAATATAACAAATTTCAACTTTCGATACGAATATTAAAGAGAAAGATAAAAAATATCTTCTTAGGATAGATAATATATATAGACCTAAATTAGTTAGGACTATAATAAAACCAAAAGGTACTATAGGTAGTTTAGTGTTAAATGTCACTTCATACAAATACCAGTTTGTTATATTTTGAACAAAATTTAAAATATAAAAGTTATATTTTGAGACTGAGATAGTATCATATTATAACAACTACTAACACAACTACTAGTAGTAAAGTAGGGGTTCTATACCATAAAGATAAGAGTATAACGTCAAACTTAGTGTTTGAGAGGATTAGAGAAGAGGAAAGGAGAAAGAGGTAAAAAATTAGCTTATTAAGTGTTAATTATTTTAAACTTAAAAAATAAATTAATATAATTTTTTAAAATAATTTTTAATAATTTTTTTAAAGAAAAACATAATACTTAGCCGTTCGAAAAAAGTATACGAAAAAAAGAATGTGTGTTTTACCATAAAGAAAGAAGAGTAAATTCTCTTTATACTCTTAAAAACTCATTCAATCTCTCTCATATCCCTGAAATTTACCTGATCCTTTCTATACACAAAATTTCAACTTGATCTCTTCTATGCCCCTGACATTATTTTTTTTTCATTTCACTGTTAAAGTTTGGTACAAATGTCTTTTATGTCCTTAACGATGTATGTTTGAATATAAGCTTGAAAAACGATTAAAAATTTTGCTTGAGTGCATAGTGTGTGCATTTTATAAAACTAATGAGACTAAATAATTAGTGCAAAAAATTTTAAAATAAATTTTAAAAATAAAACAAATGTAATAAATTGAAATTTAAGAGGACAATGAATTTTTTTCATTGGGAGCATTCATAAAAAAATGAGGAGCATCCATAAAAAAATATTGTGAGCGTTAGTAGCCCCATCTTTGTATGCTCCTCATTTCTATGAATTTTTAGTAAATAAATAAATACATATTGTTTTCTTTTATTATCTAAAAATAAATATTGTCATAAATAATGTGTCGCTCAGCAAACTCATAACTATAATAGTCTCATGCGACAAACTTTTACATTTTCAACAATGTAATTCATAAATTTCTATGTTCATCCATGTGTAAGGGTAAAATAATCATTTTTATAAAAATTAGACAGTCAACTGATGAGAGGGACATGAAAAGATCCACTTAAAATTTCAAAGGTATAAAAAAATCGGATAAATTTTAAAGATATAGGAGAGGTTGGGTGAGTTTTCGAGGACATATGGCGAATTTGCTGAAGAAAGAAAGGAAGAAAGAAAGGAAGGGAAAAAAACTTTATACTCCACTACACTAGTATAGGGACACGGGCGGTGATGTCAGCCGTGTTGCAGGAACGGGAGAGGTTATGCTTCCTGCATCGTGCTCTGCTCTCCCAATTCTTTATTCCTCCACCCTAAAATAAATTTATCTTTGCCTTTTTTATTTATCTAATAAATTTATTTTTAAATAATCATTACATCAAAATTTATAAAGTTTTGAAATAATTGTTTTAAGCAAGCTTTATAATAGAGATGACTATCATATTTAATCTTAGTCACGTCATCTACTTATTAATTAAGAAACAATATGTACAATATGTTATCTTTAATATATAACCCTAATAATTTATTTTGTTGGTTCACTAGCACACTATCTCACTCTCTCTTTATATTTTTTTTAGTTTGTGTGAGGTTGTCTAGGGTGGCTCATCCTCTTTTCATTTTTCTTCTCCACCTCATCACCTTCTATATGGCGCAACATCTAAACCTGAAGTACTCTCTCTGTTTTAGATTATAAGTCGTTTTGACTTTGATAAAAGTCAAACTACTTTGAGTTTGATTAAGTTTATAGATAAATATAGTAATATTTATAATATCAAATTAGTTTCATTAAATATATAATTGAATATATTTTTATAATATATTTGTCTTGGTTGAAATGTTACTACTTTTTTCTACAACTTAATCAAACTTGTAGCAATTTGGCTTTGAATAAAGTCAAAACGACTTATAATCTAAAACAAATGGAAGTACTTGCTCTTAGAACTAAATAAAGCAAGGATATTTTAGGATTGATGGAGTAATTATAACTAACTTCATCCTATATTATATAGTACTAAAACATGTTTTATTTAATTTTAGATTATTATATTTTTGGACAAAGAGAGTAATACATTGATAATGGAGTGGAGTAGTATATATTTTTTGAAGCTCGTGGAGATTACTCCAATTTAGTTTTACAGTTAAGGGTGTGTTCTTTTCCTGTTACGTTCCTGGCTTACCGTGAAAACACATTTCATACTATTTGATAGTACGTTTAAGTTCTTTTTATATAAAAGTCTCTTTAAATAAATTAAATATTATTTTTAAATTTATAGTAATTAATTATTAATTAATCATATAATAATTACTTGTTTCAATTTCCGTGCCGCTTACTATCTCAGTTGTTCTGCAACCACAAACCCAGCCTTAAACTTGAAAGTACTGCGTACTGTAGTAGAGTCGGAAAGTGTTTCCACTTCCAGCTTATTAAAATTTATCCTAAAATATAACTTCTCTATCTCTATATATTTTTTTTCAATTAATCATAATTTTTCATCATTCAAATTATGTACATATCTTTTCTTCTCCATCAATCATAACATTCCTAATTTAATTTCATTAACTTTCGGTCTACCTTAAAACTCTACATTTTGGAACAACAGAGGTAGTATTTATTTTAGACGATCACATAGAACTAGCCGGGCATGTTCCTCACTCCACCTTTTTAACTTCTACTCTCCCGTTTTTCACGCGCATGTTTTTCAAACTACTAACATTTGTTCTCTTAAATATAAATTATATAGTAAGGCTGCTTTAAAAAATTTATATTAATCTATTCTCTAGTTTTGTAAAATTATTACATAGGAGATGTTTGGTGTCTCCGGCTACATGGTTGGTTGGTCACACCACCGTTGTTAGGCGTCTACGTCTTCATCGTCGGCCTGCCTTCGCCGTTACCGACTGGTGTTTCTGCCTACATGGTTCATTGGTCACACCACCGTTGTTGGGTGTCTACGTCTTTATCGTCGACCTGCCTTCGCCATCGTCGACTGGTGTCTCCGCCTACACGGTTGGTTGGTCACACCACTGTTGTTAGGCGTCTACGTCTTCATCGTCGGCCTGCCTTCACCGCCACCGACTGGTGTCTTCGGCTATACGGTTGGTTGGTCACACCATCGTTGTTGGGCATCTACGTCTTCATCGTCGGCCTGTCTTCGCCGTCGCCGACTGGTGTCTCCGCCTACACGGTTAATTGGTCACACCACCGTTGTTGGGCATCTACGTCTTCATCGTCGGCCTGTCTTCGCCGCCGCCGACTGGTGTCTCCACCTACATGGTTGATTGGTCATACCACCATTGTTGGGCGTCTACGTCTTCATCATCGGCTCGCCTTCGTCGACGCCGACTGCTGTGCAATTCTGTCACCATTGTGGAGCGACTTCATCTTTATTGTCTTCGGCACCGGCAAATTCTATTGCCTCTACTTTGCAAGCTACGTTGCTTCACCGACCATGACGTCTCCAAGAGTCTCAACATGTGGGCATGCGCCACCAAATATGACGCCATGTTAATCTACTACAACAAATGGTGTTCTAATGTTCAAAATTTTTACTCAAGACATCCTCAATGCGTATCTTTACTCAAGCAATGGCTACTCAATGACAAGCTATAGTTCTTGACTCTATGTTCAGTTGTTCCGAACTAAGCACAGAGTCAGGGGCTACACAAATACAAGACTCAAAAGTTGTTGGGACATCATCAAAGATGACATCATGTTGTCCTTCCAAATCATCCATGGCTTGTCAGGAGGAAATTTTGGTAGCGTAAACAAAGCAAACATTATCCTGCTGCCAAAAAAGAGCAACCAACATCAATCTCGGAATTCAGACCTATTAGTCTCATCCACTCACTAGCAAAGTTGCTGTCCAAGGCTCTATCCATCAGACGAGAGACGTGCATATTGCCAAGGCAAATTTGCTTAAGTCCCTAGAGACACGTGTTAAGCCACACCTGAAAATACGGGCTGCAGACATATTGGGATCAAGCCCAAAATATGCCTAGCGATACCCTTAAAAAATGACATGTATAGCACGCCTTTTAATAAGCTCCCAAGTGATAAATCTCCCGGGTGATGTAGACCGAGCGCATCTCATATGAATAGCTTCTGATCCGTATAGTTATCCCTCATGAGATGTACCGAAGTAGATTTGATAATTGAATCCCGACTGACGCAAGAACTCAGCTTGTGACTCTTGTGGAGAATAATGATTGGTCCAAACCTTGAACGTAGGAGATAAGCTCACGACCATGAATTCATGTTGCTTATATCCAGAATAAGTCCAAATTGAAGGTATGATCCTCGTGCTAGAGCTAGTAAGCCCCTGAACATGTTGCTTGTCCTTCTGTCGCAGTCGAAGTTATCCATTGGTAGCAACTGATGCAGTCGACATGGAAGCGAGATCGCCAATGTGGAGATGAAATTGCCCATCAGAGGTGACGAAGATGTCAGTGGTGGTGACGTAGTTACCCATCAACAGCGAGGGCGAAATCCACCAACCATGGAAACGAAGAAAACAGTCGATGACGATAAACGTGACCTGCAGTAATGACGACTGGCGGCAGCAGAGATGGTCGGCTATGAAGATGAAGTTTCTCAACAACGGTGACAAAGGCACGTAGCCGTGGAATCGAGAAGATCAGTCGGCAACAACAGACGAGGCAGCTGGCAGTAAAAACGATGACGCCTATCAATGGCGACGTAATAGGCCAACCTTGAAGGAGAGAATACCAGTCGGCGGTGACCAAGGCAAGTCAGTGTTGAAGATGAAGACACACATCAGCAACGACAGCGTAGGCCAGCAATGACGGCGAGACCACCAGTCGCAACGACGGAGATAGCCGGACGATGAAGACGAAAATGCTAATCAGTTGCGGCGTAATAGGCCACCAATTGTGACAGACGTAACCGGTGGTGATGATGATCCGCAGCAGGAGAAACAGCCGGTGGTAGAGACAAAGTTGCCCGTCAACGGTGGCAAAATTGATTAGGCCGAAAAGACATGGCAAGATGTTGATGAAGATGGCGATATTGATGACCCAGTCAAATTTTAGTGTAGACGAAGTCCAAACTTGTGTATATGATGAAGATTGATGCAATGCCTCTTGATTTATGATGATGGTAGTAAAACTTGATATCGTAGTCGTTGAAGATACTTCCATAGAAGAAGGTAGATATTGATATTATTGACCAACTTGTCGAATCTGAGTTGATTGGTTGATGACTCCAAACTCTCTAAACCGAACTTGGGAGATTTGAAGCAATATTCGGGTAGAACTCCAAACTTGACCATGACATATAAATTAAATCTTGAACTTGACATTTGAAAAACTTGGAGTAGACTGTAGCATCAACTGAGAGCCAAAGTTATCGATGAAAATATTGGAGTTGCTGAAGTAGAAAGCCTGCTCTGGAGTGAAGACGAAGCTGATGATTCCGAAGTTGATTTCATAGAACTTGCTAACTGGTTAATTAATTGCTTCATCTTGTCATAACACCCAGAGTTTTGAGTCTTCTATTTATGTAGCCCCCGACTCTATGCTTAGTTGAAAAACAACTGAATATAGAGTCAAGAACTATAGTCTGTCATTGAGTAGCCATTGCTTGAGTGAAGATACGCATTGAAGATGTCCTGAGTAAAAATCTTGAGCATTGGAACACCATTTGTTGTAGTAGATTAACATGGCATCGTATTTGATAGCGCATGCCCACATGTTGAGGCTCTTGGAGACGTCGTGGTTGGTGAAGTAACTAAACTTACGAAGTAGAGGCAATAGAGTTGCCAGTACCGAAGACAATGAAGATGACATCGCTCCACAATGGTGACCGAATTGTACAGATGAGCAGCGACATAATAGGCCAGCCGTATAGGCGGAGACATCAGTCGACGGCGGCGAAGGCAAGCCGGCGATGAAGACGTAGCCAACCAACCGTGTAGACGGAGACACCAGTCGGCGGCGGTGAAGGCAGGCCGATGATGAAGACGTAGACGCCCAACAACGGTGATGTGACCAACCAACCGTGTAGGCGAAAACACCAGTCAGTGGCGGCAAGGCAGGCCAACGATGGAGATGTAGACGCCCAACAATGGTGATGTGACCAACCAACCGTGTAAGCGAAAACACCAGTCGGCGGCGGCGAAGGCAGGCCGACGATGAAGACGTAGACGGCCAACAACGGTGGTGTGACCAACCAACCGTGTAGGCGGAAACACCAGTCGGCAGCGGCGAAGGCAGGCCGACGATGAAGACGTAGACGCCGAACAACGGTGGTGTGACCAACCAACCGTATAGGCGGAGACACCAGTCGGTGGCGGCGAAGGCAGGCCGACGATGAAGACGTAAACGCCCAACAACGGTGGTGTGACCAACCAACCGTGTAGGCGAAGATACCAGTCAGCGGCGGCGAAGGCAGGCCGACGATGAAGACATAGACACCCAACAACGGTGGTGTGACCAACCAACCGTGTAGGCGGAGACACCAGTCGGCGACGGCGAAGGCAGGCCGACAATGATGTTCTGACTAATCCATTCCCGAAGCGTAGGAGATAAGCTTATAGCCATGGATCCCTACTATGTATATCTGGGTTTGGATCCTGCAATATAAATATGTAGGATGAGTAGTATCTGATGTAAATATAGTACTTGAGGAAAATTTAAGCATTTTAAAATATTTATAAGTATGTATTTCTCCTCTTGTTGGTTTTGATTTTCCTGAGTAGATGACTCCTCACGTTTAAACACTCTGTCCGACTAGTCATTGACATGAGTTCGTCATTAATGGAACAAAGTTTCACATATCAGAATTTACTACTCAGGTACTTTTGTAATTGTTTAGAGCAGAAAACAAATTACCTTATCTCTATGCTTTTGATTTCTTCCGAGTAATACTTAGCATCTTGCGTTATACACTCCATCCAACGAGCTCCCGGGTGCTAGGATTCGGCCCAAGCGCAATTATCCATCCACAAACCAAACGGAAAGCATAGGAAAATAGAGTTTCATAACTCGATCGGCACTTTTTTACTCGGATTATTTCGCAAGCAATCGAGATAAACATTATAAAAATTATTGCAAAAATATGATATAACATCTGTAGCCCCCAACTCACTGCTCAACGGAGGACCAGTTGATGTAGCGAGGCAGAGGAAAAAGAAGATATCATATAAAGAAGAAAATTAATGATGACTTAGCTTTTTGGTATTTCCACCGGTGACGGCAGAGGTGGCCGATCTAGGGACAATGTCGTCCATCAATGGCGACGAAGACACCAACCAAGAAAGCAGTGTGGAGGCGACCGATGGTGGAGGTGAAGGTTCCCAACAACGTGACAAAGATGCACGGCCATGGAAGCGAAAACACCAGTCGGCAACAGAATCCGTGGAGACAAAGAAACCAGTCGGCGATGACGAAAACGACCGACAGTGAAGACGATATCGCCATCAGCAATGGCGGCGGAGCACACCAACCATAGAGGCGAAGAAACCAGTCGGCGATAACGAAGACGACCGACGGTGAAGACGATGTCGCCATCAGCAACGGTGACGGAGTACACCAACCGTGGAGGCGAAAAAACCAGTCGGCGATAACGAAGACGACCGACGGTGAAGACGATGTCGCCATCAGCAACGGCGGCGAAGCATACCATCCGTGGAGGCGAAGAAACCAGTCAGCGATGACGAAGATGACCGACGGTGAAGACGATGTCGCCATCAGCAACGGCGGCGGAGCACACCAACCATGGAGGCGAAGAAACCAGTCGACGACGGCGAAGACAACCGACGGTAAAGACAATGTCGCCATCAGCAACGGCGGCGAAGGACACCATCCATGGAGGCGAAGAAACCAGTCAACGATGACGAAGACAACCGACGGTGAAGACGATGTCGCCATAAGCAACGGCGGCGGAGCACACCATCCGTGGAGACGAAGAAACCAGTTGGCGATGACGAAGACGACCGACGGTGAAGACGATGTCGCCATCAGCAACGGCGGCGGACCACACCATCCGTGGAGGCGAAGAAACCAGTCGGCGATGACGAAGACGTCCGACGGTGAAGACGATGTCGCCATCAGCAACGGCAGCGGAGCACACCATCCGTGGAGGCGAAGAAACCAGTCGGCGATGACGAAGATGTAAGCTCATGGTCGATTATCCGCATAGCGACGCCTCGAGTCCATGTCCATGATGATTGTGCCGATGACGTCGGAAACAACGTGTCCATAATAGCGGTTATTCTCGTGACAATAAAGTCTAACTCTTGGAAGCGAAGAAGCTTGCAGACAAAGACGACGCTGGCGGCGGCCATATAGATCGAATCTGAAACTCGTCGAGGTGGAGTGATTGTTATCCTCCTTAGCTAGATTGAATCTCCCCCACTGATTTATATCCAAGTCAAAGAGCGAGAGTTTGTTGAAGTTGTCGGCGGCGAGGCAGTCAAAACTCCCAAAGCGAAGATGAAGCTGACGACTCATGAAGGTGATTCCATCGCACTCGTCGATAGAAAACTCGGCGTAGCCCCTACCTGACGCGCCAACTGTCAAAACTGAAATTTGGCAATAATAAAAGGGGGTAGCGCACGAGACCTAAAAGTGGATGGATGCAGAAGACAAAGATTTAGACAGGTTCAGGCCCTCTCAATGAGAGGTAATACCCTACTCCTGTTTGGGGATTGTATCCGTCGGGTGTTTATTCATCTGACGACCAAATTGTGAATATTTCTATGATCATATTATGATCCTTTTGTCCTCATCCTCCCCTTAGGGTCTCCCTATCCACCTTATATAGGTTGGGGGACAGGGTTACAAAGAGAAAAACCTAGCCAGATATGACATCAGTTTCCTAATCTATTATATGGTAGTACTCAATCGGGACTCTAAGTCATGCCATAGAACATAAAGCAATATTATGACCGAGTCCTACTCTATTACATAATATATGGATCTGATCCACCTCCTATCTCTAGTCGAATATAGAGGCCGTGTGGGTATTCGGTACCCATATTCTCCACACACCTCGACAAACTGATATCTCAAGCACAAAGTGCATTCATCAAGACAAGGTGCATCATGATAATTTCCTGTATGTGCGAAACTTGATACGAGCTCTAAATGCGCAAAGAAGGCCAACCCTGTTTTTCAAGCTGGACATCGCAAAAGCGTTGGGAATACTTACTCGAGATGCTACAACAAAGGGGCTTCAGTACAAAATGGAGAGATTGGATTAGCCTCATCTTATCTACATCCTCGTCCAAAGTGCTTGTAAATGGATGCCCAGGGAAATGCATTAACCACAGAAGAGGTCTACTCCAAGGCGACCCATTGTCCCCATACCTCTTTATTCTAGCAATTGAACCCTTCCAGAGGATCCTCGACACAGCCACGAATCAAGGGACCCTCTCAAAGATTGGCACTCGGTTTGCAAAGTTTAGGTTGTCACTCTATGCCGATGATGTTGCCATCTTTCTGAACCCAACAAGAAGTGATGTGGACAACCTGATAAATATCCTAACAAAGTTTGGGGAAGCCACTGGCTTACGCATCGACCTAAGCAAGAGCTCAGTAACAACAATACGATGCCAGGACATCGACACTACAACAGTTCTGCAAAATTTCAATGGCCAAAGAGCCCCTTTTCCCCTGACTTATTTGGGGTTGCCTCTAACAACTGGACACATCAAGGCAGTGCACCTCCAACCATACAAGACAAGCTGAAGGCGAGATTGCCAGGATGGAAAGGGAAGCTAATCACACAAGTGGGGAGGAGAGAACTGGTAGCTTCAGTGTTGAGTTCCATACCCATCTACCTCCTAACTGCCATAAAACCACCCAAACTGATCTTGGAGCAAATAGACAAAGTGAGGAGAAAATTCCTTTGGACCGACGACAAAGAACTCACTGGGGGCAAGTGCAAAGTAAACTGGAAAAAGGTTCGTTCACCAAAGAAGCTTGGAGGACTTGGCATCCTGAACATGAACAGATTTGCACGGGCATTACGACTACGATGGTTGTGGTTTCAATGGACCGTGCCAACAAAACTATGGGTAGGCATGCCACTGCCATGTAATGAAAAATATGAAAACCTGTTCGCAGCATTGACAAGGGTCACCATAGGGGATGGAAGGAAAGCGAGATTCTGGACCGACAACTGGATTGGTGACCAACCACTCAAGCTACTAGCCCTGGCTCTCTATAACCACTCAAAAAATAAGAACAGACATGTAAGGGCGGCATTGGAGGAAGGAAATTGGGTACATGACATAAGGCATAATCTCACACCAGCCCTGGTTAGCGACTTCTGCAAAGTATGGGATTGCCTATGGAGAAACAACACAACACTAACGGAAGGAACCGAAGAAACCATCATTTGGAAGCTGACGAGTACTGGTCAGTACAGTGCGCAGTCAGCATATCAAGCACAATTCACCTATCAGCTGAGGCAAGCCTCATTTGGGAAACCTGGGCACCCTCCAAATGCAAGTTCTTCTCTTGGTTGCTTCTCCAGAATAGAATTTGAACCTCCGATAGATTACAAGTCAGAGGGTGACCGAACAACTATTTCTGTCAATTGTGCTTTAGAAACCTTGAAACAACCCAACACCTTTTCAAGGATTGTCGGATGCTCAAATCAATATGGAAGGCAAGTGGCACGAAGGATTGGCTACAGTCGGGTGGCGGCAGAGTATGATCCACATGATTCGCTCCTAGACTGGTGGAATAAAAACGTAACACAATATGACAAAAACAAATCGAAGGGGATGAGATCTCTTCTACTCTTGGTGACGTGGGAAGTGTGATGTGAGCGAAATAGACGAGTCTTAAAAAACAAAGAGATGACCGAAGCACAGATAGTGACAAAAATCATGGAAGAAATTGGTTTATGGCAAATGTGTGGAGAAAAAAACATAAAGAGAATAGCGTCTAGTTGAACCAAAATAGCGAAATGGCGCTGAAGTGTAATCTTTTTTTTTCTTTTCTTCCTTCTCTCTAACCAGGGTTTTTTTTTTCTTCAAAACCTTGCACATGTACATAGTTTTCTTCTCACCCTACTTAATATAACACCAGCGTTCTTGCTGGCTCGGTTTCAAAAAAAAATCCCTACTTTGTACATAGCCTGAACACCACTGAACTTTTGCAGGAACATGCAAATTGTGCCTCTTAAATTGGACAGAGTACATGTTTGAGCTTGAACAGCCGGGGAGAATAGGAAATGTACAGAATAATTTTCTTGTGTGTATACAGAAACAAGACTTGAGCTGAACTGTATTACAGTATTAGAATCAGTTGTGTCAGGATAACAGCATGAAGATTCTGAATTTGCTATGCGCTGCAAGCCTGCAACTCTCATGAACCACACTGGCTTTGTTCTTCACCTCATCTTCCCAACTCACCACTTTTTTTTTCACGCAAACGCTTTTCAAACTATTAAACGGTGTGTTTTTTTTGTAAAAAGTTTCTATATAAAAATTTCTTAAAAACTCAAATTAATCCATTTTTCAAAAAAATTAGCTAATACTTAATTAATCACGCGCTAATAGATCATTCCGGTTTCCGTGCGCACTGTGTTTTGAAACAGGGAAACGAACACGGTTCCTGAGCCGTTTCTGTGAGGTGAGAATTCTTTTTTCTTTCTTTTTGGGGGTTTATTTACTGCTGGAGTAGCTGCTATCTCGGAACATTATTAGTTTACTTTCCGATTCATTTTTGTACCCGAATCCTTTTTTTGGGGGGCATCAGACATGCTCTTGAATTTCACTTTTTTGAAATCAAGGTGTAAGACTGCAAAATCATTGTCTGCAAAACATCATGTGTTCTTTTAAAAAAGCATATGACTCATTTCTTACAAGATTCCTTAAGGAGGCAATCATGTCTTTGGAGGGAAACTGGAAGGAAGGAATCATACAAGAAAACTATCAACATGAACAACCGGCACAAAGATAAATGAAGTTGCCAAAAGATGCACCTTTTGCTGTTCCATAAAATCAAATAACCTTGTAACCGGACCAGATAAAGCATCTATTCTGATTTGATTGCACAAAAAGGAATAATCAAGCGGAATTGTGAAGCTTATGTTAGCTCTCTGAATATTGCCTACCTTTCAAGATACCCTTGAGCCTTGACTGAACAAATCAAGTGTGAACTGTAAACAAGTCCATGAGAACATAACATTGGTGCGTATATTGACGATGTCTGTCAACTTCAGCATCCAAGGAACTAAAAAATATCCATTCCAGAAGGGGGATAACTCATAGTGCAGCACTACGACCTTGTAAATTATTAGAAAACAATGGAAGATTACATGATTAGGAAGTTTCCATATTGTACAGTACTCATGATCTTATCAGAGACAACAAACAAGTGGAGACCTACTGCAGCATCACTCCTCTGACACAGGTTCCTCAGCATCACCTTCAGGAACACTGGAGTCATCAACAACTGTGACACCCTCAAGATTCAAGGGGCGCCCAGTCATTGGATGAATTGGGCGCCTATCACGAGGTCCACCCTTTCGAGCCATAGCCAGCATTGGAGGTGGAGGCAGAAGCCCAGCCCGAAAAAGGATGCGCTGCACAGGATCTGATGGCTGTGCCCCAACCGACAGCCAGTACCTGCAACAGAAGCATAATTGTGTGCTGTTACATGGCCTTGCAAGGGAGGAAGGACATCATAACATTCTTCTAGAAAGTAAGTGTAACTCAAAGAAAGAAAATATTGGAAAGATCAGACTCTTTGACTCTTGATAAATGGTGGGTAATGAACACTGGAAACTAGACAATACAAGATCAAAGCTACTAGTTCTGCTATGTATAAAACTAAGCACCATGCTTGAAATGTATGAAACTTTATATCTGTAATTTTCTTCCCTGTTATGGATACAATTAAGCAAATCTCATATGCTTAAAATATCCGAATCCTTAAATCTTCTCTTCTGCTACGGGTGGATGCCATTAAGCACATCTACATGCTTCAAAAGTCAGAACCCTTGAATCCTTCATTTTCTTCCGAGAGGGTGGAAGGTGCGGATGGTTGAAAGGTGCATGGCATTTACCAACACAATCAACTAGCAGGCAGAAGCAACATGCAATTCCTTCTGTCATTCATCCACTCCTTTTATTTCACCCTCTCAACACCCCCAACTGATGGGAATAAGAATAACCACCTCAAAACAAAGATAAAATCGCAATGATATTATGGTTTATAACCGAATCAGTCCATTTTGCGTATCAAACAATCAGCTACCCATCAAGAATCAGGGTTGATATAGCAATGTGAGTCCTAGACTAACATCGGCAAAAACTAGCACACCAATTTTCTCCACAGGAAATACTAGAATACAACAAAACCACTATAAATTACGAGCATGAGCAAAATGGAACTCACTTGACCCGGTCGAATTTCAGCCCCATCCTCTTGCCACCATCCTTCCCTGCAAACAAAAACACAAGGCACGCATTCCTTCATCAGCCATTCAATCACAAGCTTACAAACTAAATTCCCACGCACACACTTTCAGAGCAGTTTATTACAGCGTACGTATTCCTCGCAATCCGATCAGAGGTATATGACTAACTAGAACCGATTCACCAAGAACCTCGAAGTCAACCAACGGGGCAGCGAGAACATTCGAAACAAGCCGATCCAGGAGGAGCACAAAGGGGGATATGGAGGAGGAGGAGGGGCTCACCGGGGAGCGGGTTGTAGTAGCCGAGGACCTCGAGGTGCTTGCCGTCGCGCGGGGAGCGGCTGTCGGCGGCCATCACCCGGTAGAACGGCCGGTTCCGGCAGCCGAACCGCGCCAGCCGGATCCGCACCACCATGCTCGCCTCCCCTCGCGCCGCCGCCGCCGCCGCCGCGTTCCTTCCCCTTCTCCGGCTCGGGTCGTGTAGTTGTTGTGTTCACTGGAGCAAGGGTTTTGGATTTGGATTGTGGAGAAACCAAAAAGAAAAAAGAAAAAACCACGGGCTTTGCCTCTGTGATGGGCCTATGGGCCCATAAGGTATGGGCCTACTAGATTGGGCTGTTAACATATATGGGCTTTAGCCAATGGGCCAAATGTTGGCCCACTAATGGTCACATTTGGTTAGGCTCTGAACGGTTAGCCATTTAAGCTAACTTTTGCATTGCCCACACAACAATAGCTTCACACATTCATTCAGTCATGAAAAATCTGACATAAACTGTTTGTACAAGAAGTGAAAAAATCAATAGTTTATTAGGAAAATGTGCAGCCGTGCAGGAATACTGAAATAGCACAAATATCAGCCGAAAAGATAGGGGTCAGAATTCATTTGTAGTTCTCTGCTTTAGCACATTCGAGTATTTGACAAGCTAAGGAAAACCAGGAAGCTTTGACAAAAAAAAAAATCAGGAAGATCTGGTCTGTGTTTCGCTGAAGTCTGGAGGCCTGGAGAATATAGCTTGTTGCTCACTCAGCCAAACCCAACTGATCATTGTCATGGTTGGTACAGATGAGTGCTTTTTCCTGCACAAAAGATAGAAGCACACATGCTGGTTAACTTTGCCCAAGAACGAGTGCAGTAAGAATGGAATTGGAAGAAAAGGATGAGCCACAAAAACTGAACAAGCAAAAGGCTTACTTGTTTGTATTGGCATCGCTCTCTAACAAAACCGAATTGGCAATGGTATTTTGTTGTCTAACAGACACAAAAAGATTCGTACTGGCATATGGCTTGCTTTTTCTCACCTAGGAACACCTAAAAGTGAAACAACCTGCATGTAAAGTCATTTTCTTGCTATAACAAACAGCTAAGGAATCTGTGTCAAAACAAAAAACTGATTACTCCTTTAAGGATTAGCTTCACTGAAATCATGAGAGAATAAAATGATGTCTTACATTCAATGAACTGATGTGTCAAGGACCTTGTTCTGTAGAAGTAGGACCCTTCAGATTAGGCTGCTCCATGTTAGAAGAAGAAAATTGTGATTTAGTCATCCAAATGCATTCATACATTTTAAAGAAGGCAAAAAATCTTCTCCATCACATACTTTTCCCAGCATTAGCACGAACAAACAATTGCTGTGAACGTCAAGAAAGTAACAGAGGTTCTAAAAATGATATAAATAAATTAGTAGACGATGCCTAAAAATAAAAATGATAAAGAACCAAAATTTATATGCATGTCAGGTTGAGAGAAACTCTAAATGAGGAAGATGTATTGGTATGCCTAGGTAGTTTATTTACCCTTCTCCCTTCCTTTTCTCCAACTTCCGATGTTTAATTAAGATAGTCTATCTCACATTATTCCACAGGCATCTATTGCCACCCATAATTTTATGTCCCATTTGGTAAGGAAAATGATTGTTTGCTGAACCCAGAAGTACTGAATTGAATTATTGCTAGATGTATAGGTTACTTGTGCTGCCAACAATGTCCATATTGAGTACTCTCTACTATGCTACTGCTAGATGTGAAAAAATATATATACTCCACGTTTTCCTCGAATGTCTTAAAAAGCAAAGAGAAAGTACACAAATAATACACCAGGAATACGAATAGAAAGAGATGCCATAAATAATATATGTTCTCTGGAACTTCAGTACTGATCCTGTAAAATCAATAAATCATGAAAGCTACCCCTGTGGTGCATTCATCCAGAAGAAAACTAGATACTCCACATTGAATCTTCCAAATGGCTAGCCAATGTGAATTTCGTAATTTTATATCTCTGTTAGTTTCTGTGTGCATATATGAATGCTTAGCTAACAAATCTTGGCAATGGAGTAAGGATGTCAACAACAAGCGATTGCGTGCCTAAGCTTCTTACAAACAACTTTGATGTCAATGGTTACTCTGATCTGGTCGTTGTTTGGACACTGACGTTAATGATTTTGCAAGTTTATCAGTAACCCAAATTGACGCGATTTTATCAATCAGTCACCCAGAGTAGTTACGGGTCAATCTCTCTCACGTATCAGTGATGTGTGATTGATCTGTTCAACTTCAAAGAGCACAAACGAAGCCCGTTCCTACTTTGTGTTTTACTCCATGGACGGCTTGCGCATGGAGTTTAATAACGATGTGGTCACAAACATGACTGCCATGCAATTTCATATTATGAAGTGCTTCACAAGTAAATATCATTTTCATCACAAAAGGTCCTTTGATGATATATGTTGGAACTTATCCTACAGATTTTTTGAAGTGAATTGGGGAGCATAAAAAAGACAAACCTGTATATGGCAGTAAAATAGGGAGCACAAAAGGGACCAACCTTTACTACCAGAATACATGAGTCATTTGGATTAAACTGGGGAGCATATAAGGGACAAATCTACATTATTGCAGTAAACCAGGGAGCATAAAAGGGATAAACCTTCATTATCAGAATAGATGAGTCATCTGGGTCGTGCTGTGCCCTTCTCTCCCTTGGATAATACCATTGAATAATATGTGCGTCAGCAAAAAAATGTAAGTTTGCTTCTAATTTATTAGAATTTTTATCACATTGTCAATTGCAGTGCTTCACATGGGACACATGCAGGAGATGCTTTAGTCCATACCATTTATAGTTCAAAAGTGAAAAAACACTAAGCTCTAGAAAAGAGAGTATAAACTTAATTATAATATCTGAACGAGTGACCAACCCTCTTCTCTTAATTAGAAAAGGAACTTTAACACCAATCTTTGCTTTGCACTAGTTTGAAATAGCATTCCATTTATTCTAGCCACAAGCTTCATAATACTTTTGATTCTTTTATAAATATAATGCTCCTATAGTTTCGTATTACTTTATTTGTAAAACAAGGAATGTTAAGAAACATGAATGTGACATAAAAGGCATTCGCAACATCCTTCTTCGACGCAAGTTTTTTTTTAAAAGCATGCAAATTGTGAAAACAAGATCATATTTTCTGAGCCCAGAAAACATCAGAACAAAATGGAATAGTCTGTCTATTTTAAACCACTGCAGAATCAGATCACAACTAATCAAGGCGACATTCTAGTCCACCTGTCAAAAAGTTTAAATCTGGTAGTAATCCAAGAACAGGTGAATTATCACATTATATGTATTTTCTTGTCAGGAACCAGGGACCTGGCACTTAAAGAAATTTGATTACCTATCTTGGAGCAAAAGTAGAAACATAAATTACTTGACCAACTAGTATACTAGAACATCAAACATAGAAGAACAAACTCCGCTCCGCAGCAACAATCACAACTCCATATCCATCTTTAGTTATAAAGTCCATTCAACAACCCACATTAACACAAGTGTTTTCTTGCAGTGCATTGTTAGGGAAAGAATACAGGTTGCTGCTTCATTGACAAAGCATAAATCAGTAGTGCATAACAAACTGATTCCACCAACAGAAGTAAACACGTACATATTACCTTATTAGGAAGTGAATCTTGCTGTAAATCTGCACCTCACCCTCTAGACAAACCGAAATGCTGTCTTCAGATTACCCAGCACAGCAGTCCAGTACACAGCTAGCTAGCAAGAAGTGATCATGAAGCTGAAGATAGAATAGAGATTTAGTTGGTAACTCAATTATTAGACCACTAACATGAGTACATGGCACCTCAAATTAGTATTCATTTGCAGGCTACCTTTTGTTGGTGTATTAAATCCATTTTTTTCCTTCTGACTAACTCATGAGTACAGTATTGATGTAGCAAATTACAACAGAATTTACAACCTCTATACATAACAGTAGAAAGATGTAGGTAACAATCACGATATCAATGCTGCGGCATCTATGATAATCTGCAGCAGTAAAAAGTAGGTTCTTTACTTAAATACTTTCCCAGAGAATAGAATTAATACTACTTGGAATTTCATACCGATTACCATTGAAGCTTCAAATTTTATCCCAGTCAGTTGCAGGAGTACCTGTTTCTTCTTGTTTGAACAAAAGAAAGAACCATTTGATTAGCTGAAAATAGTTCAGAATGCCAAATTTGGGTATTGATAGGAAAGGAAACCGGTTTCCTTGTCTTTACTGTACTACTCCCTCCGTCCAAAAATACAGCTACCCTTTGTTTGAACTACAAAGGTAGCTATATTTTGGGACAGAGGGAGTATGTGCTTAGTAATGAGATCCAGGGATATCTTTGTAAAATGTCATCTGTGGAGGCCTAGAAGCATCTGAGACAAGCAAGGTAGCACTTTGTTACAGTGATACATTTCTTTAATATACACGGAAATTACACTCTACAACTCCACCTGTCACCAAAAGAAAAAAATATTACGATCAGTTACCTATCATGATATCTTCCTGCTTGTCATCTACAAATAAAATTTTCCATCTTCATGGCAGCATCATGTTGGATTAAGTAAAAGGATTATACGTTAAGCCTCCATCTATAATATAGTTCAATGTCTGCGATCATCCGTAACTCTACGCTTCTACAGAGACACACTACTGATTACGATGGATACAGCAATGTGAACATGATCTTTGAAGTTTGCAGCATGTTAGTCTTTTCAGATTAATAAAACATAAATTAGATGAGGGAGGTAGAAGCTACCTTTCAAAACTATAGTAACAAATAGTTTTTCCGGTTTTATAACACTGCATCTTTGCTGATTTAGTTAAAATTTATTTCTTGTACTCAACCACCATTAACTTCTCATGTTCAGGGAAAAACACAAAATTATAGTAGCTTCCTGCATTTTAAAAATTTCAGATGGCTGGGAAAACAGCTCATAATATTGAATGAAAGGAAATAATCTGCAGATTAATGCCATCAGACACATTTTCAAAACATTTAAGTGAAATGCTCATAAAATCCATTCCTGGTCATGTTATTGTCTATGTCAGTTTGAATCAACTTTGCAAGCATTCCTATCATCCAAAGAGGTCAGCTAGAAATGTAACATCCTGACCGCCTTTTAGGTGTGTGGTTTCAAAGAAAGATATCCATGCATTGAAGGAATTGTAAATTTTTGGCTGTGGAAAAAAAACTGAGGGTGGTAGAAAGCTCCAGTGTACTTTCCTCCAGCAAATGAAGTGCTTCACAAGTTATGGATGATTCACTGAAGCCAAACTAACTAATGTCAAATGGTTGGTTTGCCAGATACGAACTTTCGCTAACGACAATTTTGTTAGCAACGGCATCAATATCATAGGATGTTGTTCAAAAGAATTGCTCAACTAGGCTAATATCTGTACTTCAAACTTTTTTTTCTGAACTGAAAACATTTATGTGATTTGAGAGTCATTAAACCGCCCATTCGGAAAGCTGAATCCCAAGGTTCTTGGCCTTCTCCTTCACTTTCTTCCCCCATTACTTCTGATACCGAGACACAACAACCTGAAATGTAGTCCATTGTAAGCAGGGACGGATCTAACTTGGGCCATGGTGGTTCAGTTGAAAACCCCCAAACTTTTTGGGGAACAAACAAACTGTTACTTGTAGCAGAGAAGCTAGGGTTAACGCAAGCAAATCTGAGACAAGAGAGAGATGCGGATGCTCACCGGGATGTGGCAGAAGCAGCAGGACGACGGCGCCCCTGCTCCTGCTCTGCTCGCGAGATGGAAATTGGCGCAGGCGGTAGGCGAACTCGCTGGAGCGGAGACGAGACGGGAGGGTTTTTTTTTTTTACGCGGAGATTATCCTTTTTTTTAATTGCGCACACACCCACGAGCCGATGCCAATGTAGCCATCTACTGTACCAAGCCCACTTCAGTTTCATTATATCTACATGTTTGTACATGTTTGCATCGATCTATTATGTCACTTGTAAGAATATGAGATATTAACATACGACAACATGGTTTTTAAGTAACATGTATTATAGTCAGACAAGGTTGAAAAAAAGATAAAAGTAACAAATTTAGTTTTGCTTAATAATAAAACATTGTATTTTAAAGCTTGGTTCCATGGGTGCTCTTTGCTATTATCGGCTATTTGCTCCATGCCGTAGGTTAATCTAGCCAATGGTTCGTAAATAAGTTGGTCTAACTGGTCCAATTCGATCGTAGACAGAAAAAAGCATATAAATTTGAAATTTTTTTGGAAAAAGAAAAGTAGTTTGGATATCTAAATTTTTGTTAATGGATAAAGATCGACCGGATTCGGATAAACTGAAATAAATGTACAAATAAATTATTTATCGTTTTAGCTTTGTCGTAAGTAAAATTATAGAAATTGATGATTAAAAATTAGAAATATTTAATTTGGGAGAGAAGTAAAACAAGTAATTTGAAACGGATGGAGTATCATTTTCATCCAGCCAACCTTTGGTCTGGTCTTTCCAAAAAAAAATCCTTCTCATTGCAACATGGACACACCTTGCATGATTGTTCAACACAAGATCCTCGAGTCCTTCATGCAAAGTTAGCATAGAGCTTTTATGACGAAATGGAAGGGAAATAAATACACTACTGCAGTTTAAAAATCAGATGAAATGAAATGGTCTGCTAGTATTAATGGCACTTTAACATTAGCCTTTGAAATAACCATAAAAAACTACTACTGGTTAACTGAAGAACAGAATGTAATCTGACAAGAGCAGAGTGAATCAGTGATATCTTCCAAAATGGTCGCTAGTACAACAGCATAACTCATCAAGAGATTCGTTGTGACACTTGACCCTACACTTGTTCTAGCATACATCTGTAGTCCATTTTCTCTGAAACAGTTATTATTTTGTCATATGGTGCATGCAAGCTATCTCCCGTATATATTCTACTTCCGAACATTTCTATCATTAGGAGCAGATTAATGCAAACCGCAAGCAAGTTGTCACGTGTTTGTACGATTGACAGTGAGGTTACAGCACATGATACATCCTTAATTAGGAGAGGCAAATGGAAGATTAACCCACAAGAAACCGGACATAAACTTGTGAGATTAAGCAAAAATAAACACAAGCTCTGAAGAAAACACATTGCTGTCAGTCAGGCTTCCAACAACAACCACAATCTCTATCAGAGCCACTGCATCTGCAGCTAATTAAGACTCTCTCGAGCGAACTGTCAATTCCTGAACTCGCTTTTCACAAATCAGCCGTGTAAACCTTACCCCGAAGAAAGCCACTCTTCAAAATCTCAAATCACTTGAGCAGTTCTTGCCTTCTTCATCCCACTATTTCAGCTATCATCTCTCTTTCTCTGTGGCCCAGTTTGATTGTTCTGAATAGATGAATAAATGGCAGATTATCTAATTTTCTGATATTTTTTAGGGTACAAAGGAATAAATGAACTATTTCAAAGTTTAAAGTTATTTTTAAAAAGTATTTGAAGCAATTTATGTATAGAAAGTTTTTATAAAATTCACACTGTTTAAGAGCTTGGATAGTGTGCCCGTGAAAATCTATAATTTGTTTGTGAAAAAAATCAATGGCCTATCAATTCTACAAATTAATCTTGTCAGAACAAGCTCAAGAAACATAAGACACAATCAAAATCTTTATCACTCAGTAAACAACTAACCATACACTGTCACTGAAACAGTGAGCAGATATTCACCTATATATATCAGTGTCTCCCAAATAAAGCACATAGAAAAAAGGAAAGGATGAAACATGACAAAACTGGTCAGTAGCAGGAGCCAGCCAAGAGGGCAATTTGAACGGTCAACATGAACAAGAACCCTAGATTTAGGCAATAATATTAAAGAATAACTGTTTTTAGGGAATAATTTGGGTACTGTGACCTGGTGAGTGATGACCAAGAATCAGACTATTAATCTGAACCTCTGCCTCGGCCACAGATGATTAAATTGTTGTATTCCTTATGGTCAAGATTGCATGATCCTACTGTCATTGTCGTGATATCCACAAGACCTGGCTCAATATGGATTACAGGACAAGGCAAAGTTCCTGCAAAATGGACAGGGCACAGCATTGTTTTCTGTTTTCTGCTGCCAACAATTGCCTACTTGCCTGTCACCGTTTGCACCTGCGAGCATTCACTGGTGCACCTTTCGTTTTGGAATTAAAGGATGATTACACAAATCTGTTGATTTAAAATATCTCACTTTTCAAAATAAATTTGAAAGCTAACTCCTTTTCTATAAGCAACCTGTAACAGTCTTCAGGGGAAATTTATATGGTTTTGTGTATACGTTCAGATCATGCTTGCGAATCACACAAAACTAATTAAGAAGCACTGCTGATTCCCTGTATTGATCAAAATGGGATCTTTGAATTGGCAAACTGATGTGATACATGTATTACATTAAGTAATTTCTTTTTTGAAAAGGTCACCGGGGGTATTACATTAAGTAATCAAAGGGAAATAAACCATTCGGCCATCTTGTTAATTACATCAAAATCAAACCACTCCAAGTTCTCACAATCTGGCCTCCAGGAATGTATGATCATTATTCGTGTATTACGCCCAAAAATCAAAACATATAGCTAAAAAACACAAATGCAATATTTATGATCAAACCTAGCTAGACGATGGAGCACACGAAAATACAAGCATTAATTTAAAGAAGACAAGAAGAATAACAACAGAAGTTACAAAAGCAGACACAAATTAAGGATCATATGATGCATCATCTCTGTATGATCCATGGCTCTGAGCAGATTACACACTGACATAAACACTGTTTGCCCCCCTAATTATTCTACGAGTTGGTTGGGATTAGAGGAGACCCAGCCCCGGCGCCCCGGCCTGCCTGACCGACTGCCTGCCTTGCCTAGCCCCCGGGTCAAAGGGGGCGGTGGGCCCATCCTACGTGGCCCCACACGAGCCCTCGGGCCCACCCGCACGTGTCTTGTTTTGCTGAGTCACGCACGCTACTGCCACTGTGTTCATGCTGTTCATCGCTACGACTACTCGTCGGTGTTAACTCCACATCAGCGGATTAATTGTGTCATACTCCGTATGTAATTAGCTCGATCGATCTATCGTTTGCTGCGTGCGATAGGCGATCGCCCACGGAATCAGAAGCAGGGGATTAATTATCTGTCTCTAATTCAATGGTAATTAACGCGGTTTAATGGTAATGTAGTCGATCAGTTTGATGGTTTCTATCGTTTGACTTCAGAAATCTTCAGAGAGAACTAGCTTAACGCAGGCAGGTTGGCGTGCCTGTACTACATGCAATGCAAACACTAGTTCAGCACGAATAAAATAATTACTACTTTCATCCTAAAATATAAAAACCTAATATCGAATATGACATATTTAATATTAAAATATAAAAACCTAATATCGAATATGACATATTCAGTATTAAATTATTACATTATAAGACGAAAAATTTTACCATCCTTTTCAAAGATGATAAAATTGCTTTTATAAGATAGAAAAGAGTAAGTTGCATAGACACGTAGACACAGTTTAAAACCTACTTTCGTGGACGTTTAGAAGGTGTTCATTCATCCAATTAATGATCATTTCTTCATTATATTCCTATTCTCCTAGGCGCCTTAGCAACGCGGTCATAGGCGATAGCTTAATTTGTCCATATAGCTGGAGAGACCACACCGTCAACTACTGTTGCATGCGACGACAACGACGACCCCGGCGCTGGGCTAGCAATAGCTAGCAAACGGCCGGCGAGGCGAGGCGAGCGAGCGAGCGCGCGCGTGGAAATTACAAGCTGACAACGGGCGATCGCTTGTAGCTGACGACGCCCGGTTGGTACGAGCGTCACCAACACATTTCCGAGGCCCCTTTGTCTCCTTATATCATCATCATCCTTCGCCCTCCCTTCCATGGAAAAAAAACATCTCCGAGGATAAACAATTAATCCGATCGAATTAAGCCCAAAAGTTGAGATAGCTCATCAGACAATATCCAGCTTGCTAGCTAGGTAGCTATAGCTGCCGTTTGCGTGTTCTTCTTTCTTCGTCGCATAAGCTGTCTCGTCTGATAAACTTTTTATCTTCTTTTGGGTGGTCATGCTGCCAATTCGTGCTTGAATTCGTTAGCTGATCCATTCCATATATAGATTCGATCTTGTCGTCCTAGCTAGCTAGCTGCTTCTTCTTCCTTGGTGTTGAATTTGGTGCAGCTAGCTTGCAGCTGCTGCTAGCTAGTTATACCTAGCTTTGCAGTGTTCGTAGGGTTAGGGTTTTTGTTGTTCTTGGCCATCGAGCTGTGTGTTCGACGATGGGCATGGAAGGATCAGGAGGAGGAGGAGGGTCGGCGAAGAAGAAAGAGGAGAGCTTGCCGCCGGGGTTCAGATTCCACCCGACGGACGAGGAGCTCATCACCTACTACCTGCGGCAGAAGATCGCCGACGGCGGCTTCACGGCGAGGGCCATCGCCGAGGTTGATCTCAACAAGTGCGAGCCATGGGATCTCCCAGGTAATTAATTAATTAATTAAACAAACATGTGTTTGCATGCATGATCTTGTGAAATTTTATACTCCTAATATCGTCTCCCCCTCTTTGTCTCTCTCTCCTCTCACTCACTTAGTTTGCTTTCGCTGTTGATTACTTTTATGTGTTCATATGATCATATTGAATTCATCTTTTTTCTGCAATATATATGAATATAGTTTGTACATATTCAGTAGTGCATGTTAGTTGTTGACTATTGGCTATGCATGTATATGCATTCCTAGTCCTTTTTCATGCTTTCGAGCATATCTTTCTTACCTATCCTTGCCCTGCCAGAGGTAATTAGTCGCGTCTAGATTTCAAACATGCATATATGGTGCAAGTTTCAATAGCTAATCCAAAAGTCTAACTCTTTAAAAAATACTACATGTGTGAAATATCCTAAAAAGAAAACTATGGGATGGATTTCATGTGTTCTATGGTATTCCTTTTTTTCCCTACTGAGTCTTGCTTGCTTAAAACATGTGAATATGATATCATTGGTGATATAATATCTGGTGGTACACATGCATAACATCTT